>CM053786.1:569464859-569947359 GCA_028749045.1 Cupressus sempervirens | reverse complement strand
CTTAGCTTTTGGTACTCAGCAAGATGTCTAAGTATGAAATTGGTTTACAACAGTGTATTATTTTATATGTAAAATATTTCTAACATCACATTATGATTAGTGAAGTTAGATTGAGATAGTATACATGGTAATGATGACATGTATAACCTCAGACATCAGTACTGATAGTACAAAAAAAAGATATTCAAATTTTACCAGTGAAACAAAATAGTGGAATTAAAGATAAAGGAATTATTTTGTTTACAAAATAATTACTTGTACAATTAGGTCTGACATCCTAGATGTTTACTCTAAGTTGGAAAAGTATATTGTGGTCTTAGCAAACCTAGCAGTAATTTGAAAAAATGCATGATATTTACACAAAAGACATCTTGTGAAATCATGTGTGATGTAGTGTGCATTTTGTATTGTGACAAGTGATATGTGAACTTTTTTTGAAGTGATATATGCGAAGTTTTGAGAACATGACTTTGTGATCTAAGATTGAGCTGAGGTCAGAGATTAATCAAGAAAAAAGTTATAGCACCTATATACCAAAAGACTAATTACTTGTTTGGGCAGTGAGCCCTTCTTGTAATTGGAAGTGTATGTTTGGGCAATGAGCTCTTCTTACATCTATTGTACTACAACTCTTAGCAGAGTTCGAATCTCCTAATAGCAATTCAAAGTCTCCAAAGAGGAACTCTTTATACTAAATTTTCTCATTGACTCCTAACAGGATCCATCCTCTAACAAGGAACATATATATTAGTATATTATCTAGTGGGTATCATCCCCACTAGGGTTTTCCCTTGGCCAAGGTTTCCCTAGTTAACAAAATATGGTGTTATGAGTTATCTTTATGCATGGTTATTATTAATGTTTAGCATTAATTGTTTACTTTCTTATGTATGGTTCAAAGTAATAAATAACATTTAGTTGGCGACTAAAGTTTTTAGATTACTAATTCACCCCCCTCCTCAGTAATTCATGTTTCTATCAATTGCTATTACAGCATAGTTACTCGAAAGAGGCTTAACAACTTGAGTAAGATCCCTATGGATATGGAACAGTTGATGAAAAACCTTGAAAAGGAACTTGAACAAATTGATCTCCTTACTAAAGAAAGAGATAAGATGAAAGATAGATATGAATACTCCAAAGTATATATTTGACAATTGAAGGATAAGATTGAACATCTCATATCCAAGCCTAAATCTACTGAATCTAAAACTAGTGATGATGATTATTCAAAACTAAAGATAGAGTACAAGATTTTGAAGCATGAATTTAAGATTACCAATCTAAAGTTGAGTTTGAAGAGTGATCCTAGAAAAGTTGAATAAAATTTGAAGATTAAAAATTCAAATCTTAGATCAAGTCTAGCAAAGAAGACATCTAAGTTTGATACATTGAAAGAAGATCATGAAGAAATTCATAAGTACAACATAATTGTGAAAGGTGAACTAACTCAATGCAAGAAACAACTTGAAAAGCTTTATTCTAGTATAGAAAATCTTGATGATTCAATGTTTATACAAAGACCTACCTATTATAAGACTAGTCTTGGTTATTTATTTAACATGTCTACAAAGAAACTTGAAAATAGATCAGATCTAAAAGAAAAAAATTAATTTGATGATAAGATTCAATCAAGTCAATCTTCTAATAAACCTAAAGAAATTGGACAAGACAATAAATTGGATGAATCTAAGCAAGTGGAATATCTTAAGGAAATCAAGTATGAATTTAGAGGTAAGTGTTTTTCATGTAATGAAATAGGTCATATGAAAATAAATTGTACAAATAAGTCATTTAATCATGTTATAGGTTTTTATTGTCATAATTGTCATGGTATGGGTCATAGAGCAATTGATTGTAGGAAACTTAAATATGATAATGATAGAAGGAATAGCAGAATGTCTAGAAAACCTAACCCTACAGATAGAAGAAGATCCAATGAGAGGGCATCAAGAGAAGAAAGACCTTATGAAGAAAGAAGGTAGGTCATGTGTTATAAGTGTAACAACTTTGGACACAGCCTAAAATTGTCATGCACTAATTGATCAAAGAATCCTAGAAGTAGAACTCTAGTATGTTAGTTATGCAACAACTTTAGACATACAGCAAAATATTGTAGAATGGACAAAAGCTATAGAGATAGAAGGAACAATGGAAGAAACTTTGGAAACAAAAAGAATGATGGAAGAAATGTCAGAAATGATAGAAGGAATCATGAAAGAAACTCAGGAACTAGCAGAGATAATGAAGATCAAAGAATTGTAATCAGTGAATTTCAAGAAGAAGTTAATGAGGCATTTGTAAAGGGATTTAATATTTCTAAAGATAAGTTAGAGACAAGAAAATAGAAGTCAATAATCAAGTTTGATTCAACTAAATTGAATTAAGCTTGTTTACAGTACCAACATTTGAAACTTCATTTAAAGATTGAACTAGAGGTAGAGAAGTTGGGAAAAGGTTTATCGAGATAAGTTTAGACTATAGCTAAGCTCACTTGTAATTTGGAGCTTATCAAAACTTGTTACGAAGAAATTAAGAGTTACTATTGTACAAAGAAAGTTAAGTCTATAGTAGAAGTTGAAAACTATTTTTTTATAGAGAATTTTGTGGAGCAATGATTCTTGGAGCATTGTCATGATGAAAGGAAACTATGAAAAACTTTGGGTAGCATGTGGAGATTGAACAAAGATTTTGAGTAGATATTTGATTTTTTCATATTTGCAAAGTATGCAATTAATGCAAGTTTGAATTGAATGAATAAAATGTAGTACAGACTTGATTACCACTTCACTACAAATCACATCAAAAGCATAGAGCACTCAAAACTAACTTGACAAGGTAATTTTGAACTAAACCCCAATTTTTGAAAGAGGTATTTTATTATTTCTCTACTGAATTTCTCTGATAAAAATTATATTTAATAGAATCATGGATATGTTAGTTGTTCATAATGTTGAGAATGAGGAGAGATCAAAATTGAAGATTATTTTTGTGAAACTCGTAGAAGAAAACCCTAATTTAGCATTATCCATTACTTAAACAACGTAGTGTATTTGGAAAGCATAGGAAGTTATCTTAATAGCAAGTTTGAAACTATTTGGAGTGAGTATATGAACAAAGTTATGGAAATTGTCTTTAACCACGGTATGTTAGTAAAGCTTGGATTGAACATTTGAGAGAATTGGACCTTTTCAAATATCATTTCTACCATGAACTTGATTCTAAGGAATGGACATAGATTATACTAAGTAGAATTCATGATGGAAAATTATGGACAAAAGAAAATGTAGTTGACATTTCAACCAACCTTATTTATGAGGTAACTAGTCTTAGCAAACAAGGCAGTGTACCTATAGGTGAGAAACTAGTTAAGAAAAAGGTTGAGAGCTACACTAAAGTAGTTTATAATGGAAAGGCCATGGTGATCAGCACCATTAAACAAGATGATGTAAGATTCCTTAGCATAATCATTGCCTACTCTATATGTGCAAGTTCTAAAATTGATGAATTATTAGTAGGATTCCTCTATGAAACTTATAAGATTTGAGTTGAGAAAGAACAAGTTAACCTAAGTGAAATTCTAAGAGTACAACACCTTGAAAACTTAGAGAAGATAAAGAGGACCAAGAATGGTGTGTTTAGATTTTAGTCATTGATCAATCATATATTCTTTCATGTACTTAAGAGATTTCCATACTTATCAATTACAAAGATTATGAGTAGTGGCAGATGTACTATGGAAAAGATTATAGATGTATGTAGAAGATATCCATTAGAAAAAATCTTGGACAGAAAAAATTTGATCATGAAGATATTTCAAAATGGGATGAAACAAAGATTTAGAATTACACCTACAATTGTTGAAAGATTCAAATATGATATATGTTTTATGGTTGATATAGATTTAACTCATTTCAAGTAGTAGAACCTCAAGAAACATTCCTTGATCCCTTAGGTTATGAGTTAAGTGATGAAGAGATTACCCAATCAACTCATGAAGCATCTTTAGACTAAGCATCTCACAAAAAGATTAAGACAATAATGAAGAAAGCTCTAACTGAGGTCGGTATGACAGAAAGTGAGTCATAGGTAGTTAGGTAGACAATGAAATAAGGAATGATGTATGTACAACCATTATCAATTGGGGAACCATTTGGTGTGTCTAGTGCAGAGATACCTTCAAAATAGAGCATTCCATATGTTGCAGTGTCAGCTAAATAGCCAAGTGAGCCAAAGAGATAATCAAAGAGATTAGTGGAAGTTGTGACTACCAAGACTAAAAGAGTCAATCAAAAGGCTACTAGACCAAGTATAAGACAAAAGTCATTGTTGACAATTATGGAATCTCGTGAAGAAGAAAAACAAGAACAAGAAGTGAAATAGGGAAAGAAAGTTATTTTTTCTAAATAGATAGCAGGTAAAGCAAGGCAACCTTGGAAGCTAAAGATTAAAAATATAAACTCATTTATTGAAAATGGAGGGAATTTTGTTTAGATGAACAAATTTTATGATCTATCTAATGATATTAAGGAAGATCAAATTGATATATCTACTATAAGATATATAATTGCAAACAATCTAAAACTTAAGGATATTGAAGTCACAATAAATCAAAAATTCTATGACAAACTCATAGAGAAGAAAGTACCATCTCGAGAGGAGGATATAGAACTTCAGAAATCTATGATAAGGACATATGCAAGATAGATGATGAGGAAGAAGTCAAGAAATTGTTGAACAATCTGGCATCCTATTTCAGGAACAAGGTGAGACCATTTTTATTTATGGTGGGTGAGAAGGATAAAATGAGTAAAACTGTGGTAGCTAAAACTTTAAACTTTAAACTTATGATGACAGAGTCAAAGGTTGTACCTTAAACTTTGAAAGTGTCAGTATGTGGTGACACAATGTAGATTGACTAGACCAATTTTACTATTAACATTGATGATACTAACCCTTTTGAGAGCTTCAAATAGCCTAAATATTAGGCTAAGGTTATTTAGGATTAGTTAAAACTAACTAAAGAATAGGAAAGGTAATTAGAAGTTGAAAAGAGAAAGATTGAAGAAGCCAAGAAAATATTGCTTGAAGAAGAAAAGAAAAGGAGAGTAGAGGAAGAAAGGAAGAAAAGAATAGAGGAGGAAGAAAAGAAAGAAAAGGAAAGAAAAGAAAAAGTGGAAAAAGAGAAAGATGAGAAAAGAGCTAAAGAGGTAGCAAAGAAGAAGCAAAGGGAATATTAAACTAAACCATCTAGTTCATCTACTCCACTTTCGCTTGCTAGTATAACAAGTGATGATGATGATCAAACTGACTTGATCTCATCTCTAACAAATCTCATTGAAAAGAATAAGGGAAAAAAGAGTTTACAAAGAACCTTAATGGAGGTTACTAAAAGATTACATAGTACTCTAGCAATCAAGCATATAGAGGCAGATCTCAAATGGACAGCACAAGTCGTGTTAAAGTCCTTTAATAAGGAATTTACAAATTTGTTAAATGTTACAAAATCCAAGGCTTGGATTTCTCATGATTCTAATCTATTTAGCACCATTTGTCAGAATATCAAGAATGATTTGTTAAGTCTTGATACTTGTATCAAGGAACTTCAGAGATGTCAACAAGACAGCAAGGTATTGTACATTAAGTATACCTTATCTCATAAGTTGACTAATGATTTTGATAGTAAGATTGAAGGAAATATGAGTGAGCTAGAAGCTCTAACAAGCTAGATAAAGCAACCTTGAAACAAAGTTGATGACTTTGAAGGACAAGTGGCCAGTGTTCATAGTAATATCAAGAAATTCAAACTTGAGAAAGAACAAATTTTGAAGAGAGTATCAAAATTCAAAGAGTCTCTATTCTGAAGATATCATCTATTGAGAGATAGTTGGAGGAGTGTGTCAATGCCAAGGACACCTATTCAAATTACTTATACTCTAATCTAAATGCAGTGTAAATTGCATCATATGCCGTATGTGCAATTCTCACTTCTTCTGAAACAACCAAGGACACTTGGGAAAAAGGTTTGAATAGTCTCAAGGCAAGTTGTGATGATTGCATGAAGATGTTATTAGCTTAAGGTAGATAAACAGAGCTTTTAACAGAAGATGAACAATTTTGAAAGTTTTTGACATTCTAACATTTCTCATTGATGTTAAAGTGGGAGAAGATGCATAAGAAAATTGTAAGGTAAGGTATGAAATCATATCGTAAGGGGGAGAATATGTAAGATGTAATCAGTTGTAAAAGATAATTAATGAATTATTACTATAATGTTTTGGACAATTTTTTGATACTTAGCCAATTTTCCCTATTTTGTTGCCATCAATGCCAAAGGGGAATATTGTTGACATTTGGATAATGAAGATATGTTATTGTCATCATTTATGGCAACACATAATGTACATACTTGTAGAAAACCTCAAAAATAAATATACTTATCTCTTGGTACTTAGAAAATTGTCTAAATATGAAATTGGTTTATAGTAGTGTATTGTTTTTATATGTAAAATGTTTCTAACATCATATTATGATTAGAAAAGTTAGATGGGGACAGTATACATGTTGATGATGATGTGTATAACTTTAGACATTAGTACAGATAGTATAGAAAAGAGATACTCATGTTTTACTGGTAAAAAAGAATAGCAAAATTAAAGATAAAGGAATAATTTTGTTTACAAAATAATTATTTGACCAATTAGGGCCAACATCTGAGATGTTTACTCTATGTTGGAAAAGTATATTGCGGTCTTAGCTGACCTAGCAGCAATTTTTGAAAAGGCATGATATTTATACAAAACACATCTTGCAAAATCATGTGTGATGTAGTGTGTATTTTATATTATGACAAGTGATATGCAAACATTTTGTTAAGCAATATATACAAAGTTTTGAGTACCTAAATTTGTGATTTGAGATCAAATTAAGGTTTAAGATGAGTTAAGAAAGAAGTTATAGCACCTATATACCAAAAGACTAATTACCATTTTGGGCAGTGATCTCTTCTTGTAATTGGAAGTGCATGTTTAGGCAGTGAGCTCTTCTTGCATCTATTGTACTACAACTCCTAATAGGGTCTGAATCTCTTAATTGGGATTCAAATTCTCCTAACAATGACTCTCTATACTGATTTTGCTCATTGATTCCTAACAAGGTCCATCCTCTAACAAGGAACATATATATCAGTATATTATCTAGTGGGTATCATCCCCACCAAGGTTTTCCCTTTGTTTCCCTAGTTAACAAAATATGGTGTTATGAGTTATCTTTAGGCATGGTTATTGTTATTGTTCAGCATTACTTGTTTACTTTCTTATGTATGGTTCAAAAGTAATAAATAAAATTCAGTTGGTGACTAAATTTTGTAAATTACTAATCACCCCCCTCCCCAATATTTCTTATTTCTAATAGTTCTTGAGTGTGTGGACAAATCGCCAACTGTGAGGCAGTTTTCACCAAGACCGTGGTTTGGGTTGAGCATGTAGATAGGTCATCAATTGTGAGGTAGTTCACAATAGGGTTTTAATGGAAGCATAAAAAATGCCTCCACAAAGAGGGCATAGTGGAATAGCTATAGGTGTTACACTTGAGGGTTTCCTAGCCTTCTAAAGACAAATGCAACCATTGGAAGAACAAATACATAGAGGAATAAATATTCTCATAAGAGATGAAAGTGAGGATGAGGATGAAGTAGAAGAAAATGTTGAAGTTGATGTAGGAGCATCCTAGGTGCAAGGGCAATCTTGCATCACCAAAAAATATTTTATTTTTAGTCATTTCTATTTTAATAAGGACTAGTAGATACGGTGGATACTATTTATGGAAACTTACAATTTTTAGTAAGTTTTTCATACAAGCTCAGAATGTTCTCATTTTCTATAAGGTGTTTGATAAGTTGAGGGAAGAAAATTTGCTAATAAACTTGAAGAAGTGTAGTTTTGTAAAAAAAAAGTTGGTGTACCTAAGATTTGTAGTCTCTGGAGAAGGTCTAAAAATGGACCCAAAGAAAGTGAAGGCTATCCTTGAATGGCCTACTCCAAGAAGTGCAATAGAGGTAAGACCTTTTTATGGACTGGCTACATTTTATAGAAAATTCATAAGAAGTTTTAGTAGTATTTGTGGACCCTTAACTTAAATAATGAGAAGGGATAGGAAAGAGTTTAAGTGGACTATAGGAACAGATAAGAGTTTTAATCTGTTGAAATAGAAAGTTGTTGAGCAACCTATTTTAGCACTTCCTAATTTTAACAAGGTGTTTCAAGTAGACTGTGATGCTAGTGGTACTACAATAGGAGTTGTTTTGAGTCAAGAAGGTAAACATGTTGCTTATTTTAGTGAGAAGTTAAATGATAAAAAAAGAAAATATTCTATTTATGATCAGGAATTTTATGCTATAGCTCAAGCATTGAAGAAGTGGAGACACTATCTTCTTCGTAAGGAATTTGTTTTGTATAGTGATCATCAAGCTTTGCTATATTTGAATAGTCAACAAAAATTGAACCAAAGGCATTTAAAGTGGGTTGATTTTTTGTAGAGTTATACATTTTTTTTTTTGAAAAATAGAAGTGGGAAGTCTAAAAAAGTTCCAGATGCTCTTAGTAGAAGACAACTTTTGCTAACAAAAATGCAGATAGAGATGGTTGGGTTCAAGAAACTCAATACTTTATATACAAATAATCCTGATTTTGGTGAAGTGTGGAAGGCTTGTATAGAACCTGTTACACTTGATAAGACAAAGTGGTTGGATTTCATGATCCAAGATAATATGTTATTCAAAGGAAGCTAGTTGTGCATTCCCAGAAGTTCAATGAGAGAGAACCTCATCAAGGAGAAACATAGTGGAGAATTAGTTGGACATTTTGGCAAAGATAAAACTATAGCTTTGGTCACTAAAAATTATTATTGACCATAGTTATAGCAAGATGTGATGAAGTTTGTACAAAGTTGTTGAGTATGTCAGATGGCGAAAGCAGTTGTATCAGCCATTACCTATACCAAAGAAGTCATGGAAGGATATCAGCATGGATTTTGTTCTTGGATTACCAAGGATATAGTGTGGGTATAATTCTATTTTTGTTTTAGTTGACAGGTTTTCAAAGATGACACATTTTATTCCTTGCAAGAAGACTAGTGATGTTGTTCATGTAGCAGAGTTATTTTTTAGAGAAGTGGTGAGATTACATGGTCTGCCGAAGAGTATAGTTTTAGATCAAGATACGAAATTTGTTGGATATTTCTGGCGTACATTATGCAAGAAGTTGAAGATAGATTTGAAGTTTAGTTTATCACATCATCCATAGATTGATGGATAGACAAAAGTTGTGAATCGCAGTTTGGGAAACTTGTTGAGATGCTTGGTCGGAGATAAACTTAAAAGATGGGATATGATTTTACCATAGGAAAATTTTGTATGTAATAATTCTATCAATGGAAATACTGGTAAATCATCATTCCAAATTGTATATGAGAGTAGTCCCAAAAATGATTTTGAATTGAAGCAGTTGGATAAAGGAGAGATAAGTAGTGTTGAAGTAGAAGATTTTGTTGAATATTGAAGAATATCCATGAGGAGGTGAGGAAGCACATCATAAAGATGAATATACAATATAAGGCTAAGGTAGATGTGAAAAGGAGATATAAGGAATTTTAGGTTGAAGATGAAGTCATAGTTCATTTGAGAAAGGAACATTTTCAGTAGGTACATATGATAAGTTGAAAATGAAGAAGTTTGAACCATGCAAGACAGTGAAGAGGCATGATTCTAGAAATGCATATAAAGTGGAGTTGGCTGCTGAATTGATATTTCACTGGTATTTAATATTTCAAATATTATAGAGTATTATGAAGGAGGTGATGGAGATGAAGTTGCAAAAGTACAGTGGAGCATCCCAGCAACTAGTTTGGCTACAAAGGAGATTGAGGAGATACTAAAAAGTCATGTTGGAAAAAGTACTAGAAACAGAACTTATGAGGAATATCTAGTCAAATGGAAAGGGAGGCTAGTTGAGGATTCATCATGGCTAGCAAAGGAGGAGGTTAACCATCTTGGTTTTCCTCTAAACACTTGAGACGTGATGGGGTCACTTCTCAAATTACCTTGGGTGTCTGATATAGGAGCATCCTAGGTGCAAGGGCAATCTTACATCACCCAAAAATATTTTATTTTCAGTCTTTTCTATTTTAATAAGGACTAGTAAATAGGGTGGTTACTGTTTATGGAAACTTACTATTTTTAGTAAGTTTGTCATACGAGCTCAAAATATTCTCATTTTCTACAGGAAGGTTCATTTTGTAGTTGTAAGCCTACCATAAAAATCTCATTGCTCAAGCACTAGTATCAGATAAATTATTACAAATTTTCGGTGGAAAAATTTAAATAAAAATATGTACGCTCACTGTTGGAGGCCTTAGAGTTCCTAGATGAGGTCTGAAAACTTGACAAAAGGGTGCTAGCACAGTTTCAAGCATGTAGATCAAGAGCTGGTGTTTCTAAAAAGTGGCTATAATAGCCAATTAGAGCAACGGTTCATGAGTTATGGCCTTTGGAAGTTGGGCTACCAAAATTTCTAAAATAATTTGTCAAAGATGTTTTTGGCCAACTCTATATGTATTGTTAGGGTCTGTTGGCCCTAGGTATTAAGTTTGAGTATCTAGAACCTTCCTAGGTGGCATAAAACTGCCTATTTAAGAAAGGCCCAAACATTGTCTAGGATAGCTCTGGGTGATAGTTCATAGCTTGTCTTGCAAATTATTGTACTAAAGGTGCCCATGTGGGTTAGCATAATGTATTTATGAATTCTGTAATTCTACATTTGTGGCGCAAATAAGAAGTCCATCTTTTGTTCTCGCATTTTCTTTCATTCCTTTTGTTTCTATTATGAGTTTATGGTATTACGAAGAGTCCCCTACATCAAAAGTAGAGGTAGTTCTTAACCAAGAGGAAGAGAGGCTTTTTAGGGTCATCTTCAAGCCTAGAAAAAGACCTAATCTTGAGGTTCCCACATTTTAGGGAAACCTTAACCCAGAGGAGTTGATCGATTGGATCAATGAACTAGAGGAGTACTTTAAGTATGAAGTTATTGAGGATCCTGATAGGGTCAAGTTTGTGAAGGCAAAACAAAAGGGACATGTGAAGATCTAGTGACAAGAGGTTTAGTTAGAGAAAAATAGAAAGGGAAAGGACAAAATTAGTAGATGGGAATGGATGATAGCTAAACTAAAGTGACAATTCATTCCCATGGATTATGAGCTTGATCTATTGAAAAAAATGCAAGGGTTGAAGCAAGTGGGAAAATTTGTTCAAGAGTATACTGAAGAGTTCTATCGAGTTCTCATTATAACCGGTCATGCAAAAGCTGATAAAGAGAAAGTGGCCTATTATCTTAATGGGTTAGGGACAAGTTGAGTCTGGTTTAAATGAACATTATTGAGGAGGCATACTAGTTTTCCCTAAGAGTTGAAGAAAGACTAAATAAGAAGTTTGACAACAAGAATAGCAGAAGAGGTTGTGGTGGAAATTTGGTGGACAACCTTCTGGAGGTTACAACAATGATTAGAAGAACAAGGATGAGGCTAGAAGTAGTAGTTAGAACCAAAGGGGAAACAATTCTAATCATTTCCATGATTAGAAGAATAGAGATTAGAGAGGAAGAGGTAGAGGACAAGGATTTGGAAGAGGAGGCTTTCATGGAAAAAAAATTCACTGTAGAGAAGAAGGGTATAGAGAATTTGAGTGTTCCCAGCACCAAGGAAGGACAAATCAAAGAACATAAGGCTAGGATAGAGTTCTACATGTTGTTGAAGATGTTAGATCCTCACATTCTAAAGATGCTAAAAGAGAACAAGTCCTAGTTAATAGAAGAGTCATGTTGAGTGGTGAGAATGAACCTAATCAAAGAAGGAGCTTATTTTGCATGAGTTGTAGATGTGAAGATAAGTGTTCTAATGTAATCATTTATGGTGGAAGTATTGATAATTTGGTGTCAGAAATGATGGTCACCAAGTTGAAGATGAAGAGATAGAAACACCTATATCCATATCGTATTTCTTGGGTGCAAGATGATCGCAAGGTCATGGTCAATGAGTAGTGCTCAATGAAGTTCAAGATTGGAAGCTACCAAGATGATGTACTATGTGATATCATACCTATGCACGTATATCATATGTTTCTAGGTAGGCCATGGTAGGTTAATAGACATGGTGTACATAATAGGTGAACAAATACCTACACTCTAACCAAGGATGGAGTGAAACATAAGTTGAAGCCACTGAGGGAGAAAGAGGAAAAGGTATGTAGTGTTGCTAGAATATATTTTTTTGGTGGAAAAGAGTTTCTCAAAGGTATCAAGCATGACCATTTGTATTTTGCTATAACTGCAAAAGATAGTAAAGAAGTAGAGGGGGTACCTACAAAAATTGTAGATATGTTGGGAGAGATTTTTTATATTGTATCAGATAATGTACCTGATGGATTGCCTCAAATGAGAAAGATTAGTCACCAGATGGATTTGGTTCCAGAAGCCAGTTTTTCAAACAAGGCAGCACATAGAATGATACCAACACAAAGTGAAGAGTTGAATAGACAAGTTCATGAGTTGTTACGGAAGGGGTTGATTCAAGAAAGTTTGAGTCCATGTGTTATACCAATCATATTAGCACCAAAGAAGAATGGAGAATGGAGGATGTACATAGATTCACATGCTATCAACAAGATCACAATCAAGTATAGATTCCATTGCCAAGGATGAATGATATTATGGACTATTTGAGTGGGGCTAAGTATTTCACTAATATAGATCTAAAGAGTGGGTACCATTAGATTCTTATCAGAGAAGGTGATGAGTGGAAGATTTCTTTCAAGACAAAAGAAGGACTGTAGGAGTGGTTAGTAATGTCTTTTGGCTAACCAATGTACCAAGCACTTTCATGAGGCTCATAAATGAGGTACTAAAGGATTTTATGGGTAATTTTGTCATTGTTTACCTAGATGATATATTCATCTTTAGTAAGACATTGGACGAACATTTGATTTATATTCACAAGGTGTTTGATAAGTTGAGGGAATTAAATTTGCTAATAAACCTAAAGAAGTGTAGTTTTGTTAAGGAGTTGGTGTACCTAGGATTTTTAGTTTGAGCAAAAAGTGTGAAAATAGACCTAGAGAAAGTGAAGGTTATCCTTGAATGGCCTACTCCAAGGAGTGTGATAGAGGTAAGATTTTCTTCATGTACTGGTTAGTTTTTACAAAAAGTTAATAAGAGGTTTTAGCAGTATTTGTGGACCCTTGACTAAAATAATGAGAGGGGATAAGAAATAATTTAAGTGGATTGTAGGAATACATAGAAAGTTACTGAGCAATCTATTTTAGCACATTCTAATTTTAACAAGTTATTTCAAGTAGACTGTGATGCTAGTGGTACTACAATAGGAGCTGTTATAAGCCAAGAAGGTAGACCTATTGCTTACTTTAGTGAGAAATTGAAAGGTGCAAACAAAAATAAAAATTTAAAATTTAAAATTTAAAATAATAATAATAATGATTAGTAACTTTATGCTATAGTTCAAGCATTGAAGAAGTGGAAACACTATCTTCTTCCTAAGGAGTTTTTTTTTATAGTGATCATCAAGCTTTGTAATGTTTGAATAGTCAAGGAAAACTAAACTAAAGTCATTTGAAGTGGGTTGAGTTTTTGTAGAGTTATACATTTATTTTTAAATATAGGAGTGGGAAGTCTAAAAATGTTGTAGATGCTCTTAGTACAAAACAACTTTTGTTGACAAAAATACAGATAGAGGTGGTTGGATTCAAGGAACTCAATATTTTATATCCAAATGATCCTGATTTTGGTGAATTGTGGAAGGCTTGTATAGAACTTTTTACACTTGATAGGACAAAGTGGTTGGATTTCATGATCCAAGATAGTATGTTGTTCAAAAGAAGCCAGTTGTGCATTCCCAAAAGTTTAATGAGAGAGAATCTCATCAAGGAGAAGCATAGTCAAGGATTGGTTGGATATTTTGGTAGAGATAAAACCATAGATTTGGTTGTTGAGAATTATTACTATCCATAGTTGTAGAAAGATGTGAAGAAGTTTGTATAGAGTTATAGAATGTGTCAGATGGCGAAAGGAGTGAAGTAGAATACAAGGTTGTATCAGCAATTACCTGTACCAAAGAATCCATTGGAGAATGTCAACATGGGTTCTGTTCTTGGATTACTGAGGACTCAGCATGGGCATGATTCTATTTTTGTGGTGGTTGACAGGTTTACAAAGATGGAAAATTTTATTCCTTGCAAGAAGACTAGTGATGATTTTCATGTGGCAGAGTTATTTTTCATAGAAATGGTGAGACTACATGGTCTGCCAAAGAGTATAGTTTCAGATTGAGATACTAAATTTGTTGAGTATTTATGGCATACATTGTGGAAGAAATTGAAGATGAAGTTGAAATTTAGTCCATCAAATCATCCATAGACTGATGCATAGATAGAAGTTTTGAATCGCAGTTTGGGAAACTTAATGAGATGTTTGGTTGGAGACAAGCCAAAAGGATGGGATCTAATTTTACCACAAGCAAAAAATTTATATAATGATTTTATGAACCAAAATATTGGTAAATCACCATTCCAGATTGTATATGGGAGTAGTCCTAGAAATGCTTCTTAATTGAGGTAGTTGGATAAAGGAGAGATAAGTAGTGATGAAGTAGAAGAATTTGCTAAACATTTGAAGAACGTCTATGAAGAGGTGAGGAAGCACATCATAAAGATGAATACATAGTATAAGCCTTAGGCAGATGTGAAAAGGAAGTATAAGGAATTCTAGATTGGAGATGAAGTCATGGCTCATTTGCAAAAAAAGATTTTTCTAGTGGGTACATATAATAAGCCAAAGATGAAGAAGTTTGGATTGTGCAAGAGAGTGAAAAGGCATGATTCTAGAAATTCTTATGAAGTGGAGTTGCTTGCTGAATTGAATATTTCACCAATATTTAATATTTTTAGATTTGATAGATTATTATGAAGGAGGTGATGGAGATGAAGTTACAGAAGTCCAATGGAGTATTCTAGCAGCTAATTTTGCTATAAAGGAGATTGAGGAGATATTGGACAGTTATTTTGGCAAAAGTACAAGGAAATGAACTTATGAGGAATACTTGGTCAAATGGAAATGGAGGCCAGTAGAGAATTCATCATGGCTAGCAATGAAGGAGATTAACCATCTTGTTTTTCCTCTAAACACCTAAGACATGATAGAATCACTTCCCAAATTACCCTGGGTGTCTGATACAGGAGCACCCTAGCTGTAAGAACAATCTTGCATCACCCAAAAATATTTTTGTTAGAATACTTTAGAATAACTGGGGGCATGAATTAGTTATCCAAGGTCCAGATGTATAAATAAAAAATTTCATGACTTAATGAACCCATAGAACATTTATACTCATGCATGCATCCATAAGATTATGCAATCACTTAAAACTTGTAGGGTATTGTCAAATCAACTTGCAAAAATATAAAACATGAAACATAACAAATTCATCAACATGCTTGATGCAATGATTTACATGGAAACCCAATTTGCGAAAAAATACCAGTAACATGCTACTCTTTTCACTCTTCTAAAGTGATGCCCTGTGAAAGGCCAACCATGTTGAAGGTTACAATACACATTGTTAAATGTGCCCCTGTTAAAGAATTTCAATCACCTTGTTAAGAGTGACCCTTATTAAAGGACTTTAGACCATTCACTTGGAAAATCACCTAGTTAAAGGATTTACAAATGACTATTAGATCAACCTTAATCCAAAGGATTTACCCTAGATTGATACAATTGTTAGAGAGTAATAGTAAGTCTTTGATCTAATACAACTTACAACTTCACTTGTAGATTAAAAATATTTGTTCAAATCTCAATTTGACTTGGCCTTCATACTTTGTAGATCTGATAGCTTGTTCACCCTTCAACCATTCATCTCCTTAAGCCTTCTTTCTTAACATGCCATTGTAGACTCTTCTCTTAGGTCACTTGATGAAGCAAAACTCATGACTCCTTATCTCCCTTAGGTTCTCGCACATGACAACTTTGCTTCATGACCAGCCATCCCCATAAATAGGAAATTAAGATCTTTTGTTGCTCATTCTCCATCATCAAATTTAGAGTTTGGATGGATTAGGTAGGATACAATGTATCTACCCCATATCTCATATATGTTCTAGAAACTACTCCTAGAATCCATTTTGAATTTTCCTAAAAGTGGTTTACCTTAGAATCTGTGTCACCAACTCATCAACCTTATCTTCCACCTAGTTTACACAATCCAAGAAAACAAACATGTTGACTCAGATTTATCGAATCCATGATCTTTTAAATAATGCAACAGCTCAACATGATCAACCTTCTGATGCTCAACACATACTACGTTACTCAGCATCTTCTATGAAATCACTCAACACAAACTAAAGTTTATTGGTGCTCAGCATTAACTAAACTTTACTTAGCATCCATTTTTCTACTCAGCATACACTAGAATGAACTTTTACTCAGCCCCAACTAATTTTTTACTCAGCTTGTACTAACTTTACTCGGCACCTACTATCCACTCAGTCAAGCTTAGCAGGAAAATTTTGTGTAACTTATTCTTCTAATATTTCTTAGTGTAACTAGCCTTTGCAAACCTTAAGTATATTATCAATACATCATGTCATTATTGTCTTAACTAATTCTTGTACTTCGTTACATAATCATAACTTAACCTTTCCTCTAAGTGTTATTGTTACATATTTTGATCAAATCCTCTACATCAATCAAATAAGTGATAGTACTTGAATCTCATAAGCAGTTGTCTTACTAGAAAATAGCAAGTTTGACATCAGTGATAAAACAATGATTGAAACAAATAATCTTCTTCAAAAATCTCCCTCTTTCAATCTAGTTTCGACAATCTCTCAAAAATGATCTTTTTAATCAGATCTCAACAATTTTTTTTCAGTCTTTTCTATTTTAATAAGGACTAGTAGATAGGGTGTTTACTATTTATGAGAACTTGTTATTTTTATTAATTTTGTGATACGAGCTCAGAATGTTTTCATTTTCTATGTGAAGGTTCATTTCAGTATTATAAGCCTACTATAAAATCTCATTGCTCCAATTTAAGTATTAGAGAAGTTATTGCAGATTTTCGATGGAAAATTTTGTAGAAAAATCTTCAAACTCACCATTGGAGGCCTTAGAGTGCTCAAATGAGGTCTAAAAACTTGACAGAAGGGCACTTGTGGGTTCCAATTCTGTATATCATAAGTTGGCATTTCTAAAAAGTGGTTATAATAGCCAATCGAGGCAACGGTCCGTGAGTTATGGCTTTTCAAAGTTAGGCTACCCAAAATATCTAAAATAATTATCAAAGATGTAATTGGCCAACTCCATATGTATTGTTAGGATTTTTCAGCGTTGAGTATTGAGTTTGAGCATCTAAAACCTTCCTAGGCAACGTAGAATTGTTTATTTAAGAAAGGCCCGAACATTGTCTAGAACAGCTTGTCTTGCATATTACCATAATGAAGGTGCCCATGTGGGTTAGCATATTGTACTTGTCAATTCTACAATTCTACATTTGTGTTGCAAATAAGAAGTCCATATTTCATTCTTTCATTTGTTGTTTTTTTTTTGTTTTTGTTATGCTTTATGGTATAAGGGGAGCACGCTTCATCAAGTTCTATGAGAGTGAATTTGATTAAGGAAAAGCATTCTAGTGGATTAGCTGGACATTTTGCTATTTATAAGACACTGAGTTTCCTTAAAGATAAGTATTATTGACCATAGATGTATAAAGATGTTCAAAAGTTTGGAATGAATTATGGAATTTCTTACAAAAAGAGTAAGTCAAAATATTGAATTGTATACACCTATTTATGTTCTTGAAAAAATTTGGAGTGACATTTTTATGGATTTTGTTCTTCAATTACCTAGGATAGCAAGAGGGTATGATTCCATTTTATTTTTTTTGGATAGATATTGTAAGATGGTATATTTCATACCATGTAAGAATTCATCAGCTGTTGTTAAGATTTTCTTCAAAGAAATTGTTAGATTGCATGGATTGCTAAGAAGTATAATTTCTGATAGAGACAACAAGTTTGTTGGTTATTTTTGGGAGACTGTGTGGCATAAGATAGATGTTGAGTTGAAGTTTAGTTCTACACTCCATCCACAGATAGATAGAGAGACAAAAGTTGTGAATAAAACCTTGGGTAATTTGTTTATATTATTAGTTAGAGATAGGTTGAGTAACTAGGATATTGTATTATCACAAGTTGAGTTTTCATATAATAATTTTGTAAATAGAAACACTGGAAAAACACCTTTTATAATTGTTGTTAGAATGCAATCTAGAGGAGTATCATATTTGAGGGATGTATGGTGAAGAGAAGAGAAGTGTTGAAGGAGAAGTGTTTGCTGATTTTATGAAATAGTTACATGAGAAAGTGAAGTTGAAGTTGGAATAAAGTAATCAAAAGTATAAGGAGAATGCTTATAATTCTAGAAGACATCATTTTTGGAAGTTGGTGATGAGGGGATGGTTCATTTGAAGAAAGGTAGATTTCCTATTAGAACATACAATAAGCTAAAAATGAAGAAGTTTGGGCTTTGTATAGTTCTGAGGAAGTTTAATAGTGGAAATGCTTATGAAGTTGAGTTGCTTAATGATATGGATACATCTCTTATATTTAATGGTTTTGATTTACATAAGTATCATGAGTCAGATCTTGAAGTTTCTGTACTAGATGACTATCCTAAGAAGCAGATTAAAGAGGCTAAATAGATATTGGATTAGAGAGTTGGTAAAAGCACAAGAGAAAAAGATAACTATGAGAATTTATTGAAATGGAAGAATAGACCAGTTGAAGATGCTACATGGATTTCTCAATCTTATTTGGATTCATCTTAGGTTGTGACACTTGCATGATTCAAGAGAATCATTTCTTTTAACCTCAACTATCTAATGTTGGAGCATCTTGGGTTGTCTTGCTATCATGTTCATCTTTGTTCATTTTTCTTCTTAGTGTTAAGTTCCAATGGTTGTCGAGTTGTAGTTGTTGTCAATTTGTTCCATGTTTGTTGAGTTGTTTAGTGTTGTTGCCAAGTTGTTTAGTGTTGGTTGAGTTGTCCAGTGTTGGCCAAGTTTTTCCTTCATGTGTCGAGTGAACCTAATGTTTGTTGATGCTCAGTTTCTTCTTTGGTTGAGTTTTTGTGATTTGTTCTAAGCGTGATCTGACTTATTTATTTAATTTGGGTCATGAATTTAATGTAAGGATCTTGTCTTGGGATGTGTGTAGCTCATTTTAAGATCAACCTTCTATTATGTAAATTTTTAATGATCTAAAATCTTATGTAAGCCATTTTTGCAAGTATAAATAGGGGTGTTTAGGTTTAGATTGGGATCATTTAGAGAGGTTGGGCAGATGATCCTAGAGGAGCGAGTTTAGAGTTGGATTAATAAATATTGTGGATCTTGAAGTTCAATCTTTAGATTTGTCATAACTTAGAAGGCCTTACAGTAGGGTATGTAAGCTGATAATTTGGTTGAATCAATAAAGAGTTTGTCATTCCTTCTCTCCTTGGTGTTTGTCTATCTTGTTTTCTTTCATTGTGTTTACTTAGCAAGGTGATTAGATAGTCAAGCATGCCTTTGGCCCTAGTTGTTCATCCCTCATTGCCTCATTAAGCTTGTTCTTTAAACTTTTATTTTTATCATTAGCCTAATCTAATTCCTCAACAGATGCTACATAGTTTATTTTTATATCTTTTTAATCCACCATGATCCCTAAAGATGCTACACTTGAGTAACTAATCTCTAATACCAATTGTTAGAAATAGGGAAGATTGAGACAAGGGTGAATCTATATTCCATCATTTTTTGTCCAACTTTGAATTTCAGCAAAGAACCATAAACATGCATAAACAAATAAATAGAATAACAATAAATAACATCCTAAAAACAAACTCATAACACCATTTTTTTTAAAACAAGCAAAAATCCCGACCAAGTGAAAACCCCAATAGGGATAATACCCACTAAATGACACACAAATTGCAAATATTGTATAAGATGTTTTTAACCAATTGGGAGTCTATTAAATCACATATAGTATATTTTTCTTTGTTAGAGGCCTCAACTATGTTAGGAGTTGTAATACAAGATGGTCTCACTACTCTTACAACAATATACAACTTACACAAATGGTATAAAGACTTTACCAAAGCAAACTATACTAATATCTTTAATATATGATTAGTCCTTGTGTGTTCCTTGCATCAAATCATGCCAATATAACGTATACTTTAATTTGACCATCAAAACATAAATATCCCAACATAAACAAAGCTTTCATAGCATAATCATACCATAGGATAATCATGTATATCTTCACTTATCTAAAAGTTCTCCCTTTATACCCTTTTCCTTAACTCTATCCAGTTAGCCTAATAAAAAAATTAAGTAAGAAGTTCCAAAACATGCTATCACAATCTACTAAGTGAGGTTAAATCTCTATAATTTCATCATTACATTATTTATCAAGACAATTCAATACTTTAGCCAAATTATCCAATCTTCCCTATGTACTCTACCTCTGCGACAACAAATTGTCTTCCAATTATTCATCCAAAACCCATATCAATTGTCAAAATAACATTAGTGAACATAAGTACATAACATAAATTCACTATCCTTTCATGTATTCCAAAATTGTGACCTTTTTTCTATTTCTAGAGGAGCTCATTGATGCAAAGTGTATGACTACTGACTAATATTCTTGAATATACTTAGACAATTTTTTAACAATACAACATCAAAACTTTATCATAAACATAAGTATTCTTAACTTCACATAGTGTTGCCATTAAATACATAATTTAATTAGTTACCTTAGCCAAATTTCCAACAATATCCTCCTTTGGAATTGATGGCAATAATTAGTCAAAAATTGGCTAAGTGTCAAAATCTCAAAAACTTCAAAATTTAACCATACAAAACTTTATCTTTCTTGTGCATCTTTGACATACACTGCTCTGTGTTCTTACTCCCCCTTTGTACATATTTACTTATTCCTCTTATTATATTTCTCCTATATAGCCACTCCCACTTTGACATCAATGATAAAGGTGGGTTATCTATGTACAAATCAAAATTGTCATGTTAGAACTCCTTATTTTGCATGCCTCAATATATCTACAAAGTTTCTCCTCAAAGTCTTATAAATTGTATCCCATGTGCTTTTAATTGATTCTTCTACTTAAATGATTGAAAAATAGCATAAGCTACTATCTTTTCTCCATTAAGGTCCATTGGAATTAATGACTCATCATCTCTCCTTAAAGACTCCAACGTATCAAGTTATTTTTGTAGCATATCTATTATGGGGGTTAAAAGACTCCTTGATAATGTAAATCTTCCCAATATCATGTCTATGTCCCTTTGAAGTATAGTGATAGTATTATAAGTCTTACTAGTTGTCTTATCTAACTCAGGAATACTTAGATCTTTCTACTCAAATTGATTATCTAGTTGTTCTAGCTTATTCTTATCATCCTTGATACATTTAGTAACATCTTCTAAATACTTATTTTATCTTGTACATGCAAAGTAGATCTTCTTACTTACTCAATATATCCTTTGATATCCTTTACACATTTATCTATGGCTTGGATGGCATTGGCTATGTTCACACAAACTTAGTGGAACTCTGTAGACTCAAATTCTCTCTACTCTATGATTGGTTGATTTTGATAACAAAGCATAATGAGAATAAAAATCATCAATTACTTTGCTCAAATTGTTTATAATAGTGTTTCTCAATAATGGTGTAAGAATAGGTAAATTGTTTAGCAATCTATTATTGCCTTCTCAATAATTCTTACTTTCTTTTCTAATTTCTTTTTAGATTGCTCTTTAGCCTTGGCATATGGAAACAATAATATTTTCATGAATTAATCTTCATCCATTCTCTCTTTCACTTAGTGATATCTTCACTCAATCTACTACTTACCAGAAATGTTAAAAATGAAGTGCTAAGTATAGTAGGTGTAACATTTTCCTTCTCTTTCTCAACTATGACATACTTTTTCTCATATGTTCTATGTTCGAGCATAGTCTACTAAGTTTGAACTTTGTTTTTTTATTATAATAGGTAGGAAAAAAGTCCTAAACATAAGTAACAACATAGTAACATTAGTCTTCATTTCCATGGGCCATTACAACCAAGCAACAGAGAATAATTGCACTAGCACAAAAAATTAGAGCCCTACCAGTCATCAAACTTAATCAAAAACAGCCATAAGTTTATAGTATTTCATGTCTCAAACTATAATACTAAAACTACCAAAGCATATAAAATGTTTCCAGCCCAACCAACTTTGGGACCCCAAGTTCAGGTAAAACATACTTAAGTTTTTTCTCAAAATAAGAACAAGGGAGAAAATAGCAACAAAACAAAATAAAAAAATGCTTAACATAAGCAAAGTATATAAAACTAGCATAGAAACTAAATAAACAGAGGCATGGCCATTAGCCCTTTTTGATGTTTACACATACACTAACCATGATTCTAAGATCCTCTAGCCACTTCACAACATCCTTGGGGATATTTTTTCAATATGCTTTTCATCTACAATCTGACCAACCTTCTTTAGTTTTATCATTCACATGATGATGTTGAACACATCCCTTGTCATTATCTTCGTATGAACCCTACAAATAGTTGAGACTACAAGCCCAAGCTAAATACAGTAATGGCCTCCATAATATTTTTGTTAAGGATGTTGATGGGACTATTTTATAGCATCTATTTTGATAAGGTTTATAGTCTATTTGATAGTTTTCTATATTTGTTCTTGAAGACTCTTAAGTTGTGATAGTTGTATAAACATATGAATAGGTGAACTTATGTAGTTCTTACATACTTTATGGTGCTTAGACATGGAACTATAAGTTACAATTGAATGATTAATGGGATTAGACACGTGCATGTTGAATGAATGTGATGTTCTCTTCTTGTAGCTTAATGGGCTATGTTCATTTAGTCATGTGTTGCGAGAAAATATTAGTTAGTGAATGCATTAAATACTTTTCTATGGATTAATGATTTAAATGTATGTTTCAAAATTTGACATTATACTAACCCTTTACAAGAATGAGTCAATTGAACCTAGAGAATGGCATTAAAACCACTTGGTAGCACATCACTGTAGTAAATATAGAAAATATTTGAAAAGATCAAGTCAACATAGTTGTCAAATGTTGTTGCCTAAACCCATGAGCACAATGAGATATATTGTTTTTTGAACTACTCCACAACTAATGATGCCCTATATTTGTTGTAATTCATTGAAAGATTTGGTTGAACCCACATTGTGGAGTCTTAGATGTATGAAATTTTGTTTCCCTAGAATATGATAAATAAGTAGTTTCTCTAATTTTCCAAAGTTAATAAGGGATCCTTTTGTAATGCAACAACAAATAGTTAAGTTTGTGCTTATGTGATTCCTCGTTGTATCTAAATGAGATGAATATGAATAACATGATACTATTTCTATCCATTATTTGAGTTCATAGTAGTTACTTCATTCACCCATCCAAGGGGGGCCACTTGATGAGATAATGTTCTCTTTTGGTAGAGATTAGTTTCCATAGTTGTTTAGATAAAAATTAATATTTTGTTGTTCCTACAGCCACTAGTAACAAAATAGGTGGTTGTTCCTATAGCATAGGCAGTAAAATAGATTCACTTTTGTATTGTAGTACTTTCAATAAGGTAATTGTTCTCATTTTAAGTTTAGTTTCATAGCTTAACATTTCATTCCTATGGCTTAGTGATGATTCTTGAAAAGGAGTGTAAAGCATATACTTTGCAAACATCATTTCAAGTTTGCATCCCTGGTCGATTAAGTAAATGAGTATAATAAGTCAATGGTTTCCACTTGAGGATGTCCAAATTCACAAGTTATAAATTATAGTTTCCACGCTGATATGTTGGCTGAGCATTTTCAGCACTATTTTTGGGGATGGTGTTAATTTGAACCTTTCCAATGGACATTTTTATAATTTCTTAACAAAGTTAATTATTAATAGATTTGGATAAGGAAAGCTTAGTATTCCTTTATCCACATGTATAGAAGAAGAGAATGTCTCAGGAGATTTCTTCCTTTGAATGACCCCTTAGAAATAGAATAAATTGTATATCCTGAGCAAGAAGATCCCCAATTTGTGAATCAAGAAGAGGAAGACCGCCTAGTAGAGGAATTGTTGGCTATTTTTTCCTCCATTAAGCCCATCACTAATATTTGATTAGAGAAAATTTTAATGGGATAGATACTTTGCAAATGAGCTACAATAACTCTCATGTTTTTGCAATATACCTATTCATCCTCATTAAAATGCAAGAGTGTGCCATGTATGAAGAGTGTTCCAAATGATTTGGCTTTGTTGGTCCATGGTTAGCAGAGTTATGTCAATGTTAAATTGTCCATGTGTACCAATTCAAATTTTGTGGGTCCACTGGTGGCAGAGTTTTGTTGTCCATGATTGGTCCAAGTACATGCACAAGATGTTGCCATGCATCTCCATTCTGAAGTTTCTTCATGCTGCAATATTTTGGAAATGCCCCAAAATCTAGAATTGTGCCAGACAGTGGAGGGTCCCACCTTTGGTGTTTAAGTCAACCCAATGTGCACATACACAGATTAATGGGGGAGGTTCAACATAAGGTTAAAATATAATCATTTTATCTGTTAAACAATGAAGTGTGAGATGCTACCATGTGTTTCCATTCTAGTGTTTCTTTATATGCCAATGACTCTGCAAAACTCTAAAGCTCATAATTGTGTGAGATTCTACCATGTGTCACCATTCTGGCACCTCCTCATGGTGAATTGTTTCTTTAACACTCTAAAACTTGGAGTTGCATCACCCTTTTTCCATTTCCTCACTCCATAGTGCTTTCGTGAAGCTCTGACATCTAAAATTCTACCACATGGAAGAGGGTCCCATCTTTTATACTATCTACTTCCTTTGTTGGGAGGATTCTCCTAACTACATTCCAATCATCCATTTCAAGGGGAGAATCTACATCAATGGCCCACATGTTTTTGTGAGATGGTCTTCTCATCTCACAAAAGAGAAAGATGCTTCCAAGTGTCACTATTATGGCATTCTTCATATTGTGGAGTCTTCATGAGGCTCCAAAGCCTTAAATTGCATGAGAACCATTGGATCCAATGCATCATAGGTATTTCCTCACTACATCTTAGTCTTCCATTTCAAAGGGAGAATGTTGATTGATGGCTACATTTTAATCTTTTGTTAGGAGATGTCCCTCAAAATTTGGGTTATCCATTTCAAATTAAAGATCTATTGACAACCAACATTTATTTTTGGGGAAATCATATTCCCCCCCCCCCCCCCCCCCCCGCCCCCCCCACGGCCAATCTTACATGTTGTGAGCAGATAACACGTCATGTTATCCCTCCTCATGATTTTTTCCAATGGCATGAATTAGCTTTGTGCAGCCATGACACACTATCAAGGCCAATTCTTCAATGCCCAATGACTTCTTAGGCCTTATTTCCATGGCACCATTACACTTCATGCCTCTTTAATGCTTGAAATAATCAAATTTTAGTGATTTGATCTCTTGTAGCTAGGTGCACTTGTTTTGGTCTCTTCTTGTCACTTCTAACAGGCAATTTCACTTCATGGTCATATTTTCTTTCTAATTCTTAATTATTGCTCTCCTTTCCAACTCAAATCCACCCAGTTGGGGTTTGAACTCCATAGTTAAATCAGAGTTATGCTTGAATGTTATAAAGGCAAGTTGTAAATATATTTCCTAGATTCTTCTTTACTTGTATTTTGTAGCAACATATGGTCTACAACTTTTTCCTTTCCATTTATGAAAACTTTGTTCCTTACCTTCTCTTTCCATTTTGTTGTCTAGTGCATGTATGTGCCTTGTAGTAAATATTTTCTTTCTATTTTCTTATCTTTACATGTTGTGTTTAATCTATTGAAAATTGTTGCATAGTGAAAATTATCTTTCCTTGCAGCATTTGATCAGTTTCAAACCTACATGTCATTTTAAAAGATAGATCAAAGTCAAGTCTAGTGTATTTTGGGTTGATGTTTTGTGTAGTCATAGGAAAATTTGTAACCATATTTCAATCTTGGTGCATCACCTCCTTTCCCTTCAACATTTTATTGTATGAATTCTCTCTCCCTTTTCCTCAGAAGTGGTAGTGTATGTGCTTCATGATTGTAAGGAAGTCAGCCTTCTCTAGAGATTAGACCTCAAAGCGCAAGTCTCACACTTGGATGTCATTTCCATTTTACACGAGGTCACTTGAGGTTCATACCTCAACCAAGGGTATAGAATTTTGTGTCAAAAAATTTTGTCATGCCCAGTGGGACAAACATTCAAAGCTTCAAATCAATTTCAGAACCTCCACTAGTCATACCAATAGTTTTTGGTACACTCGGTGGGACATAGATATAGCTACATAATTCCACTGGTTAACCAATTTGAAGATCCATCCATTGAGAATTTGGATGTTATTCTTAGTGAAATCATCCTTTAGAGGCATTCATTCAACACCATGGCAACTCTATGCATCTATTGGCTTCAACAAACCAAGTACTAGTATAATTTTGATTTTTTATGTTTCTTTGAGATTTTTATGAAGGCTCTTGTCTAAATGATTTATCATGGATCCCCTTCATATAGATGCCTCCCACTTTACCCTTTATCATGAAAAGGCTATTCCTTAGCCCTCTCATCCTCTACTTCAACCACATCTTGGTTATTGCCAGCAAAACTACCTAGATCACCAGGAGGTTGATTTTAGTCAAACCCATCATGTCATCTATGGACATGAATATATGAAAATTTACCCCTTCAAGTTTATCATAGTCCAAGAGTTCCTAGAGGAGCAAGAGAAGAGGATTGAATCAAACCTCAATTCAAATCTTTTTGAGCTTCAGGAATGTTCAGATAGTTTGGGATTTGGGTTTGTTGAACTTTCCAAGATTTTTAGCTATGTTGAAAATCCATACCCAAATATGAATTGTGGGTATGCTCCTTATGTATTCTTGGATTGAGGATTTGCAGGATGAGAAAGAGATGTGGGAGAATGGTCCTTATGTTTATAGCATGGTTTCCAAGGCTTTTGATATTTTCAATGAAGCTCAATGGGCCCTTCAAAAGGTGCAGTAGACGAAAGATTTAAAATAGAAGAAAAGTGAGGAGGCAAGGCTCAAGCTTCTCCAAATGTAGACAGTTGAATTACAAGAGCCTTCAAGGCGTAATTTTTCCATCTTCAGACAAAGAAGTCCTCCTCATACTTCCACTGCAATCTAACATGAGCCTCAGCCTACACTTTAGACACCTCCACATGTTGATGATGGCGATTTTGCAAATGACTATTGTCCCTTCTTGGTTGTTAATGAAGAAGTGCACATATCTTTGCCCACATCATAGATATCAAAAAAGAAGCTGCCAATTGAAGGACATGTGTTGTAGTAGGAGATCCCCCACGATATGATGAAGGAAGAAATATTGCCCAAACTACCACAAGTACATGAGGTAAAATTTGTTGCTCATGAGCCAATACAAACTCTAGAAGGAGAAATATTGTTGTAGTAGCTAGAAGCACAATGAAGGCAGTTTATAGCAGAGCTTACAAAGTGGTTGGAAGCCCAACAAAAAGAGCATGAGGCAATTCTTTCAAGGAAGTTGGTTGTACAAAAAGAAAGGTATGATAAATAACAAGTGAAGCTAATGAGCATGATGTCTACAATAAAAGACATGTCAAAAGAAACACAACCTATTCTTTCTTCCACATAACAAGAGCCTACACAAGTGGAGGAGGTGTACCCCCTTGTTTGCAAGGATTCACATGGGCTGGAGGAGGAACATATGTTGCAGCAGCAACAAGTGGAGACACACACACTTGTAGCCAAACCATTAGAGCCAACTCTTGTTGTCCATAAGTATTTTGAGGTTTTAGATCACAATATGGTCAAGGCTGATTGCTTAGACCCAGTTCCATCAAGAGGATACCCCATAATGCATCTATCTCTACAATAGTGCATGTTGCCCCTGGTCATGCTCATTCTAGAGCATGAGGGTGAAGACCAAAAGAAGGAGCAAGTTTGTCTTGTTCAAGATCAAGGCATCACAGTATTGGAGAGCTTCTATGTTTTCAGTATTGGGAAGGAACTCCATGCAATATTATGTCTTTCATGTTGGTTTCTATTTTTAGCTACCCATGTGCATGGGAAAAAAAATCAGCTTGTGAGAAAGGGAATCTATTTCAACAATTCAATTAATGGATTTGTTTTCTTTTTGTAATTGTAAATACCTATACATAATAGAGTAGGTGTTTTTCTAATTTCCAAGAAGTGCATGAGCACAATTATTCCCTCCTAGATATAGCAAATTTTCTCATTTGTTGGTTGCAGAAGAAGATTTTTGTGAAGTTGCAAGTGGTACAATGCGTCATTCTTATTGGTGCTTCCATTCCTAATGGGGATCTTCAGGTCATTGATTCAATCCTTAGCATGCAAGAATCCCACCCTGAGTCATCAATAATGTTAGCTATTTTTGGGTCCATTTAGCCTATCACTAATATCTGATTAGAGAAACTTTCAATAGGCTAGATTCTTTGTAGACAAAATCTGATAGCTCTCATGTTTTTGCTATATACCTACTCATCCTAATAAAAATGAAAGATTGTGCCATGTATGATGAGTGATCTAGATGAGTTGGCTTCATGGATCTATAGTTAGCAGAGTTATGTTGATGTTGATTCATCCACATGTGTCAGCTCAACTTTTTTGAGTTCGCGAGTGGCAAAGTTTTGTTGGTCATTATTGGTCCATGTACTTGTGTGAGATATTGTCATGCATCACCATTCTAAAGTTTGTTTACACTACAATGTTTTGGCAAGGCCCTAAAATCTAAGTGATTGTGTCATGTGGTAGAGGGTCCTACCTTTGGTGTTTAAGCCAACCCAACAAGCACATGTGTAGATCTACGGCATAGATTCAGCAAAAGATTAAAAAAGCATCATTTGATATGTTAAACAATGAAATGCAAGATGTTGCCATTTTGACATTTCTTCATACACCAGTGCCTCCACAAGACTCTAAAACCCAAAATTGTGTGAGATGTTGCCACACATTGTCATTATGGAACCCCCTCATAGTGCATTATTTCTTCAATGCTCTAAAGCCCGGAGTTGCACCATGCAGCCACATGTTGCCCTTTTTTCGTTTCCTCACTTGAAGTGCTTCTACAAGGCTTCAAGATCCAAAATTCTACCACATGGTGGAGGGTCCCATCTTTCATGTATCTGCTTCCTTCATTGGGAGGATTCTCCTTGCTACATCTCAACCTTCTACTTCAAGGGGAGAATCTACATCAATGGCCCATGTGTTTTCATGAGATGGTCTTCTCATCTCACAAAAGAGAAAGATGTTGCCAAGTGTCACCATTTTGGCATTTCTTCATACTAAAAAGTCTCCACAAGGCTCTAAAGTCTAGAATTACATGATAGTCATTGGATCTTACGCATCTTGGGTGTTTCCTCATTGCGCCTAAGTTGACTATTTTGAACTAAGAATCTTGATTGATGGTTGCATTTTAATCTTCTATTGGGAGATTTCTTGCTACATATGGGCCATCTATTTTGAATGAAATATCTATCAATGGCTAGTATTTATTTTTGGGGAAATCATATTCCCCCTCATGGTCAACCCTGCATGTTGCAGGCAGATAACACGTCCTGTTATCACTCCCCGCATTTCTTGCTAGCAGCATGAATCAGCTTAGTGCATCCATGACATGCTATCAAGGCCATTTCTTCAATGCCCATCAACTTCTTCGGGCTTATTTACATGGTGTCATTACACTCATGCCTCTCTAATGCATGAAATGGTTGAACTTCAATGATTTCATCTCTTGCGGCTGGGTGCACTTGTTTTGGTCTCTTCATGTCACTTTCAGCAGGCAATTGCACTTCATGATTTGATTTTCTTTCTGATTCTTAGTTATTGCTCTCCTCTACAAGTCAACTCTACCTAGTTCAGATTTGAACTCCATACTTAAATTAGATTTATACCTAAACTCTATATAGGTAATTTATAAATATGTTTTTCAAGTTCTTCTCTACTTGTATTTTGCAATAGCGTTAATCTCTACAACTTTTTCCTTTCCATTAATGAAATCTGTGTTCCTTACCTTTTCTTTCCATTTTGTTGTCTAGTGCATGTATGTGCCTTGAATTAAATGTTTTCTTTCTATTTTCTTAGGTTTACATGTTGTGTTTAATCTATTAACAATTGTTTCCTAGTGAAAAGTATCTTTCCTTTTAGCATGTTAGCAGTTTCGAACCTGCATGTCATTTTGGGAGATAGATCTAAGTCAATTCTAGTGTATTTTTGGTTTTTGTTGATGTTTTATGCAGTCATAGGTAGAGTTATAACCATATTTCAATATTTTTGCATTCCTTCATTCCCTTCAGCATTTTATTTTATGCACTCTCTCTCCATTTTCCTCTCAAGTGGTAGTGTAGGTACATTCTGATTGTAAGGAAGTTGGCCTTCTCTGAAGATTTGACCTCAAAGCACAAGTCCCACACTTGGAGGTCATTGCCATGTTACACAAGATTGCTTAAGGATCATACCTCAAGAAAGGGTGCAGACTTTTGTGTCAATAGGAACCACTATTTCAAAACCTGTGTGTTGATGCCCAAGAAGATTTTCCTTCACCTTCATCCTTAGAAGGGTCCCTATATTTCAACAACCCCTTTGTTAAACTTGAATATTAGGATAACCCTTTAACCATTATTACTTACCAGTAGAGAAATCCACCACCACCAAGGATGGTACAACCTACTTTTTCATTTCCCATCCATAGCCTTAATGACAACAATAATCTAAAAAATATTCCCACTTTTGCACTTGCCAAGTTATATGGTCTTATCATTGAAGACCCTGAGACCTTTCTTTTTGAGTTTCATATCCTCTATTGGAGCTATGACTATACAACTAATGTTAACAATATATAATTGTTTACATCCACTCTAAAGGAGGCATCCTTAAGATGGTTTATGATGTTGGGCGCAAATGTTGTAGCAAATTGGGATGCAATAAAGAATTTGTTCTTGATAAAATACAAAGGTTATTGTAGAGGAAGTGAAATGGGAGGAGATGATATATTTAACATGCAACAAAAAGATGATGAGTCTATAGAATATTATGTTTCAAGATTCCTTTATAACTTGCAAAGGAACACTCAGCATAAACTCAATGAAGCATCTTGAAAGCACCTTTTCTTAAGAGGTGTTAGTGAAGTAGGTGTGAAAGATTTGGACCTCATGGCTGGCAAAGATATTGAAAAAAGTAGTTGGACTGATATCAAGAGGTATTGTAGAAACTATTCAAGGGCCAATGTGAAGAGAGGGAGAGGAATTCGTTCTAATCCTTTGAAGATTAATGGTTCTAGAGTATCAAAGGTGGAGCTTTCCAATCTTTTTATCTGACTTCAAGAAAGATATTATCAATGATGTTTCCACCCAATTGGATACAATGTAAGCAAGGAAAAAGCATAAAGAAGTTGATGCTATATTGGCTAAGTTTTTCCCTCAATGTCAGGAGAAGAGGAGAAATTGCAAATGTAATATGGTTGCCAACATGGAGACTCAACCTATGCCAACTAAGTTCAAATCAATTGATGACAATGGAGATGTGTTATAAAGACCATGGGCCATAGGACAAGGTATGCCTCAAGACCCTCTCCAAAATTTAGGGAATTTTAATAAACAATGGAAAATTTCTAATTTCTAAAATATCAGTACACCAAATTCAAATTATTGGAATACTCCTTGGCCTAACCAACTTCAGCCCCCATGGAATAACTAGCCATGGAAGTGACCTCCAGCTGACCAATGGAAACAATAGAATTAGAAAGCTCCTTTTGATCATTGGTAGCTACCTCAACAAAATTGGCAGCAGCAGCCCAATCAATGGAAAGTCATGTAGGGTAATTGGCATTAGTCATCATAGTGGCGGCCTAACCAACAATTTGGTGCCTTGTAGCTAGCTCAACAATGAGTTTTAATGCCTCATCCTCTTGCAGCTAATTATAATCTACCTAAGGAAACCTAATTATCTTCTCATCCTATAGAAAAACTTAATAATGCAAGATCAAAAGTAGGTGTATTCTTCTAATGATAATCAATACCAAACTTACTTTATAAATGATATACACCTAAGGTCTACAACCACTATTCTTACTCCAAAAGGGCCTATAATAACTAAAGATACACTTGCTAAGGAGAAAACTATTCCCAATTCACAATCAGCTCCTATAGCCAAGAATCTGCCATTTCTACAAAGACTTTTCCAAACTCTTGTTCCTACTCAGAATCTTGTTGTTCAATTAATTAAAGAAAATGATTGTAAAGATACCTATGTTAGATGTTCTTAAGGAAATATCAGCATATGAAAAATCTATTAAGGAAGCTTGTATAAAGAAACTTGGCATCAAAAGGAAAGACCCACAGAATGTTCATGTCATGGATCAATTGTCCAGTCTCATGTTGAATAAGTATATAGTTCCTGAATATTTTGACCTTGTGAATCCAGTTCTTACAATCCATATCAATGGAGTGAAAGTTTGAAATGCCTTGATAGATCTAGGAGCATCCTTAAATGTAATGACCAAAGAAGTGCTAATGCACTTAAATATTGTCAAAGTAAAAGAGACTCCTACTATACATCAACTTTTTGATACCTCTACTATCAAACCTAATGGTATGATTGAGGATGTAAACATTATTTTGGATTTTAGGGGATATCTAATGGATTTTGTCAAATTATCACCCAAAGATACCTTAGGAGGTTACCCTATTATTCTAGGAAGGCCTTGGTTAGCCACTATAGATGCCTACATAGCCTATGATTCTAGAAAGATGACCATTTATAATGGTTCAAACATTAAAAAATTGGACTTATACTCTCCTAACTACTTTTGCAGGATGATCAAGTTGTGCAGTTTGATTTAGGATATAATGAAACCAAAGCCAATTCATTAATTAGGTTGAACATATTTGATAGAAAATCATTTATGACCTCTCAAGGAGATGATGATTTCCTCACCACCATCTTATCTAATAAGTATGGTGAAGATTCTGCTTTTTGTAGTTACAAGAACTACTCCCTAGAAACAATTATTCCTCCTAAAATTACAATTCATTTTCCTATAGCACCTAGCTACCTTCATACCTTACTACCTCATGAGATCCAATCATCCAATTTTTCTGAGGTATCCATGTTAGATAAGGTATCCAAAGTTGAAGTAAGTCCAGCCAAAGAGTTGCAAGTCAGTAAAATTCTTTCGCATGTCAACCTAGATAGTTTGATTTGTTGTTGCAAGAAAACCAGCAAGAATTTTCTTCAAACAACACATACATGAAAGGGCTTGACCCAAAAATTTGTACTCATAGGATTTACATCAGCTCTATATGTAAACCTATCAGGTAGTCACAAAGAAGAGTTAATCCAACATTAAGAGATATTGTGAAGATTGAGTTACAAAAATTCTTGAGTGTTCGGTTTATTTATCCCATTTCTAACAACCAATGGATTTCACATTTGGTCATAGTGCCTAAGAAAGGAGGTAAGTGGTCAGTATGTGTGGACTATAGGGAATTCAATGTAACCACTAAGAAAGATCATTTTTTGTTACCTTTTGTTGATCAAGTTCTTGATAATTTGGTTAGTAGGAAGTATTTTCTTTCTTAGATGGATTCAGTGGATATAACCAAATTTAAATAGCCCTAGCAAACCAAGATAAGACAACATTTTCTTTTCCTTGAAGGGACATTTTCCTATTTAGTTTCTCCTTTTGGACTCTGTAATACACCAACTACTTTCCAATGAGCTTTCATAAGTATTTTTCTAACATGTTTGTTGATTGCATGGAAATATATATGGATGGTTTCATTATATATGGTTCTAATTTTGAAGAAGATAAATCTAATCTAGACAAGCTTCTAAAAATATGTTAGGATCATAACCTCTCTAAACATTGAGAAATCATAAATGATGATGGAAGAGAGAGTTGTTTTGGTGCACTATATTTCATCAAGAGGCATCCAAGTTGATTCTAAGAAGGTAGAAGTAATGAGGACTTTGTTGACTACTGAGAAACAAAAAGAAGTTAGAAGCTTTTCTGGCCATGTTGATTATTATAGAAAGTTTATAAAGGATTAGAGCCAGATAGCAGCCCCACTATATGATTTTATGAAGAAAGATTCTAAATTACGATGGAATTCAAAATATGATAATTCATTCTAGCAGTTGAAAGAAGTATTGACCAAGGCACCTGTGTTGAGAGGTCCTAATTGGAGAAAGCCATTTGAATTCCATAATGATGCTTTGAACTATGCCATAGGTGTTGTTTTAGGATAAAAGTAAGGAGTAGTTGAACATGCTATATATTACATCAGCAAGAACTTGCAAGAAGTAGAGATAAACTACACTATCACCAAAAAAGACTTACTTGTTGTATTAATCTATGAACTTAATAAGTTTAGACATTACACTAGTGGTTATGGATATTTGTGCATACTGATCATGTAGCCATAAAATACTTGATGAAAAAGCCTGTCATTTCAAGAAGACTGGCATGTTGATTGTTACTCATACAAGAGTTTGACATCAAGGTAATAGACAAGCTAGGAAGAGAAAATGTGGTGGACGATTTTCTTTCCAAACTAAAGGTGCCTAATGATCTTGTAGCCATCAATGACAATTTTCCTAATGAACACATGTTTTCGTTAATAGCCCTCAACCCTTGGTAAGATGACATTTTCAATTTCCTTCCTACATGAAGGACACTAGCACAATTCTCCCCCAAAGAACATAGGTTACTAGTGAAGAAAAGCTTCAATTTCACTTGGATTGTTGGATGTATGTTCTACACTAGACCTGATCAAGTAATGTGCACATAAATGAGGGAGTGTTAGACATATGATATTTTGTGTGCCTATCATGACGAACTATGTGGAGGATAGCTTTCAAAAAAAAATTAACAGGGTACTACTAGCCAACTCTCCACAAATATGTAGTAAGATACATTAAAAAATGTGGCAAATGTCAAAGGATGGGTCGAACTACTAAATCTGATGAAATGCCCCAGCATCCACAAGTGGTTGTTACACCTTTTGACAAATGGGGAATTAATTTTTTTGGACCCATAAAGCCTCTAAGGTAATTCCTATATTTTAATTTGCACCAATTATGTCACTAAATGGGCTGATGAAAAACCTATGAAAAATACTAGGGAAAATAATGCTGTTGAAATTTAATATAAAGAAATTTTTACAAGGTATGGTGTTCCTTGAGAATTATTGACTTATCAAGGTACCCAATTCATCTTTAATCTCATCGATGCACTTATGAATGAATATACCATTAGACATGGTAAGTCATCTCCTTACCACCCCCAAGATAATGGATAGTCTCAGATAACTAATAGGCAAATTGAAGCAATTCTGACAAAGATAGTTGAAATCCATAAGAGAGATGGGGAATCTCATCTCCAAGAAGTACTATGTGCCTATAGAAAAACATGGAAGACCACAATAGGTTTCACTCCTTTTGAGCTATTCTATGGGAAGGTAGTTGTCATGTCAGTTGAGTTTGAACCAAAAAAACTTAGGATGACATTGGAACTCAATATTGATCTCAGTGAGGCTCAAAAAGAATGATTTTATGTAGCTTAATACACTGCATGAATATAGGAAGTCTTCCTTGCATAATAGTAAAAATATTAAAAGATGGTGTAAGAAGTGGCATGACAAGTTTATCAAAGACAAGCAATTTGTTGTTGGTAACTCGAGACTATTATATGATTCATGCTATCAACACAATCCTAGAAAATTCCAAACCAGATGGTTAGGACCATATGAAATAGTTTTTGTATATGATAATAGTGTTGTGCAACTATCCACCAAAGATCTTGTACAGTTCAAACTTCTAATCAACAATCATCGCTTCAAAGCCTACCACAAACCATGAAGTTGACAAGAGTTCCTACAGCAATTCAAATTCCAAGGGACTTCCAGTGATCCTACAGCAATGGAATTTGAGTCTCCTACTAAAATTCACTCACTCCTTTGAATTTATTTCAAAGCTCCATAATAATAAAAACTTTCACTTTTGGAAGTCCTCTTCTCTTTAATAATTTAACACCTCATCTTATGTCTTTCCATCCATCCACCTCATTTTTCTCAACCTCCACCACAGGTGATGATACTGCAATCAGTCTACCAAATTGAACAGATTGGTATGGTGTTTTGGTACATTTATTTCATCATTTAATTTATAGATTTGTCATTTTATGTACTTAACCTATCTAATAATACACACATGGAATGGTGGGACCCATGCCTTATTTTAAGTTGGGGGAGGGGGGGGGAATATGTCACATTTTTTATGTTCTATGGTCTGATTTTATCTCTTCAAATAAGTTCACACTTAAAATAATTAAAGACATGTCATGATAAATAGAAGGGAAGTTCATGATGAAGTGACAATTTAAGCATGTACAATGGCTTGCTAATTATGGTATACCATACTATGAAATAAATCAGTTTAATCATAATGTGACAAGCAAAAAAGATTATGGAAATTACCTTTTTTTTTGTTATTTTCAGTATGATTATAGTTTCTTCCATTTTCCTATCTGTGTTAGTTTGAATTCTTGAACTTTGAAAGCTTGTACTATAAATTTGGTGTTATGGGTATGTTGGTAGCTTGAAAGTTCTTAATACAAAAATGATAAGAGGTGACCTAATTCTTTGTGCACCTATTGTTCATGACCTTTTCATTCAATACTAGCTTTCTTAAGAACAATTTCAAGCTAGGGGTTGGCTGAAATACTTTCAAAAATTGACAATATACGATGATGTGGCAGCCTTCTAGTTCCTAAATTTCCTGCATGATGGTGTAGCTATAGTTAAAATATTTTTTGTTGAATCTAATGAGGATGTCATTATGGATCTTCATAGTTATCTTAGGAAGGAAATCCATATGAAGAAAATGTTGACACTAGGTCCATGAAAGCTCAATTCACCTTGCATACTGATGGACATTTGGAGATTGACAAAAAGTAGTGCACAAGGAGGACTTTGTTGCCAAACCCTACAACTAGTGAGTTGAGTACATTATGCAATATATAAATTGAAAGGGTCACTATCAGTGGCTACATAGGCTCCATTTAAAACTCCTTAGTTGCCTTCATCATGACGATAGGCTAGTGAACCTATCTAGTTTCATGTTCAATCTCCTGAAGAAGATGGTTATTGTAGTCCAAGAAGGTAAGCCTAATTTCATTGGTCATCACTATTTAATTAATTTTTTAATTTAAAGAGATTTGTAGAGGGACTTAGTTGTAATATGGGATTATTTTATGTTAAATGATACATATTCTCATTAAGTTTTAGGACCTACAAGAGAAGGGTTAGGCAGGATAATTAGGAGTCCTACTGGTAAAATTAAGGTCAGTGAATGTCTGGAACCCTCTTCCTCTGAAAATCTTAGGCCTAGCAAGAAGAAGGTTGTAGTTTCTCAAGAACCCTCTATTTATAGGAAAAGCAAAGAAAAATTTAAGTCCTATGAGAAACCTGTTACCCCTCAGTCTAGACTGAAACCTCCACCTAATTTATTCATGCATTTAACATCAAGACTTAGTTTACATCAGTATTTACTATTAGAGAAGGAAAAAGTTGATGGAACTATTTTATAGCATCTTTTTCAATAGACTTTATAGTCATTTTTATAGTTTTCTATGTTTGTTCTCTAAGAATTTTAAGTTGTCACTACAACATTTGGGGTCAAATTACAATGACAATTTGGGATGATGGTGTAATTTGTGGGTTATTTTCATGTTTTTTTTGCAATTTTCCTCGACATCCTTGCAATACCGATGTTGGTGTCATAATTGTTATGCCCACGTGAGTATAAACAAAAAAAAATGACATAAATCATTCCCTTTTGTTTTTTATTGTGGCGAGTTTTGCGCAAAAGAAGGTGGAGAGTTCTGAATGAGGGTGGAGAACTCTAAACATTTTCGTCCCCTTGTGATTAGTGCATTTCATTGTCATACTCTTGTGATCTTTGCATTTTTTTGTCATGCCTTTGCTCTATAATTTCATTGTCATGTCATGCCCTTGTGATCTTCATGCCCTTGATCGACAATTTTCTTCAAGGGCTATGTAAATATTCTTTTATTTTCCTTCTAATAATGTATCTCTTTATGTTTCCTTCTAAACATGTATATCTTTATATATACAAAGAGATATTTTTCAAGGTGCTTATTACATCTTAGCACAACAGAAAAATCAATCCAGCTGCATACATATTCTAGAATCCAAATAATAAAACAACAAAACTCACTCAACCCATGCTAAATGACTTAGTAGATCATGCATACCAGGAAAAATGGGCAGAGTTTGTAAGAAATTTTACAAAAACACATCATAGCAGATATTTTTAGAAAGAAACAAGTCATAACCCAGTTAAATGGGTCTAGTTATTGATTAGTTAGGTTGATTACAAACAAATTATTGTAGAATTGTCATCAGATTAGGTACAATAAAATGAACAATCAGTTGTTCCCAACTACCATGATCAAATACAATTTTCCAAGGAGATAACATTTCATATGCAGATGCATCACTTGCATGTCAGGCATAAAGCACATTCCCCAATTTATAATGAATGATTGGATATAAAGGCTCCATAGGTTGGCCCAATAATGGGTGCCAACGATGTAACCATGCATGTATTGGCATAGTCTCCCTGTGAGGATCCCAACTATCTACTACTGAAGTTTATTTGGGCATCATTATATGATCTAGAGTGTTATGAAGTAATGGAGCCGGTAGCAACTTATTCCATGTCTCAAGAAAATGTAGCATAGGTTCAAGGTCACTTGGCTCCCAAGAATTTGTAGCAGCTATTCTCACTATTGGAAGAATAACTTTAATGAAGAGTTGAGTGTAAGGAGTTGAAAAAGCAAGTTCTCCTTTTGTGTAAATGCCAGAATCACAAGGCTCATTCCCTTGTAGAAGCCTCTGCCACAATGACATTACCTCTAAACATACCCTTTTAAACACCAGGCCAAGGATGTTGAAGTGGCTCCCAACCTTGAAACACTCTTATAAGAAATGGATGCTTGGGATCATCACAAAGAGAATGTGCCAATACTTGAAACACTCTTATAAGCAAATGGAGATGCAATACATGACAAATTTCAAAACTTTTAGTCCTCTTGATATTTGAACTATAAATTCTCAAAGGCATTTTCAAGTGATTCCAATGGCATAGTACCTAATGTAATACTTTCCTGGATTCTATCTAGTGGCTACCATATTATCCTTTGTGTTGTCTAGTTGTTGTTTCTATCGTGCAGTCTCTTTCTAAAGCTCCTCCTTCTCCTTTTGGTATATTTCCATAGACTCTCTCTCATGCCTTCAATTTTGGTTATCAAACTTCTAGAATATCTGCCTCTACCATACCTAAAATCAACTTCACATTGTGTTGCAACTCTGGTATAGGTGTTTGATCATCGATAACATTCATTTCAGCATTCAAGTTTTAGAGATTGGTCAACACCCTCACTTGCAGAGCTCTCATGTCAAGCACTTTCTATACTCTTTCAACACCATGTTCTTGCTTTTGAGCTAAAAATTCTTCAAGTGCATTTTCTTGTTAAAAAATAATTTTGTTGAGCAATTGTAAACTCTTAGAAAGTGTGATTTAGTGCAAGGAAGGAGAATCCCCAAAGGAGATGTCCATACCCATAGAAAACAACCACATAGCGGCAATAAAACAAGAAAGCAACAATAATGAAAGACTTGATGCCAAATCACAATTCTTTATTCATAGATGTAACTTATTACATGCAATATGCCTAGTTGTAAGGCCTTCTAGGTTAGGACCAAATACAAACATCAATTACAAAATTAGTTCTGCAAGATCCAATAAGATCTAACTCACAAACCCAATCCTAGCTAGTCCAGATACACAACTAGATAAGAACACCAGGAAGAATCCACACTTATACCCTCAGGTCCACCAAACAATCATCTAGTTCCTAAGCTGCAACCCTAGCTCTTCAAAATTTGCATCTATACTTCATCCCATTTTCAAAGCTAGAATGATAACTACTCCTACTGAATAAAGACTCCACAAAACTCCTTACTTATACCCAAATAAGCCACAAGTTGGCCCAGCTTATTAAAAACTAAATTAAATCCCTTATATTAAATATAGGTCAAACCAAAAGTCAGCTACAACACTAGATTAAATACCAATATATAAATTAAATGCCAAAAGTTAGCTTACAGACAACTTGGCACCCATAGGGACCAAGACCAAACCAAGTGTCAAAAAAACCAAGCTGAGCACTAGCAAATTCCCAAGCATCATCGAGCTTGCACTGCAAACCAAGCACAACCGACCATGCTGAGCTCCAAGACCATGACGAGTTCCATAGATCATGTCAAGCTCCAAGACCATGCCGAGCTCCAAGACCATGTTGTGCTACAAGACCATGCTAAGCAACATAGTGCAACCAAGATCATAGAGTATGTCAAGCTCTCAGGTATAAACTATACCCAATAGCAACCGAGCACCACTTATTTGGTGATCGAGCCCACAACTCTAAAGCCAAACTCCCTCAACATGCAATAACACAAGAAAGCCTAGGATGTGTCATGCCTGGCCACTACTTCGGTTTTTCTGCATATTAGAACTTTGTTGTTATAATTTCCTTTCAGATGTCATGTTTTATTTTTGTAGAACTTGGTTTTATTAATGTCCTTGGGACATGTGATTGGTGTTGAGCAAGCTTTTCTGTTTCAAAAATACTCTATTTTGAGCTTTGGAAGAGGCACTTAAGAATCTGACAATTTTTTGATGTATTTGGAATTAATATCTGATGTTTCAAGTTTAAACAATATTGTTGTGTTTAGACTTCAGGTAAAATATGATTGGTATAACTATTGGAAAGTTTTTAATTTAAGCACAGATTTTATGGCTGTAGCTTTCGTATTTTATTTCATATCAGCATACTGATTATGATTATCATGATTTAAATTTAGTGTAACAGTATTAATGTTAATATGCTATATATTGAACTTTTGCAGAACTTTAGTATGATTTATTCATGATAAAAATCATTTGGCCTGTGTTGAATTTAATTTACAATGTGTAAAGATTTTGAGTCCATGTACTTGGTATTTCCTCTCAATATGTTGGTATGTCATATATATATATCTGTGTGTGTGTGTGTGTGCGCATTGTTTGTTTAAGGGACTAAATATATACCCTAATTTTATTCTCTTATGACAATTTCTTTTAAATGGGGGTTTTTGTTTAAGTCTGCAGCTGTTATCACAATGCAGCTGTGATGTTAACATATTATATATATATAATAAAAAAGGGGATTTATAACCCTTAAATCCTAAAGGGCTTTGCATGTTAAGCATAATATACCAAGTCTTTTGGTGGTGAAATTGGAATTGCCATATGCACGGCAAGGGTAAGTGGCAATTTCATAAAGCTTAGCTTTAATTAGTAATTAAGGCATTTGTTGGTGGTCGACCAGTTCATACGGAGTTGGAAATTTTGTTGAGACTTGGCCAAATTTTGGGTCATTTTTCTATGGTTTTGATTAACACCTGTAAGGTGTAGCAGGAATCTCAGCTTAGTGGTTTGGAATACTTCTTTTTGAAGCTAAGCATGGTAGAGTTATTCACCGAAAGATGGTTGTCGATTATCATTAGGCATTTGTTGTATTTGCTCTCGAGTAGGTCATCGTTGGTATTTCTAAAAGTGTGGATATTGTTCTGGTTTGAGACGTTGGCAGCAAGCGTGGTTGTAGAGCATTTTGTCTTCTGTTACTTAGGTAGGGGGTAGTTCCTTACCTTAATCTCTCTCTGCTCTACAATATTGATTTGAACGAATGGAACGCATTTAGTGAAAATTTTAGTATATTACTGTCTTTAATATATGGTTAGTCATTCAGTATGTATATATATATGAGTCAGAGGAGTATGTGAAGTTCTGAGACCTCACACACCCCTGTGTTTCATGTATATGCATGATTATATTTTGGGTTGATTTAAATTTTAAATTTTTTTTAAAAAAAAAAAAACATTGCTTTAAAAGATTTCACAAGAAACTGTTTAATATAGCTACTTGGCGCACAAGGATGAGTACCCACAGAGCTTAGCTTTGTGAGCGCTCATGCTTGCACGTCAAGCAAGAGAGTGCAGTATGTTGGCACGTAACTTTTTTGGGATTTTGTTCCAAACAAGAGCCACAGAGCAAAGCTCTTTGTGAGCCAAGGTTACAACACAGAGCTCGGACATTTGAACAAACAGATAACAGGTCACTTTCTTTTGATTATAAAATTTGGATCGTTGAAGGTTTATATGAAGTAGTACCAAATTTTATTGACCATAGGGTTTGTTATCATGAAATGTTTTGAACATTGTAGTAGTGTTAGCTGTTCGAAACTTGTTGTAGAATAAACATTTAATATTGCCAGATTACGTGAATGTTGGTTCAACATAAATACGAATTAAATCTGTGTGTAACGTTTTGTTGTCTTTATTGGTAAAAGATATATCTACTATCTCAATAATTTTAAATGCAACTTGTTTGGATCAAATTGGTATTTAGGCAACGCATAAGATCAACATTTTGAAGGATGTAGTAAATATAGATAAAATGTTAGTATTAAATATATTGAATGATCATCAACAGTGTGGTAGAATGTAGTCGTTTAAAACTCTATATCTATAAAGCAATTAAATTCAGTATTTATCTTTTAAGAAATCTATAGATAATCGTTCAGAATATTTTATTGTACACCAATATGAAACAAAAGAATCGTTTGAAAACTAGGATTCTAGATGTTAACATAGATTTTAAATTATCAATTTATTCTTCAACTATTTGATATCATTTATTTTTAGTTTCATGAATTGAATCAGGGCATAACATCGAATATGTGACAAGAACATATGGATGTAAAAAAAAAATTCAATGGCAAGGATTCGACATCGGCATTTGTAAACTATTAGCATGAAACTTAGCATTAACAGATATTAGCTTTTGGAATGTTGGGTCATTTTGGGATTTTAAGATGATCAATCGACATTTGTTAAAATGAATTATGAAGTTTGGTTTTGAGTGAGTTTAGAATTTTGTTAAGACTGTTAATTAATGAAATACAAATACATATACTTTAGTGGTGAGGTTGATATGAAAACTTAAACCCTGTATTTGCTGATAACTGGCATTTTACTATTACTTTGAGATTTTTATTACACTTCTATGATCTATAGGTGTGTGTGTTATGGTTATTCTTTATTGTTTGAAATTTTTCATGAAGTATATCAATACAATATATATGGTGTTTGAAATGAATTAGAATTCTTTTATTCTATAACTATATCTTGTTATTTGATTTCAGAACTGTTTTTCGTTCGCTATTGATATGGAAAGTTGTTTCAAACAAAAGAATAGATTAAAATGATATATGTTGATTTCGTGTATACAACAAGAATATCATATGTACTTTGAATTTATTATCATAGTTAATTCGAAGGGTATGTTTGGTTTATTAAGACTGTAGGGATAAAGTTACAGTGTTAAGATTAGTAAGTATCACTAAAACTGATGTGACAAATTAGTCATATTTACTAGTACTTAATATTATAGTTTTATTCATATTGTTATAATAACCTAAGCATTACTTTCGAGATTGGCTATGGAAGATAAGTTCAAATAGATGAGGAATGTGGTATCATGTAATATGAGCATTCTGAAAATATCTGCTTGATGTGTATTCTAAGAATATCCAAGATGAACATATATCGGGGTGGCTGAATTGGGTAATCCTATTCAGTTATTTAATGCAGTGAAAACATATAAAATGAACTGGGTGAGTTAATTACATATTAAAAGATAAAATTGGCCTTACCTATGACTTAGACCTAAATGGTTAAGTACGGAGAACAAGGCAGATCTCTATTACGTCATATGACGATTACAGTAGAGAATTCCGCTATGAGCTGACTATGAGCATACCATTCATGGATGCAGAACCATAGCACCATAGTGATGACACCTCAGTATATATATGGGTCATTTACAGATTATTCTTAGTGCGAGTTTAATTCTGCATAGATAAGTAAATGTTTACTTCTCGCATATTGATTTTAATTTGCAAAGTGATAAGAGGATCAAATATCTACATTATGGTTGTGTATGTGTTTGTTCTAACGTGTATGCAAGTGGATTATGCTATTCAACTCAGAGTGTATTGAGCCCTCTTTGTGTTGTGTTTCATCTCTGTGTGTTTTCAGGTGCTTCAAGTTGATTTACAGTTAGCAAAGGAAGACTGATGAAGTTACTTCTGTTTACAGAATTTGTTACTGTAGGGTCCATATGTTGGACATAGGCAATATAGAATGATATCAGAGTTCATTATTGTAATGAACATTAATATGTATTAGAATCATAATGGAAATTTATTGGATGATATCATCTTTTACTTTGAAGTCTGAGATTTTAAAGTGACTTAATTATTGTACTGGTAATTGTATTATGATAAATGATTATATATATATATATATATTTCTTGTTCTTAGTTTCAAATTTTATTTATTTATGTTTAGTATGGCATTACAGGATGCTCCTACATCAAACACCCCAAGTTTGAAAAGATGGTCTAGTAGTTGTAAGAACATCTTCTAGGATTCAACACATAAATCCCAAATTGATTCTTTACATACATAACCTTTGAGTCTTCAATTTTTACACTCTTTCCCTTGTTCTTCTTTTAGTTCTTTACATCCATCTTAGGTGTGCTATAGGCCTTCTTTCCACACTGATCTCCAACCTTCTTAGAATTTGCCAACTCAACTTGGCTACCAATACTCAAGTTTCTCCTACCAAGCTCTTCATTCTACAAAGGAATCAAGGAAAATTTCCTACCACCTTTTTCAATAGTAAACACATTCTTGAAACAATCATGCATAGCACTAGAATAATACTGCCAAGGTCTACCAAGCAACACATGACAATTGTTCATGTCCACAATATCACACAACACTTGATCCTCGTACTGCCCAATTTGGAAATCAACAAGGCATTTTTCCCTTACTTCCAAAACATGTTCACCTTGTAACCAGCCAATTCTATAAGGATAAGGATGCCTTACTTTCTTCAAACCAAGTTTTTGAACCATCTCCTTAGCAACAAGGTTATAAGTACTACCACCATCCACAATCACCTTGTAGACTTTACCACTAGAATTACAACAAGTTCTAAACAAACTAGTCCTCTAACAAGAACCCAAAGTCCTCTCACCAACCAGTACTCATTGAACAGTAAACTTTCTCCTTGCTCAAGCTGACTATCTAGAACTACAACCTCATTCACAATAGTAGTTGTCCTCCTAAGTCGAAACTCAAAAAATCTATGCCCTTCTTTCCCACATCTGAAACAATTACCTCTAAACTCACCTCTACCTATCCTCCTTTTCTAATCAATAGGTTTTGGTTCACTTTCAACACTTATTTTAGCTTGTGCCAAGCTATCCTACTTCTCCTTCCCTCTAGCATTACCTTGAATTTTCCTTTTCAACTTATCTTCTGCCTTTAGGGCATACTGATAAGCATCCTCCACTAAATAATTATTCAACATACCAACCTCATCTTGAATATTGAATCTCAAAACATTAATGTACTAAGCTACCTTTTCCTTTAACAATTCTCTATGACCAGGCCGAATAGTCAACTTGTAGAGCTCCTTAGTATAATCTTTCATAGACATATCTTTTTGTTTTAGATTATGCAACCTCTTAAACAATCCAAGTTCATAATCAATAGGAATGAACTTAACCTTCAACTTAGTCACCATCAATTTTCATCTAGAGATCTTCATTTCAACTTTTTCGTCTCTATCTCTTTGCAATTCTTTCCACCAAAGAGTAGCATGTCCTTTCAACTTAGTTTGTGCCAACCTCACTCTCACTAGATCCTCAATATCCTAAAGCTCAAAGTAGTCTTCCAATTCACCAATCCAATCAATCAAGTCTTCAGGAGTGTCATACCCAAATTTTACAAGGCAAAACACAACAATTTTTTTTTCTTTTAAAGGTAATATTAAAGAATTTTCATCGAAAACTATAAACTATTACACTAGGTTAAAGATGAATTAATAGATTGGAATGCTTGACACTTGGCCAAGTCATGCATTTAGGGTTACAACTTACTTTTAGTCCATAATTCATTTTTATCCTAACTAGAGTGTTTGGAATTTCATCTCAAATAGATTCTCAATTCTAGTACATACTGAGGTCATAGGTTGTCATGATAGGATGATCCACCCGATATGATTTTTGCACTTTGCATTAAGATAGGGTTTCATCATTATAATGATACACTTATTGAAGATGTAGAAGCATGTATGTTATGCAAAAGACTATGGATTATGATTGGATTAAAAAACTTCAGTCCCCTAACTTACATAATGTGCACGACTATTTTATTGTTATTATTTTTTAATCTTTGAATTATGAGTCATTTACTACTTTTATCCTATCACAATAAAAATTCCATTTCCTTGCTCTTGGTACTGTAGACACCTAAATTTGATTACACCACTTTGGTAATCTAATTTAGCCATCTCTAAAGGCATCATTAATTAAATCCCTATTTAATTAATCCTTTTCTATCCCCTAGCTGATTAATTTAATTAATCATCTATAGTCCTAATTGATAAATCAAATAATCTATTATTTATCAATTAAATCCTTTTCTCCTATCTAATTCCAAAAATCCCCATTTATTAAATAAATCTAGTTGATAAATAAAATCCTCAAATTCAAAAACCCCTAACCTATCTCTAATCCTCCATTTAGCCTAATCCACCCCATCCACCCATACTAACCAAGCTTAGCCACTAACTCACCCACCCTCATTAATGTCATCCACTTGCACATCTCTAACATTCCTAATCTAATCCTAAACCCAAGCCTAATCCACTCCCTAATGTTGTCACATTCCCTAAACAAGTTTAAGACTTTCCTAAACCAAATCAAAGTCTCCCCTCAAAAATTCCAACCACCAAGTCATGAGTGCTCTTACAAACCATAAAAGACTCTTACAAGCCCACTCATGACTCTTACATCCATCTTCCACACTCTTCCCTCTTCCACACTCATTCCTCTTACATCCCTCTTACATACTCAACCCCACTCATCATGCCTTTAACCAACCCTTTACCCTACCCTCTCCCACTCATCCTCCTTGTGACAAGTGTCACCTTTCCATTGGTGCTAAACAAGCACAATCCATGTGCTCCCCTTTGAGTGCATCTTAGCCCTCCTTAACCATCTCCCCATCCTTGCATCTAAGCCCTCCATCCCTCTACCCCTTGGCCTATAAATTGAATCCCATCCCAAGCCATTTCATCAACAATATTTGAGTTAAAGTTACCATGCTATTTTGAGAACCAAAGCCATCAATCTTACCCTTATAATGCCAAATTGAGAGCTCACAAAGCTACCAATTTTCCATTACCCACCTCCATTGAAGCAGCTTTTGAGCATCTTGAGCATACATCCACATCAAAGGACACATCTCCAAAATCAAGGAAGCATGGAGTGTTTTCTCTTTTGAGGTTTGCATTTTTGTTTGCTTTCTTTGTCTAAGATTATATGTGAATTTAGTTTTAGTTTGTGAATGTTTCTCTTATTGTTAATGTTCTTTGCACACTAAATCTTGTTCTACAGGTACACATCTTGTTTGAAACATTAAATTTTAGTTCATTTTAAACATGTTAATGTTAAGTGCCATTACTATTCATTACTGAGTAATTCATTTGTATAGAACTTTTTGTAAAACCTTATCAATGAAGGGTATAAAGGTACATGCATATATCTAGATTGACTACACTTCTTGCACATCACAAGTAGATAACATAAGATAGTAGTGTATAGTCATTTTAGATCCATATACCCATCATTCAAAACATAATATATTTATTTAATTCATAGATAAATAATCATAAAATCCTAATACTACTTAATGTGTAGTGGACTAGTAGGTGATAAATGTACTAAAGTATGAGAAATTGTTAATTATAACTATTACATACATTGTTATTTCATCTACTTACTAATACTAACACAACATTTAATCTATTTATTCATCAAATTAATTCATATCATTATTATACCACCATAAAATAGTTTTCGCTAACTTAGTATGCTAGCCATTTAATATTGTCTACTAAAGATTTACTATTCCAATTTCTACCACATTTTCTATTAACTAGTTTAAATATTGATCTACACTAACATACATCATTATAAATAATACAATATCCTTTTTATTAACGATATTAGTATCATTATTTCAATGCTATCAATTAAGTTTAATTTAACCTCGATACCAACTAAGAACCAACTTATATCATTTATTCTAAGTATATATCTTATCCCTTTACTAAAACATTATGTATTAAACACATGTGCTTTATGCTATACGTACAATCTAATTCTTTCGTTACTCAAACTAACATTCACTATTACTACTACAACTACTTATGACATTTCCTCTTACTAAGATACTACTCTAACCAATGCCTTATTATTAATACTTCTAACCTTCTTTTGTTGGAAATATAGATGGAGTAACTAAGAGGAGGGGTGAATCAGTTACCACAAAAACAAATCCACAGATCCCTTAGATGTCAAATAAAACTAGTTATTGTTGTCACTTGGTAAACATACAGAAAAATGCTATAACTTGGTAGATGCAGTGTATGTTATCTTTAATATATCTTTAAGCATTCACAACAATTAACATGCAACCATAAAAGAAATAACATGAACACATGAGACACTACATTTAACATGGAAACCCAATATAGGAAAAACCACCAAGTAACTAGCTACAAATTTTCACTCTTCTGAAGTGAGCCCTATTAGGAGCCAACCTAGTTAAAGGTTCCAAAACACACTGTTAGGTGTGACCTTGTTAGAGGCTTTAATCACCCTATTAAGAGTGGCCTTGCAAAAGGTCTTTAGAACAATTCAATAAAATGGTCACCTTGTTAGAGGATTTACAAATGGCTATTAAACCAACTCTGTTAAGAGATTTAGGAATCACTACTATAATGGTGAGAAAGTAACAATGAATTGACTTGAATGAGATGCAACTGAATTGCCGATACAAATATTTGTTCTATTTCACTAGATCCTCTCTGATCGAATCCAACTTTGCTGCTCCTCAAGGATATCCAATCCTCCTTCAAAGTTTGCTCACACTTTTCTCTTCAAACAATCAACACACTTGCATGCTTGCTCATTCTTACTTTAGAATTCTCAACTTAACCTTTTATTTATACCTTACAAAATCTCAAGTTGGCCCATGTACAATTACAATTACCAATAATCACTACATCAGTCAGCTAGAATCATTACATAAAATAATTAAACTTTATTTCTCAAATTAACAAAATCCTTCATTGGTCGACCCTGCTCAGTAAACACTATCTCTGAACTAATTTCCAATGTTAACCAACTGAAGCTTGGTTAACACTACAAATCCTATGAAATCCTTTGGCAAAGTCAGTAAACACTAACTTTCCTTTATTAACCTTGTGAGCTCGATTAACACTAACTTCTGCCACAAAATCTTTCAATGCCCGAGTCAGCTCGGTAGACACTATTTCCATAGAGTAATCTCCAGGAATGCTTGGTAGACTCCAAATTTTTCTTTGCTGACCAAACTGAGCTTGGTAAGCATTGTCTGCCAACTAATATGACATTTGTGTAACATCAAAGACAACACACAATCGGACAATTGCATCCAACATCTTTAATATTACCTACTTACCCCATTCACATTCTTTTGTTTCCATGCCCCCATTTTAACCTACTCCTACTCTCATTTCTCCCTTCTCCTCTTTACACATGCCTTCCTTCTAACTCCTAAGCCCATGCACTATCCACTTTACTAAACCCCATATAAAAAACATCTACTTGTCCTATCCCATGTTGTTAGGGCTAAGGTAGAAGTGCGGCGGTCAAGGTTGGAGGTGTGAATACCTACCTCTAACCCATGTCAAAGTGTATTGCACTTAGGAAAGACTTTGGATGTGAATCATGTGTGGGGATGGAGAGAGATGGGAGTGGTGGCAATCTAACAAGGTGCAGTAACTAGGTTACATGCCTTGGAAGGCATTGGATTATGTGAGTGGGTGAGGATGGTATGGGGAAAGGCACCTGTCTTCCCATCTTTTTGGGTGTATGGTGTTTTTTTAATAGAAAAGTTCCCCTCTCTCTTATTAATGAGGGCCAACTTCATTCATTGGTTTAATATTCCCTCTATTTTTTTTATTGATGATTATAAGGTACTACTTTTTTTCACTTAGGTCTAAGGGGTGAGTTCCTAGGTCCTTCATAATTCTTGACTTGACATAACTTTTGTTGAATATATATATATATATATATATATATATATATATGAAATCATGACACAAGGGTCACTAACTCATATGAGTCTTCTCTTATTTTTGAACTAGCTATTTGAATAGATTCTAAGTCTTTTAATGAATTTTTATGAGACATGATGTTAGGGAAGATTTTGATTGAGTATTATAATGGATTGTATAAGACAATGAATCTTTTCCACTTCTCATACAAATTTCAGAGAATTTAAAAGTGCATGTACAGGCTTACTTTATTTTGAAGTTTAAGCTATGAAAGCTATATAACTCATCTTTTTGATTGAACTATATTTAACATATCGGATTGGCAGCAATATGACCCTTCTTCCACATTTTCATGTAAATACTTAGATTATGGATGCATTTAGGAATCACTTGAATAATTATTTAAAACATGAAATGAATTGAAGCATTATCAAGCATGAAGTTAATAGTATTTCTTTACATGAACATTCCAATTGAAATATATTCTCTTGCATTACTTTGTGATTCAATTGATCATGATACCAACACTGCCTATTCAACACATAATTATCTAAGCATTGGCTATCCTTTGAAATGAGTCTACTTTACATTCAAACATGACTATCTTCCATTTTCTTTCCTCTAATGCATGACATTAAATCTTTCAACACAAAAACATATGGTATATCTAAAATTCTTTACTTCCTCATGAAACCATTCTTCATAGTGCTATGCATAAAATGTAGAGAGCTTCTTGTAGCACAATATACAAAGCAACAAATAGAATTTTGTCCTTGCCAATACAATGTTCAAAGGCATGGAGGAATGCATCACACAATGTAACCACTGAGATTTTAAATTTGAAATATAATGCTTAATGCATGGAGGAGGACTTTGTCCTTCCAAATGCATTACATAATGACATATCCCTTCCTTGTTCCATAAATACATGAGTGATACCAAACTTTTTTCCTTCGATCCAAAAGCACAAGACCTGCAAAAAAACATTTACATAAGAGCCATGGAGGGTCACCTCTCATCCTAGGCTTCTAAGAAGCAACCCACCAAGTCAGGGAAATAAGGCTCAAACAGAGTTATATTCAACATTTCACAATGCATGCAACACAATATCACAAATACATTTACAATCCCTCCAAGGATTAACACAATGATTCACCATTGGAATCATGAAATAATGGGTAAAGGTGGGATCTCGAAAGAGGAGAATGCCATATCCATATACACATAAACATTTTTTAATTGCATAATGCCTCTTCAAGGCTATCAAAATATGTCCTCCTTATCACAAAAATACACTTATACCTCCCATAATAACAAACAAGGCATATGACTTCAATAGAGCCCATACCCCACGAACAAACAAAACCCTCTCCAAGAGGAAAAATTCTCAACTTCAATGTTGAGCCCAACTAACCCCCTTCACCCAAGGCACCTCTTCCCTCCCAAGGGTGAGTGAAGCCTTCACACCTATTAACAACAATGGCACATACCAAAAATCTCAACACAACCACATTACATGAACTTTAACACCAAATGAACATGAACAACATTATTGAGCAAGTACAATGAGAGTCATGGCATGGAAACCAACCTTGGTCCAAGCTAAAGGCAATGACAGTCGACGGAGATCCCCCTTATCCTTAATCTTTCTCTTTTTCAAAACCTTAGTTGTCTCTAAACTTAGAGAGTGGGTGAACACCCCACTAGTTTGTCCCAGTATCCGTAGAAAGGCTCTCCCACTATCTATTTTGGCAAAAACATCAAGCCATTACCTCTTACAACCTTGTCCCCCCAAGTTTTTTATTCTCAACCTAGTGGAAACATGGGGAAGAATTCATGTGACAACTCTATTTTCGAATTGGTGGAAGAATGCATTTGTAAAGGGGCCCTCTAGGCTAGCTAACCATTAACATTGTCAAATTTAGGCCCCTAACATGTTATACTAACATGTGGGTGGTTTATTTTCACAAAAAGGACACTTTGGGACCACATAATGACCCTCTAAAATCCTTGTCAAGTTTGAATTCGAAATTCCCCTTGATAGTGACCCATCCTATCCTGTCTCTAAGTGGATTTTCTTAAATCTTTTGAAAGGAAATTAGTTTAAGGTCAAGTGCAACCATGACTTAAAACCTAGTTGACATGTCATCAACACATAAACAATTTACAAGTGTCAAGTGACACATTAAAACATATTACACACCAAAATGACATGTCCCTAATTCATTCATGAATATACATTTATTACACACGTGTAACTTACATTTACAAAATAAACACATCACAATGAGGCTTTTTGAATCTTCCAAAAATTCGCCTTGGCTATACTATGTCCACATAAGTTTGGGCCTTGTTTCCCCAATAAAATTTCATGGTTCAATTGCCTACGCAGTAAACTCGAACATCAATAGCCCAATGAAAAATCATATAAAATACATGTATATAAGTGCATGAAAAATTCCATATTGAATAATTCGCATTAACATACTCAATTATCCTATTCAACTTTATTTTCTAATAAACTTTTATTTTCTAACCATTTTTAGATAAAGCATCCAAAATATTAAACTATTAGATTCTGCATATCAATATTAGTATATAATTAAATGTTCCAACTAATATTTTAAACCACATCATAATCCATTTCCGATCATATTGATGAAATGTTGAATCTACAATGTTAAATCAGCCAACATGAAAATTAGTTCTAAATGCATATCTTAGATCAAAATCTCCTAAATGTAAACATCAAAACTAGCATCCTTTGATTCAATTAAATGTGGTTTGATTACTAATAGTATCTCGTTATCATTATGAGACAATATATTATAAGGTGTATCAATTATGTTAGGAAATCAGGATGTGTGCATAGTCATATAGTTTTCCAAATCAATCATAGAATAAATCTAGTACATTTTATTGAGCCTTAAAATATATCCTTGTGAATATCAACATATCCACCTAATACTACTTGCACAATAATTGGCTTATTGAATTACATCTTACTAAGTTCTACTGTGTAGACACTTGTCCGATTTTTGTAACAATTTTCATCTATAACTATTAGTAATGTTCACAAGGGTGCATGTTGATTTATCTTTCCAAAATTCAATTATCCTAATAGCCTATATAGTATAATGAACTCATCAACATAGTTTCTAAGTTATGACATCTTGAGTCTTCATTCCATAGGGTCTTAGCTTATCATTCTAATGTAATTTCGAATAGGGTACTTAGCACTAAAATATACATTAGTCTTAATAAGATCTCTAGTTCACTATTGATGAGGGAAAATGCCAATCATGGCATACTTATATTTAAAGCCTTCTTACCATCATTCTATCATAAGGTGTATGGTAACAGGCTATAATTCACAAGAGACAGAAACATAACATCTCTACTCCTTTACCTTCCTAGATCTAACCATATTCATTTTATTAAGATTTATAATAGGGTACTAGGGAAGGGGCCTTACAAGGAGTCAAAATACTTGAGAAATTAGAAACCTCCATCTTATGCTTTAGCATCAACTGAGATCTAGGTTTAGCAAACAGACCAAGCCTAGTTCCAATAGGTCTATCCACATGATTAGTTCTATCCTCACCACTAGATCTAGTAACTTCAAAGTCTTTAATAACTTTCTCATAACTACTCCAATACCCACATGCCTAGGTACACCACCTAAAGCACTTACAATTTCAGCAATCATGTTACTCTTCATTAGTGCAATCTCAGATCTGAACTTTTCTTATCTTCTCTGAGATCCTTTCTTCCACAGCATCACTAAGATCATCAATTTCCCTAGGGTCCAATCTTCTTGGAGGCATCTTCCAAAAATTTGCAAACCCTCAGCAATAGATCCATCAATCTAAACGATCAATTAGCCATAAGATCAACCTTCTCTGCAAATCCTAGTGCAAATTGCCTTAGCTTTGGTGATCTGTCGACACACTTAGGAACAACCTTCACTATGATACCATCTGATGCAGTACAAGGAAGGAGAATCCCCAAAGGAGATGTCCAACCCACCAGCAAACAACCACATATCATAAATATAACAAAAAAATAAAAATAATGCAAGATCTAATACCAAATCACAATTCTTTATTCATAGATGTAACTAATTACATGCAATATGCCTAGCTGTAAGGCCTTTCGGGTTAGGTCCAAATACAAATAGCAATTAAAAAATCAATTATGCAAGATCCAACAAGATACAACTTACAAACCCAATCTCAACTAGTCTAGATACACAACTGGATAAGAACACCAAGAAGGATCCACACTTGTCCCCTTAGGTCCACCAAGTAGTCCTCTAGTTCCTAAGCTCTAGCCCTAGCTCTTCAAAAACTACATCTACCCTTCATTCCCTTCTCAAAGCTAGAATGATAACTACTTCTTCTAATGACTAAAGACTCCATAAAACCCCTTACTTATACCCAACTAAGCCATAGGTCGGCCCAACTTATTACAAACTGAATTAAATCCCTTACATTAAATATAGGTCAAGCCACAAGTCAGCTACAACACTAAATTAAATACACATACATAAATTAAATGCCAAAAGTTAGTTCACAAACAACATGGCATCCATAGGGACCAAGACCAAACCAAGTGTCAACAAAACCAAGCCAAGCACTAGTAAATTCCTAAGCATCATCGAGCTGGCAATGCAAACCGAGCACCACCGACCATATCGAGCTCCAAGACCATGTTGTGTTGTAAGAACATGTCGAGCAACATAGTGCAAACCGAGCTCACAAAGTATGTTGAGATTCTAGGCATAAACTATACCCAATAGCGATCGACCACCAATTCCACAACTCCAAAACAAAACTCCCTCAACATGTAGGATCACAAGAAAGCCTAGGATGCTCCTACATCAAAGTGCATTGTTGTTTTTGTATATGTATGTATATATAGATATATATGTATGTATGTGCATATGCATGTATGTATATATGTATGTATGTATGTATGTATGTATGTATGTATGCATATACATATATATACATATGTATATGTATATATATACATACATACACACATATCTATGTGTCTCTATATGTATGTATGTATGTATATAGAGAGAAAGAGATCTTGTAGATTATAAATTATGGATTATAAACAAAAGGAAAAAGAAAACATGACATTAATAATTCTCCATTTTTTTTGATCAATTATGGATAGTTGGATGTGAAAGAGGGCGGAGAGATCAAAATGAGGGTGGAGATCAGTGGAGATCCAGGATTTTGTTGTCGTTCCCCTGTGATCGTTGCATTTCGTTGTCATGCCCTTGTGATCTCTGAATTTTTTTGTCATGCCCTTGTGATTTTTGTTCCTTTTCTTTATGATTTCATTGCCATGTTTTTCCCTTGTGATCTTCATGATGTAGGAGCATCATGGGTTGCACTTCTATCTTCCATGTTGTTAGTTTTTAACTTGCTGTTGAAACTGTATTTTTTAGTTTCTGGGTGCCTGTTGAAGAATATGTAACTAATTTTTCATAATGAATGAGAGGATTCTCCTTTCAAGGATTGAATAGGTTCTAGATTACTATCTATAATTAAAGGAACAAGTTCTAATTCCTCATAAGTTGGGAGATATGAAAATTCTCCCATAGTATCAATTTCTAGCAATTATGCGCGATAGTTCTTTCTGCTTGACTTTTAGGATGGATGCACACTTATCCTTGGTGAATCATCCTTTTTACACTTAAGAGGTTGTAGAGGACCTAAAATAATACCCATAGTTCAAAGTGTGAGTTCTAATTCAATCGGAGCTAGGAGATATTGCAATTTTTCTCAGACATCGATTTCTAGACATTTGATTGTTGATGCAGGCCAACTTGTGGCTCTTCAAGTATTTAATGCTAGGTTTATTTTGATTTAATATTTTTTGAGGGCTCACTTGTGGCTTCTCTATGTTCTAGAATGATCTCTAAGCCATTTTGGCTAGTATAAATAGAGTGTTTAGGCTTAGAGCTAGGGAAGTTTTGAAGAGATGATTGGAGAGCAAAACTAGAAAATGTGAATTTGAAGCTAGATCTTAGATAATGAATGTATTTTGTATCTAGTCATAACCCAGAAGGCCTTATAGTTGGGCATGTATCTGATATTTTCATGAATCAATAAAGAATATTGTTCTCTTTCTCTATTGTATTGTTCCCTTTTGTGTTTTATTTCATTGTGTTAACTCTCGCATGGTGGTTTGGGTAGTTGAATGTGCCTATTGCCCTTAGTTACTCCTGACCTACCTTGCATTAGGTGGTATTAGAGCTTGAGGTTTGTACTTATGGAGATTGGAATGTGTAGAACCCTATTTAAAATTTGATTGTACGGTTGTAGATCTATGGATTTGACTTATAACTTGCAGAGGGTTATGATCTTGCAGGAACCTAATTTGTAAAGATGGTTCATGATAGAGGAAATGATGACAATGCTATATTGGATCAATTGAGACAAATTACAGCTAGATTAGATGTTGTGGAGATAGCCCAGAGGAGAGGAGCACATCTTGATGATGAAGCACTAGCACCAAACCATAATCCAGAACCTAAAGAAGATCAAGATGAGGAAAGATTATTGAGAGTATTATCTAAGTCACATTCAAAGCCTACTATAGAAGTTGTTCCTTATGATAGAAAATTGGATACAAATGTTGTGTTAGATTGAATCTCATATATGGAAAAGTTCTTTGAGTATGAAAACACTCCTGATAATAGGAAGGTGAAGATTGTAGTTACTAGGTTTAAAGGTCATGCTTCACTATGGTGGGAGCATTTTTAAACTTTTAAAAAAAGGAGAGGAAAGGAGATGATTAGAACTTGGCCGAAGATGGTGAACAAGGTAAGAATAAATTCCTTTTTACTGATTACCAAGTTAACTTGTTGAGAAAGATGCAAAATTTGAGACAAAAGGACATGACTGTGAAAGAGTATACTGAGGAATTCTACAAATTGGACATCATATTTGGACATGTGGATGATGATGTTGAGAAAATTACAAGGTACATAAATGGATTAAGATCTAGAATTCAAGATGAAATAAGTTTTGTGAAGTTGGAAAGTGTAAAAGAGGCATATCAATATGCCTTGAAAGCTGAGGAGATCTTGACAAAGAAGCATGAATAAAGACAACGAGGTAGAGGTAGTTCTTATGGAGAAGGTGACAGATCTGATAGTTTTGTGCATGACAAAGGAAAATCTAAATCAAAGAATGATGACAAAGACAAGACCGAGTGGAAAGGTGGTAGTTCATATCGAGGAGGTATTGGATCTTACTGAGGAAGAGGTAATTCTTATCCTAGAGGTGGTTTCCATGGTAATTATTTTAGATGTGGCAAAGAATGACATAGATCTTTTGAATGTAGATCTTCTAAATGTGGATAGAATAATAGAAATGTTGTGATTCAAGGAGACATTGAGAGTTCACCAAGTGGACCTGAGGCTGAAGAAAATCTGATAGTGAGAAGAACCTTATGTAATAAGGGAAGTGATGAGGAACCTATCCTTAGAAGAAGTCTTTTCAAGACCAGATGTAAGATGGATGGAAAATGCTGCAAGGTGATCATTGATAGTGGAAGTTTAACAAATTTGGCATCAGAAGAAATGGTTACAAAGTTTAAGTTGTAGAGGCTGAAACATCCCAAACCTTATCATGTTTCATGGATCAAAGATGAGCATAAGATATTGATAAGTGAGCAATGTATTGTTAAGTTCAAAATTGGACATTACTTTGATGAAGTTTTGTGTGATATTATGCCCATGGATTGTTGTAGTGCTTCTCTCATTTGACTTTTTTAAGTTATCTTAATGGATGCAACCTTGATGATCTTTTGTTGTGATGGGATCATGATTGTGACCCTGAGTGGTCTACACCGTCGAGGTGTTTGGATTTATGTTTCTATATCAGATGCTTTGTTTATACTTTTGATTGATCTTTGAGATTATGATGTGATTTATGGTTCACTGAGGTTTGTGCCAGTGATTACCAGGATCGATGTGGTATCATGAAGTTGTTTTGTGATTACCCTGAGATGTGTGCAGCGATTGCACTATGTTCTTTTACCATGCTACACTAGACTAGGTTCCTGTAGCAGTGGTTAGTCATGTTTATGACTGTGTTTTCTTATGTGTTTTAAGTGCCTTTTTAATGCAGAGTAATCAATCATTATTAAATGCGTAAGTAATTAAATGGATTGTTCATGTGAGATTATTTGGTTATGTGTTGCGGACATTTACCTTGTTACATTTTTTATTAGAGAGATATTTGTTACCCATGTTATGTTTACATTTGAGATGACCTGAGGGTCAGATGTTACTCTTTGATTTCAATATCATAGATTTTAGACTACTATGTTGTTCAGTTAATCATATTACATGATGATGCCATTTTGAGATGACAGTGTGTTTTTATGATGATATTTGGTTATCTGGTTTTTGGACATTCCTCTTATTATGTCAAGTGATGGATTTAATGCTATGGTTATTTACCTCATTACTGCATTGTTATGCTTTATGCAAACGTGAGTGATGTAAATAGATTATTTTAATATAATTAAATAAATGGTTAAATTAGGTGATTTAATGCATTATTGCTTTGACTATGTTATTATATGCAATTGCACTTGATCGTGTTATTTAGTGTGCAGAATTTATATCCCTGGCAGTGGCACATGGAGTTAGTGATTCAGCCATTCATATTTTACCAATGTCATCCTTGTATGGTTGATGTATCCTTTATTAATGTTTTAATTTAAACCTTTCGGTGATTATTAAATCCGAACTCATTTGCATTATGTGATTAGACCAGTAAGCGTGTCTATGCATTTAGAGGTTTGCATTTTCGCGAAAGTTGTTAAGGTAATTTCTGTGTTTTTGGGCTTTCAGGCTTTTTAATTGATTTATTTTAATTTCTGGCAACTTTGCCATAGATGAATTCCTATTTTTAGGAATTAACCTGTTTTCGTTTGGGTCAATTTGGGGTTTAACTAGGTTGGCTGGTTATTTGCCCTAATCGATTATTCACTCGAAAAGTGAATAAATATCCAAAGAGGAATTTAATTCCTCATTTCTCACTTTTGAATTGGAAAGTTGGAGAGTAAAACCCAAAATCCTCTTCATGGCGATTTACTGTTTTGTTCGTTGTGGGAGCTACGGGTGTGGGATCGTTGCAAGGTTGAGCTCGTTGGATCCAGCTCGAGAAGACCTTGGATTGCCGCGATTTTCAGCCACTTCTGCGGGCATTTTTTTTTTTGGATCAATTTTCTGTTTTGCCCTTTTGGCTGTGAGGTAGGGCGTTCCCATTTTATTGTTTCAGCTTCGTTTTTGCTTCTGTTTTTGGTAGCCATTTGGTTGGAGGCTGAGAACTAGTGTTTCCCTCCATTTCTGTATGTTAGTTCTACCCGATTGGGCGGGTATGAACATTTCCATGTTTTTTGAGATGAGGGTTTGGAGTTTGCACCGTTATGCTGGCCATTTTTGCATACGGTGTTCGTTTTCATTTATTTTTGGATTTTTGGGGTTTTTGAACCCAAAGGCCAAATGGGTTTTAATTTTGAAATTCTTTTAAATTTGGGGGTTTTACCTCGTTTTGCATGTCGCCCTATTTTCTCAAGTTTTCTTGGCACAATGTGGGTCGTGGACTTGGATGTTCCATTTGGATATCAGTCAGACCACTTCTACACTATTATGTTGCATCGAGATGCATGTTGCATCGGGATGCATGTTGCATCCGTACTCCCGACGTTGTGTTCGATTGAGTGATTTTATACCTGTTATGGTTTCTTTTAGACCTTTGCTTTTGTTTCGTGAATGCTAGGATTCGTGTAGAATCCATACTCTCAGATTGAAGCCAGTTGAGTAAGTTTATGACTTTTGGTCTTGTTACATCATTGAGATTCATGTAGAATCCATACTCTCGAATTGAGGCTGGTTGAGTGATTTTATGATGTATGGTTTTATTGGCTTTGGGATCTGTGTAGAATCTGTCCTCTTGAGTTACTTTTGGTTGGGTGTTTTGTTTTGCATTCTGTTCTCATTCCTGTCCTTGTGTTATGATCTTCGTGATGGTGGTGCGCCACACACGAGTACGTACGTGTACATTTGTTGGGTGACTTGCAAGTCCCGATCTTCCATGGATTTTTTGGAAGTTATGATCATTGGGGTTGGGATGGGAGTATGCATGCCCACGGGCACTTATAATAGGATGAGCATGGGTAGGGTAGGGTAGCATATGGAGGGGGCTTCTATCTCGCAGCCTAGTGACCTTAGTCTCATAGGGTTGGTGGAGGATAGGAAGTTTTAAATAAGTGATAACTTAATAAAATGTGTGACTGGTAATAAAACTTAAGATAATAAAATGGTACTTTTGTGTATTGGCCTTCCGTTGAGGGAGTTGAGCTACACAGTGTATTGGCCTTCCGTTGAGGGAGTTGAGCTACACAGATGCGAGCTTGGGCTTTTCGATGCCAAGTGACTCTCTATGATGTTAGCCCCTACTAATTAGCATTTTGAGTGTCTGACCAGGACCTATACTCGTTGCATTGTCTTAGATTCTTGGTTGCAGCCATCATACTCTCTGGCGTGAGTGTTAGCCATGGATGTTGTTTTGTGTGTTCTTTTGGTTGGATCTTTATCTCCATCAGCACGACGGGTGTGGACCTTTGGGTGCCACGTGGTTGGGAGGCGTAGCTACCTTCACCATTGCTAGGGACCAGTGTACAGAGACGATCTTTTTGTCCTAGTGCGACTGTTGCTGGATGTCTTCACTTGGTACTTCGAGTTCCGAAGTATGCTTTCTTGTGATTTATGCTTTCATTGGGATGCTTGTATATCATGTTTAGATGATGTTATTTTATTTGACGCATTCCCTTATTATGATGTTTAGCATATGATTAGATGCTGTGAATTGTTGTATTAGCATATCTATTGCTTATTTTTGTTTAGCATGTGATAGGTGATGTTATCTACTGTAGAATTATCTTATGTGTTTTCACTAGCATGTTAGATTTTCTTATGCTTATAGTGTTGCATATTTTTAGTAGTGACATCCCTACTACGACAGTGCCGACGATCTGGTCGGTGGCTTGGGATGTTACATGCGGGGGATGGCTAGGACCCACGATGGTCTTATGATGCTATTGATGGTTGGGAGGAACCATGCACTTATTTTGGTTGTTTAGTTTCTTCTGATATTTTTGTTTACTGCGATGTTTATTTCAGTATGTTCCTTACTATTATGGTTTAGATGGATAGATGTTCTTCTTTTTGTGTTGTTCTTGCACTCGAGTGTTCATTCCTTGAGCCTTTGTGGATCCGGTACTCCCTGGTGTGGAGGTTCTTTGCTCTATTTTTGGTCTTTTTTGCTTTTGGGAGTGTTTTTGTGTTTCTATGGGGGACATTTTTTCAGCATTGTGCAACATAAAAATGTATTGCACACCCATACAAACTGTGTCGTACGATACTGTAAAGTATCACACGCCTTCTTGAAAAATGTCGTACAACATTGGAAGAGTGTTGTATGCCTTCTTGAGAAGTGTCGTACGATCCTATAAAGTATCGCACGCCTTCTTGAGAAATGTCATACGACACTGGAAGAGTGTCGCATGCTTTAAGGAGAAGTATCGCCCTCCCTTAGTAGGAAGTGTCACATGATTTTTTGTAAAAACCTGTGGGGGAAAATAGCAGGCACTTTTTGTCGTGATCCGAACTTTTTGAGAGTTGTTTTGGATACCCTTTTGGGCGTTCTTCAACCCTATGCTGTTGCATTTTGAATTCTATCGATTTCTCTTGAAATCTAGTCTTTGTGTTTCTATTTTTGTCTCCTGGGGTTTAAAATATATCGCTTAAGTATAAGTTGACGTAATTTCTTATACTTAAGATATATTTTAATATATGCGACGAATCTTTTGAGATAGGTTTCAAACCTCTCAGAGATAAGTTATGGATTCTAGGAAATTTCAGGGCTTCAGAAATCCAAACTTAGCCAATTTTCAGGGCTTTAGGATTTCAGGCTTAGCCAAGTTTCAGGATTCTGCATTTTACCCCAACTTGGTGTTTTGTTGATGAGTGGTTGTTTCTTGTGCCCTCATCATGTGCGTTGTCATTGTTGGCTTTGTTTGGGTGTGTCAGTTTGGTAGTGGCGTTTGGAGATTTGTTGGTTGCCGAGATTGTGGTGAAGTCTTTTGTTCTTATCGTTGTGATCCATGTATGATGTTGTCATGTGCATTCATACTTGTAAAAAAAAAAAAAAAATCTTGGCTTGTATTTCATCCTTGTTTCCAAGGATCTCCGGGCAGGGCATTACAATTGTTGTCATATTTTGTTGGTAGAACTTGACAATATGATAGATATGTTGTGCATGATGGAAGATTGAATCAATATACTCTTTGGATAAATGGGAAGAAACAAATATTGTTTCCTTTAATTGAAAGTCTAGATAAGGTCAGTTGTACTACAATAAAAGTTTGCATGGTTAATGGAAAGCAATTTGAAAAGGAAGTAAAGAAGAATCAAGTTTGTTTTACTATAGTTCCTAGATGACCAAGTGATGGTAGTAATGACCAAGTAGCAGAAGTTGATAGTGGTAGCCAAGTACCAAAAGAAATTGTTGAATTGTTGAATGAGTATAAAGATATTATTGTTGATGATATTCTTGATGGTTTACCTCTAGTAAGAAGCATAAGTCATTGAATGGATCTAATTCCTAGAGCTAGTTTTTCAAATAAAGCACCATATAGATTGACACCTACAGAGAACGAAGAAATTAGTAGACAAGTGCATTCTTGTACAATTCTCCATAATTGATCAAAACAAATGGCGAATGATTAATTCCATGCTTTTTGTTTTATTTTGTTTATAATTCATAATCCACAATCCAGAAGATCTCTTTGTATATATACATACATACAGTCATAGACATAGATTTGTGTATCTATGTATACACACACACACACACACACATATATATACATATACACATGTATACATACATGCATACATACATACATATATACATTCATACATATATACATACGTACATACATATATACATATAAATATACATACATATATACACACACAAACATATATACATACATACATATATACACATACATACATACATACATACATACATACACACAGACACATACATAAATCTGCATATGTAATTTTATCACCTTGGAAAACTGTATTTGATCTTGTTAGCTGGGAATGACCAATTGTTCATTTTATTGTACCTGACATGATGACAGTTCTATAGGAATTTGTAATCAATCCACCTATCAACAACTAGACTAATTTAACTAGGTTATGGCTTGTTTCTTTCTAACAAATATTTGCTATGATATGTTTTTGTAAAGTCTCTTGTGAACTCTACCCTTTTTTTTTGGTCTGCATTATTTTTTTTGCAGGATCTTTTGGTAAGTAACTTAGCATGGGTTGAGTGAGTTTTATTGTTTTATTATTTGTATTCTAGAATATGTATGCAAATGGGTCATTTTTCTATTATGCCAAGATCTCTCTATATATATAGGCACACACATATGTGTGTGTATGTATGTATATATACACATATATACATACATGCATACATACATACATACTTAAATATATACATACATATATACATAAATAATAGTAGTATATGTATTGCATTTGCATTTGCTTTGTCATTGCTTATAAGAGTGTTTCAAGGTTGGGAGCCACTTCAACATCCTTTGAATGGTTTAGAGGTAATGTCTTTGTGGCAAAGGCTTCTGCAAGGGAATGAGCCTCATGATTATGACATTTACAGAGAAGAAAAACTTGCTTCTTCAACTCCTTCCACTCTACTCTTTATTGAAGTTATTCTTCCAGCAGTGAGAATAATTGCTACAAATTCCTAGGAGCCAAGGGATTCTAAACCTATGCTACATTTTTTGGTGACATGGGAGAAGTTACAATCGGATTTAGTACTTTATTACATTCTGGATCATATAGTGATACCCAAATTAACAACAATAATATATACTTGGGATCCTCACAGGGAGACGGTGCCAATATATGCGTGGTTACATCCTTGGCTTCCATTGTTGGGCCAACATATGTGATGCAAGAGCATTAGGACATTCAAGGATCCCTAAAGAAGACAAAAGAAGATGGATTAGAGGCAAGGGGGGTTTTAAACCAATAAATTGGCATGTGTTGAAGCTAATCGTGGCCTTAGAAGGCTTTAAAAATGATAAAAGGAAAATGAATCCTAAAGGGCTTGTTAAGGACATTAGGATCTTTGATAGTGAAATATGGGCATAGTGGCACATTGGAGTTAATTGGGTCCTTAGGAGTCTTAGAAAGGTTTAGGATTGGTTAGTTTGGTCTTGAAGACCTAATAGGAAAGTTTGGTGGGTTAATTAGTTATTTTATTCAATAAATTGTAAGTTGGGAAATTCAAATATTTGAATCCCAACGGTTAGTTCCATTTTGGGGGGAAATTAGATTTAATGAGTTTTAGGCATAATTAGGCATTTAAACCAACCCAAATTAGTTGGCATAGTTGTAAGGGATGTTATTAAGTCAAGTTTGAGACATTGTATAGAGAGAGTAGTATTGAGATTGATCAATTGTACACATTGTGTGAATAGAGCCGATGCATGGTGGCTTGACTATCATTTATTTCTTGTAGTCTTATGATCTCATAAGCTGTTTTTCATATTGTTTGATCAATTCCTAATGCATTAAGATTTGTGAAGTTCATTCCTTTCAAGTTCGTTGTCATTGCTTTAAGGGTTTTATTATTTTCATTAACAAGTTTGAGTTTCTACTTGAAATGTTGATCATTCCATGAATGTAGGAGTCTGATTCTCATGGAATGATCTTGTAACAATATGTACAAATCATATCTAATAATTTTTTGATAGGAAGTTCTAAGGATTAGTGATCGCCATTAGAGTTTTTGAAGTAAAGGGCACTAAATTCATGGCTATGGAGCAACATCAAGAGTTCTAGCCATTAGAGGCCCGTGTTCAATGATTTGAAGTGCTTTGGTATGTTGGAGATAAGGTGAAACAACCTTCACTTGATTTTGAAGGTTCTTGGAAGGAAATGATTTAGAAAACCCTGCCTTTGAGGGTTTGTAGGAGATTGATTTGAGGCTTTTGGGGTTACAAAAGTTTTGGAACTAATTCCTTTTAGATTTGGAAGATTTACAACATAAGGAGAGACTATCTAGAGTCTGGGTTCTTGGGAATAAAAGAAACTTGTAGTTGCTTTGTTAAATTTCCCTCTTTTAATGCATTTTTGAGATATAGTATGGTAACATTAGGATATGGTCCAAAGGAACACATGGAACCCTTTTGATATATTGTTGTATGGCTTAATGGGTATTTGAATCTACCATTTTTTGGGGAGTGTTTTGGAAAGTTTGAGAGGAAAACTCACTTTTGTGTCATGGTAGGTCGACACAAAAATTAATTAGGCCTCTAGGACAGTTTGAGGGATTTGGGTGTTGGATGTTACTCAAGGACCAAAAATTAGTTGGAACCTTTTGAATCCACCTTGGCCTAAGACACTCATCCTAATCATTGGGGAAGTGTTGGAGTTATTTGTGTAATTTTTGCTTTGTAGAGGTTTTGGGGAACCTTGTACTTTCCTTATAGGTTTAAGTAGGATTAACTTGGTTTTGACTCCCACCACCCTTACCTTTACATCACTATGGAGCCTTTGTATCCAACCAATCAGTATAAGTTGGGGAATGTGCTTCATGCTTGACATGCAAGTGATGCATCTGCATATGCAATTTTATCACCTTGGAAAATTTGTATTTGATCTTGCTAGCCAGGAACGACTGATTGTTCAATTTATTATACCTAATCTGATGAAAGTTCTACAAGAATTTGTAATCAACCCAACTAATCATTAACTAGATTGATTTAGCTGGTTTATGGTTTATTTCTTTCTAAAAATATCTGCTATGATATGTTTTTGTAAAATTTCTTGTGTACTTTGCCTATTTTTCCTACTTTGTATTATATGTGTACACGATTTTGAGGTGAGTCAGTTAGCATGGGTTGAGTGAGTTTTATTGTTTTATTATTTGAATTTTGGAATATGTATGTAGCTAGATTAATTTTGTTGTTGTGCTAAGATGTAATAAGAACCTTAAAAATAACTCTTTGTATACATACATACATAGACACACACATATGTGTGGCTAAATTAATTTTTTTGTTGTGCTAAGATGTAATAAGCACCTTAAAAATAACTCTTTGTATATATACATACATAGACACACACATATGTGTGGCTAGATTAATTTTGTTGTTGTGCTAAGATGTAATAAGCACCTTAAAAAGAACTCTTTGTATATATACATACATAGACACACACATATGTGTGTGTATATATGTATATATACACATACATATACACAAAGAGAAGATTCTTTATATATAAATACATACATACATAGACACACACATGTGTGTGTATGTACGTATATATACACATGCATATACATAAAGAGAAGCTTCTCTATTCACTTGTTGAGGGAAATATAAAGAGATACAGGTTTAGAAGGAAAAAAAAAGAACATTTACATAGGGATTTCTTCTCCCTTTGAATAAAATCATAGAGAAAGGGCACGAAGTGACGTAGGGTAGGTTGGGAGTAACAAAGGCCAATAGGCACACTTAGCTACCCAAACCACCATGCGAGAGTGAACACAATGGAAGAAAACACAAAACTAAACAACACCATAGAGAAAGAGAATAATATTCTTTATTGATTCATGAAAATATTAGCATACATGCCCAACTATAAGACCTCTTTGGTTATGAAAAGATACAAAATACATTCATGATCTAAAATCCAGCTTCAAGTTTGCACTTTCCAGTTTTGCTCTCCAATCATATTTTCAAAACTACCTTAGCTCTAAGCCTAAACACTCTATTTATATTAGTCAAAATGGCTTACAAATCATTCTAGAACATAGAGAAGCCACAAGTTGGCTCTCAGCAAATATTAAATGAAAATAAACTTAACATTAAATACTTGAAGAACCACAAGTCATCTTACATCAATAATTAAATATCCAAAAATTGATGTTCAAGAAAAATCATGATATCTCCTAGCTCTGATTGAAGTAGAACTCGTGCTTTGAAATATGGGTAGTATTTTAGGTCCTCTACAACCTCTTAAGTGTGCAAAGACTAATTCACCAAGGATAAGTACACATCTATCCTTAAATTCAAGCATATAAAATTGTCGTGTAGAACTGCCAAAAAATTTTACTATGGAAGAATTGGTATATCTCCCAACTTATGAGGAATTAGAACTTGTGCCTTTAACCATAGATAGTAATCTAAGCCTTATTCGATCCTTGAAAGGTGTATTTTCTCATTCATTATGAAAAATTAGTTACATAGTTTGCAACAAGCACCTAGAAACTAGAAAACACAGTGTCAACAAATCACAGTTTCAACAACAAGGTAAAAACTAAAAACATGTAGGACAGCAGTGCAACCTAGGATGCTCCTACATTAGACAACCAAGGATGGAAGAAATGATTCTCTTGAATCATTGAGATGTCACAACTTGAGCTAAATCTAACTTAGATTGAGAAATCCATGAAGCATATTCCATAGGTTTGTTCTTCCACTTCACCAGATATTCATAATAATCTTTTCCCCTTGTGCTCTTACCAATTCTCTGATCCAATATCTGTTCAACTTCTTCAATTTTCTTCTTAGGCTAGTCCTCTAATATATTAACTTCATCATCTGACTCATGATACTTGTATTAATCAATAACACTAAATATAGGAGATATATTCATGCCATCTGGTAACTCAATTTCATAAGCGTTTCCACTGTCAAACTTCTTCAAGATCTTACAAGGTCCAAACTTCTTCATCTTCAACTTATTGTATGTTCCAACTATAAATCTTCCTTTATTCAGATGAACCATTACCTCATCACCAACTTGAAAATCATGATGCCTCCTAGACTGATCAACATTCTCCTTATACTTCTGATTACTTTTTTCTATCCTCAACTTCACTTTCTTATGTAAAGACTTCATAAAGTCAACAAATTCTTCTCCTAAAACACTTCTCTTTTCTTCACCAACAATATCTCTCAAATCTATTACTCCTTTAGGCTTCATTCTAGTAACAATCTCAAAAGGTCTTCCTTGTACTCCTATTCATAGAGTTATTATATGCAAATTTAGCTTGTGCCAATACCATGTCTCAATTACTTGGCTTATTCCCAACTAAACATCTCAGCAAATTACCCAAGCTTCTATTGACAACCTCTGTCTATCCATTTGTTTGTGGATGGAATGTAGAACTAAACTGCAACTTAGTACCCATCTTCTTCCACAAAGTCCTCCAAAAATAACCAACTTACTGTCTCTATCAGAAATAATACTTCTTGGTAATCCATGCAATCTTACATTCTCTTTAAATAAAAATTCAGCAACATGCTTAGCATCTAATATCTTCTTACATGATATGAAATGAGCCATCTTAGAAAATCTGTCCACTACAACAAATATGGAATCATACCCCTTCACTATCTTAGGTAATCCAAGAACAAAATTCATACTGATGTCACTCCAAGGTTTCTCAAGAACAATAATAGGTGTATACAAACTAGTATTTTGACTCACTCCTTTTTTAATTTGACAAACTCCACAGCTCTTTAAAAATTTCTAAACATCCTTATACATTTGTGGCCAATAATACTTCTCTTTCAGAAAACTCAATGTCTTATCAATCCCAAAATGTCCAACCAATCCACCACTATGCTCTTCCTTGATTAGATTCAACCTCATAGAACTTCTATGAATACACAACTGAATACCTTTGAACAACATACCTTCTTGAATAAAATACTCATCATACTTACTAGTGTGATAGGTTACATTTGGTGCTCTACACTCTCTCCACGCCTCAAAAAAATCTGGACCAACATCATACAACTCTTTCATTTCAGTCAACAAAGAATGTCTTCTACTCAATACATCAACAACTCTATTAGTAGCTCCACTCTTGTGCTTGATTACAAATGTAAAATTTTGTAAATACTCAACCCATTTCATATGTCTTTGATTCAATTTATGTTGACTTCCCAAGTATTGTAAAGCTTTATGATTAGTATACAACATAAACTCCTTAGGAATCAAATAATGTCTCCACTTCTTCAAAGCTTGTAAAATAGCATAAAACTCTTAGTCATAGAAAAAATACTTCCATTTAGTATCATCCAACTTCTCACTAAAGAAAGCAACAAGTTTACCTTCTTGACTTAATAGGGCTCCTATTTCACTGCCACTTGCATCACATTCAACTTGAAATACCTTATTGAAATTAGGCAAAGCTAATACAGGTGATTCAACAACCTTTTGTTTCAAAGTCTCAAAACTCTTATCAACTCCATGTGTCCACTTGAATTCCTTTTTATCTCCCCTCATTCTCTCAGTCATAGCATTACAAACAACATTGAAATTCTTTATAAACTTTCTGTAAAAACTAGCCAAACCATGATATGATCTTAGCTCACCCACATTTTCAGGTGTAGGCCACTCCAAAATTGGTTTAACCTTCTCAGGATCCATCTTCAATCTATTAGTTGAAATCAAAAATCCCAAATACATGATTTTCTCTTGCATAAAAGAACACTTTTTCAAATTAATCAACAACTTTTCCTCTTTCAACCTCTACAATACTTGTCTAATATGCTCAGAATGTTCTTCCTTAGTCTTATTGAATATCAAAATATCATCTAAATAAAGAATAAAAAACTTATCCAATAATCTTTTCAAAACTTTATTATCAACCTCATGAAAGTACTAGGTGCATTAGTCAAAACAAAAAGCATAACCAACCATTCATACAAACCATCTTTTGTCTTAAAAGCAACCTTTCATTCATCACCTTCTTTGGTTCTGATCGAATGATAGCCACTCTTCAAATCAATCTTGGTATAATACTTTGCTTCACTTAAACAATCCATTATGTCATCCATCATTGGCATAGGAAACCTATATTTCATTGTTATTTTATTAATAGCTCTAGAATCAGTACATATTCTCCATTCTTTGTTCTTCTTAGGTGCTAATACAACAAGTACAACACATGGGCTCAAACTTTCTCGGATTAATCCCTTTTGTAGCAATTCATGAGGCTGGAGAGCTCCTAATGAGAGTGGAGAGCTCTGAACGTTGGTGGAGATCAATGGAGATCTAGGATTTCATTAGTGTGCCCTTGTGGTCATTGCATTTCGTTGTTGCGCTCTTGTGATCTCTACATTTCATTTTCGAGCCCTTGTGATCTATGTATATGTATGTATGTATATAAATATATATACATATGTATGTGTATACATATATGTGTGTGTGTACACATACATACACACACACGTGTATGTGTGTGTGTGTCTATATATGTATGTATGTATACAAACAGAGAGATTTTGGCACAATAGAAAAATAATAAAACTCACTCAACACATAACATGGCCACAGATGCAATGGAAACGTCTATTGGTAAGTAGATTCCTCTTTTTCTATCTCATTTTTCATGTGTTAATTTCACTTGAACTATTATTTCTTAAGGGGCATTTTGTAATATTTGATTCATTTTATACAGGAGGCGATGAGGACATTCCTGTATGTACCTGTGTTAAATGTAAAGGAGCACTAAAGAATTGTGATGAATTGCTCATGAGAAATGAAGATGGAATTCCCTTAAGAGTAGTCCAACTTCCATGTACTTTAAAGATTGATTATTTCTTATATATTTAAGATGTTAACCGGGAATCTAGATGTTTTTTGTGGGGGAATGAGCTTCTACCTTCACATAGTTGGCCCTGATTAGTAGAGAATATTAAACTATTCTCAAAACCAAGTTAAGCTCAACATTAACCTATGATTGCATGACAGCTAACTATCTGAATCTCTTGGTTGTAGGCAATGCAGAAGGAGGCCATAGTTTAATATGCAATCTCAATTCATATTCATACGACATCGAGTGGAGCTAAAAAATGCAACAAGTTTGTATTTTTGTTAGGTCTTTAATTAGGTATTTTAAGTTATAGAACATCACGAACATTGTAACTTTGACTCTTATAGGAAAGGGTGATATCCACATGCTAGCAAATCAAGACTTTCTATGTGTTGGCTTGTTGAGGACATTCTCTCGGCCATAGTAGCTAGAATTCTAATGTTCATGATGGTCTATAATTTTAAGAACTTACTAGACCTATTAAATAAATATAATCATGGTGCATTTTTTCAGCTCTGCCTATTGTCAATGCATATAGAATGCAGTTTCACATGCATTCTCAATTCAAAGTGGTGAAATCTTATTTTAGCCCTAATTAGTATAGAATAGTAAACTATTCTTGAAACCAAGTGAAGCTCATCATTAACCTATGGTTGCATGACAACTAACTATGTGAATCTCTTGATTTCAGGCAATGCAGAAGGAGGCCATAGTTCAATATGCAATCTCAATTCATATGCCATGGTTTTTGGTCAATATGACATTTATGCAATTTTAAATACTGCAAACATAATAGTTAAGAATGAGCTTTGGACATTGAAAGGAACATTACTATATGTCTTCTACACTTGACTAGGAGGATAAGTCTGTACCTACACAAAGAAGACTAAGTAACCTTTCAACAATTTCATCATCCCAAGATCACCAATTAGACTTTCGCATGAGTATTTTTTTTGTCTTTAAAGATTTGATAGTGTTATGGGTTCCTATTTTGAAATGGATACATGTAATCAAGAGTTGTTTTAACTCTTTGTTGGTTGATGTTGCACTAGCAGCTGAACTTAACAGTTGGAGAGGAAGTTGAAATAGAATATGAAGTAGATGGTTGGTTCTATGTGAGTAAACATATTTAACAAGAAATAATTGCATCTCTAGACCAACCTATTTTACTAGCTAACCTTTTATATATCTAAATTATTGCAGGTAAGGAAAAAATGACCTAGAAGAGATGGTAAATGGTTGGATTGGTCCTTGTGCTTTATGTAAGCCCTTCTTGGAGCAATTTTTATATAGCAAAGAAATAGATATATAGCCCTTCTTTCCAAATCTTATCTAAATTTAGACATGATCTAGCCTTGTTTATGTCCATTATTGCCTGAGTTTTGCTTGTTTTGTTTGAAACTAGATGTGCATTTAAAAATAATGGCTTTATGTAGATCCATCGATTATTAATTCTTTTATATTTTATCCTCGAGTCATCTATCTTCATGTTGTTTTTGAACTGGGTCATAAGTATTAAGAGAGATGATTCTATTAGCCAAAATAATAAAAGTGAATATTGCAATTGTTCATGTATTAAATTGTATCAGAGATTGCTCCACATGCTTCACAACCCTCTTCAAAATAGACACAATGTGGCACACTGCCTTCGAATAAGCATTTCAATCTATGCTTTTGATTTGTCTTTCTCTAAATCCAAATGGGGATACATGGGCATAAGATGTTTGGAAGGCACATGTAGCTCTCTGGTAGCAAGAGAACAACAGGGGGCTTGAACATGTAGCCATCTCATCACAAATATCCATTTGGTCACTTCTATAACTTCTTGTTGTTTCCTTATACTTCTACTTTTCGTGCCTCTTGGCTTTGAAGAAGCTTCTAGAAGAAGCTTTCTACCTCTTTTCTTCACTAAGTTACTCATGGCCTTCATAGATTGAATGAAATGGGAAACCCCTAAATACTTCTAAACAAAACCCAATATTATAAATATGGCACCAAAAATAAACAAATATTAGATCAACAATACATCACCACAAAAATATGTTATCTTACACATTATAGCGCACATTTTTACATCTAATACTAACCCATAATTTGGTTTGTTAAAACAAAAGAAGAAATTTGAATTGCTAAAGAAGAAGAAGAAATTATTCTTTGTTCACCTATTCTACAAACAAACTAAATTGTAACAAAAGGAATTAAACTTGTTCTATGCTTACCTATTTTCCAAGCAACACACTAAATAGTAATAGAAAATACGTTCTAAAATTATGTTCTACATCACCTACTTACCAAACCATTGTCTAAATTGTTTTAAAAAATTATTATGTATTAATCTATTTCCCAAATAAAATGCATTATATCAAATTTAATACATTTCATCCAGTTGTAGTACTATTTGTCGAGATTTATGATGAAAGAGATTCAAATTAAAGCTCTCCAAAAGTTTTAAGATTTCTACAATCTACTATAATGTCTGATTTTTTCTTTAGCTCTCTTGCATTCTAATGATGAAATAGTCCTTTACACAATTATATTCAAAAACATTGTAACACATTTTCAAACCAATTGAAATAGCAGCAAATGTAGATGACCAAAAAAAGGGTTTACAAAAAAAGATAATAAATGGGCAGCCAAGCAACATAGAGAGAAAAATACCTAGGGCTAGAAAACCCTAATAACTTTGTTTAGAAACTATGAGTTGTTCTTATAAATCTATTCTAAAACTTAGCTTTTGCAGGCTACAACATTCAAGATGGTACAATATGCTTATTTTAGTGGAAGGACATCTAATGATAAAATTGAGGGGTATAACATGAATTTACTAGTTTTTTTTAATAATTTAGCTAGTCGTTGCATTTGTGATGGCACATTCTGATGACTAGTCATCACTTGCATGGCACAACCATCACAAAACTGTCGCAATTACAATGGCAAGTTCTAACATATCAATTTTGCTTCCATGGCACAATTGTCACATGGATGTCACAATTGCGATGGTGTCAACATGAACTCTTTCCCCTTCCTTCTTCCAAGTTATGACAGTTTTATCCATCGGAATTGCAATAGATGCCCTTGCTAAATGTCTAACACCTGTACGATGGGAGCCAATTCATGGTTCTATCGCTTGGGTGACAAGTGGTCATCGTCATCATAATTTGGGTCAAAATGTACTAGTGTGTGATGGTTGTATAAACATAAGGATTGGTGAACTTCTATGGTTTTTACATACTTTATGGTTTATAAGCATGGAACTATAAGTTGAAAATTTTGAATGATTAATGGGATTAGACAAGTGCATGTTGAATGAATGTGATGTTCTCTTCCTATGGCTTAATGGGGTATATCCTATAGCCATGTGTTGCAAGAACATATTAGTTATTTAATACATTAAATGCTTTTCTATGGATTAATGATTTAAATATATGTTTCAAAATTTGACATTGTACTAACCCTTCACAGGAACAAGTCAACTAAACCTAGAGAGTAACATTAAAAGCACGTGGTGGCACATCCCTATAGTAATTAGAGCAAAAAATTAAAAAGGAACAAGTCAGCATAACTATTAAATGCCCCTGCCTAAATCAAGGAGCACGATGAGCTATATTGTGGGTTGATCTCTTCCATGATTAATGATTTCCTACATTTTTTGTAATTCATTAAAAGATTTGGTTGAACCCACATTGTGGAGTGTCTTAGATGTACGAAAGTTTGTTTTAGTAGAGTAGGATGAATAAGAAGTTGCTCTGATTTTCCAAAGTTAATCAAAAATCCTTTTGTAATACAGCAACAAATAGTTAAGTTTGTGATTCTGTAATTCCCACTTGTATTTGGTTGAGATGAATATGAATGACACAATACTCTTTCTACCCAGTATTTGAGTTATGAGTAGTTACTTCATTCGCTCATCCAAGGGGGCCCACTTGGTGAGTGGATGTTCTCTTTCGGTAGAGATTAGCTTCCACAATTGTTTACAAGTAAGTTAGTATTATGTTGTTCCAGTAGGCACTGGTAATAGAACTGGTGGTTGTTCTTGCAGCATAGCTATATTATAGTGCTTTCAATAAGATAATTTTTCTCATTTTAATTTTAGCATCATAGCTTAACATTTAATTCTTGTAGCTTAGTGATGACGCTTGATAAGGAGTTTAAAGCATATACTTTGCAAATATCATTTCAAGTTTACGTCCCTAGTCGATAACTTAAATGAGCCTAGTGATTCATTGGTTGTCACTTGAGGATGTCCAAATTCACAAGTTATAAAGTCTAGTTTCCAAGTTGATATATTGGCCAAGTACATGTTGACTTTATTATTGGGGTCCTTAATCTGGCAAGAGAAATCCCTCTCCATAATATTGATCCTTCTTTATGTGTCAATCAAAGGATCCTCCATGGTTTTGTTTGATTTCTCAACCTTCTATTCAACCTAATGTTCAGCTCCTGGGATATCATCATTCAAGCCCAAGTTGACCTCATTTTGATCTTCTTGAGTTTCCACTTTGTTACAATCATCTACTATGGAAAATCAAGATGTATCTTCATTTTTCATATATTTAAATTGATCAACATCCATATCCTTTTGTCCTTAATCTTTTTCTTGGTTCTAAATATCTTCTTGATGCTTGTCCTTATCACTATCACTTATCAAACCTACCATATCAACTACCTCTATCATGATATCACCAATGTATTTTGTGATGTCTACATTATTCTCAAACTTGTCATTATCTTCCTCTTTCTATTCTAGTGTAGCATCTAGAGTAATTAGTACTCCACTAACAAAGAAATATGGTTGTTGAATTATATTATAGAACTAATTTGTATCATCCCCGATAGTAGCCTTATTAGTAAGCTCATTAATGCTTATTCCAACTGATCTTTTCTTAGGTTTACTAACATGGGGCTTCTTAAAATTAGGATCATTCAATATTTCAATGTGTCATTTCAATCTCATCTTCCACTTAATCATATAAGTTAGTCATTAATTTTACTAACCTCATCTTAGTCCTCAATTTTAGTCTCACATTCTCCCATACATGGTGCATTTCATCATATGTGATAAGTGTGCAGAGCTCACATAACTTATCCTCTCTCATTTTCGTGTCTTCCTCCAATGCTCTCATTCTCTTCTCATCTAGCTTGTTAAATAAATGATCAGGGATGTTACCCTTGATCTCTACCAATTACCTCTTGAACTTCAATAAGTACTTGATAATAGAAGTTTCAATCATACAATGTTATTCCTCATCATATCTTCAATAATACTTCTAAAGTTGTCCTACCTTACCATCATACTCAATCCTAGTTCTAATAGTCTTCAAGTCTAGTTTCCATTTCTTCTTCTCTACTTCAATATCAATCTCAGGTACATTTAGTGTATTAGTAGTATCAGGTTCTACTTGTGCCTCTTCAACCTTTTTCGTTTTTTCTTCCATTTTTTTGCATTCTTTCTTCCTGCAACCTTAGGCTTTTTAGGACTAAGGCCTTGGGCATTTTCTTTCTATCTATGGATCCTCTTAGGTTCACTCTTTACATGTTGTTATGTCTTCATTGATCTATTGTTAGACCTTCTAGAACTGCAATCCTTTTGACCATTTTCTCTACTTTTCTCTTTCTTGTGTCCATATAGAGTTGTTCTCTGACTTGGTTGAACTTTTTTTTAATGTTCCCCATCTCTCACATTCCTTATCCCTGGGTGATTCAAGCATCACTTTTGCATAACCTTCAAGATTTTCCTTGTCAATCTCATGGCCTATTGGGTGGATGAATGTATCTCTTGGTTCCACTACCTCCATGCAAGTTTTATCTATCTCACTAGTACATTTTGACTCATTTTTTGACAAAAATTGGTCAAATTTTTTACTCATGTTGGTAGAATTTTCGACAAACTATTTTATCGTTATTTTTGTCATCAAAACTTCGACAAATTTTTTCTTTGGTAGAAATTTTGACCAAATTTTTTATGATCGCTATATGTTATAGCTATAAGCCTCCTTTATTGCTCACCAAAAACACTCGTCGCCATGACTTATAGCGATATCTCCTCCTTTTTCATAGAAGAGTTAGCTATATTCTATAGCGATATCTCCTCATATTTGACCACTGAAAACACTCATCGTCATGACTTATAGCAATATCTCCTCCTTTTTTATTGAAGAGTTTTCTATATTCTATAGCAATATCCCCTCCTTTTCGATCACCGAAAACACACATTGCCATGACTCATAGCGATATCTCCTCCTTTTTTATCACCAAAAACACTCATCACCATGACTTATAGAGATATCTCCTCCTTTTCAATCACTAAATACACTCATCACCGTGACTTATAGCGATATTTCCTCCTTTTCGATAGAAGAGTTTGCTATATTCTATAACGATATCTCCTCCTTTTCGATCACCGAAAACAGTCATTGCCATGACTTATAGCGATACAACATCTCTATTGCTCATCATTGTAATGATTATATTTCTTTTCCATTTGTCGATGATCGCTATATGTTATAGTGATAAGCCTCCTTTATTGCTCACTAAAAATGCTCATCGTAATGACTTATAACAATATCTCCTCCTTTTCAATCAGTGCCAAAAACTCTCATCACCATGACTTATAGTGATATCTCCTTTTTGATAGAAGGGTTTGCATATTCTGTAGTGATATCTCCTCATTTTCAATCACTGAAAAAACTCATCGCCATGACTTATAGTGATACCTTCTCCTTTTCAATAGAAAAGTTTGCTATATTCTATAGTGATATATCCTCCTTTTCAATCACCGAAAATGCTCATTGCCATGACTTATAGCAATACAACATCTCTATCGCTGAACGTCATAATGAATATATTTATTTTCTATTTGTCAATGATCACTATATGTTATAGCAATAAGCCTCCTTTATCATTCATCACTCTATTGTTTTTGCAATTTCTTCACATAGCGATAAAAGGGATCGCTATATGTCATAGCAATATACTTTCCTCATTACTATGTCAAGATTAGGCTTTCTCCATATAGCAGTAGAAGAGTTCACTATATTCTATAGCGATATCTCCTCCTTTCGATCATCGAAAACACTCATTGCCATGACTTATAGCGATACAACATCTCTATCACTCATCACTGCAATGATTATATTTGTTTTATGTTTGTCGATGATTGCTATATGTTATAGCGATAAGCCTTCTTTATCGCTCATCACTATATTGTTTTTCAGTTCTTCACATAGTGATAAAAGGGATCACTATATGTCATAGCAATATACTTTTCTCATTGCTCATCGCTATGTCAAGATTAGGCCTTCTTCGTATAGCGATAAAAGAGTTCACTATATTCTATAGCAATATCTCCTTTTTTATCATCAAAAACACTCATCGCCATGACTTATAGCGATACAACATCTCTATTGCTCATCATTGTAATGATTATAATTTTTTTTCTATTTGCTAATGATTGCTATATGTTATAACAATAAGCCTCTTTTATCTCTCATCACTATATTGTTTTTGCAGTTTCTTTGCATAGCGATAAAAGGAATCGCTTTATTTCATAGCAATATACTTTCCTCATCACTCATTGATATGTCAAGATTAGGCCTTCTACGTGTAGCAATAGAAGAGTTCAGTATATTCTATAGTGATATAGTACCCAAAATCTCTTTTGACCATATTGCAATCGCTATAATGTATCCTGAATCATGAAGCCTAATCGTTGCAACTATAACAGTATATGAAACATCGAATCGATAAACAACATTTCTATCGATTGAGGTTTTTGACGCACCTATGCAAAATAAATCTCATTAATAGTTTAAATGAAATGTCAAATGATGGATTTTAATGCTTATTTGATGGTTCGAGTGAGATAGCGCATCAAAGAAATATACAAAGAAGTCAAGGAAGGGTTTTGCAGCATCCATTGAATGTTTGGTAGGATCAGTGTGGCCAATGCTTACACAATTTCTAACCACAATTTTTAAGTGAGTTATATCATCTAGCCCTAAAGATATAACAATAAAGCTAAACCCATAGTTTCGTATGAAACCACCAATGTTTTGTCAAATGAGGATTACAATGTTTGTGCCTTCGAAACTTTAGTTAATGGGACCTGTATAACGCAACAACGATCTAAAACACAGCTACTCGCATGTCTGTCAGTTCACTTAATGTTATCAAGCAACAGTCCATTGAAACATATTGAGGAGGAAAGACAAAGAAATCATATATATATAAAAGCTAGCAAATTGGAGGAGAATTATCAATTACATATTTGAAGAATTCAAATAGGAAAGGTTTCGTAACCTAGCACACATTCAGTGAAGAGTGTACATGACCCATCTCTGACCAGAATAAGCATGCACTAGTACTATGATATTATATCAAACAAATCATCAATAAGCCATTGCAAAATATAGAGGTTTAACTAGAAAATAGCAATTGGATAAGTATTATCTTATACACATCAAAAGATATCCAAAACAACAACTTCATACTCTTGTCAACTCTCAATATTGAACTAGTGCTCAAAACATATTACCTTAAATCATATTAGACTTGGGTGTGGATAATATTATCTATTACCTTCCTCTATCAACGTATAAGGTGTTCATTAATAAATTCTAATATAAAGAAGTTAAAATTTGAATAAAACCAAGGGTCAAACTTGGGTGTGGATAATATTATCTATTACCTTCATTTATCAATGTATAAGGTGTTCATTGATTAATTCTAGTGTAAAGAAGTTCAAATTTGACTAAAATCAAGTGTGAAGTAGTAAATTTCTATAACCAGTTATATAATTTTATATAACCTTTAGAAATTATTGGTTGCTCACAACCTTGGATCCTTTTAGATCTTTTAGATTGAGGGAAGAATTTAAGTTATTCTATAGGGGACATTATAGCAGATGCATGTTACCTATTTCTTATCGCATATGAGGATAATCATACTTAAATCATAGGAACAAAACTATGAGAAGTATCCTACCATACCCAGGTTATTCAATGTGTTCTTAACTATGATATAGACTAGAGCCTAATACTCTATGATGTCTCTTCACTTGTTGTTATGAGCAGTTTTTCTATCGCTATCTTTTACAAACATGATTCCTAACTAACATGATTGGTGTATACGTTGACTTGTCTAGCTTTTATACAAAGTTGTTGATCTAAAAGGAATTAATATCATAATGTTGTAGGAAACTGAAGAAGATGAAAAAAAGAATGTCTCGGTATGGATCCACATTTATAATTTACAAGGTAAACTTTAAGAAACCCCCCTCCAAAAAAAGATATAAATTATTGGCGAATCTTTCATTATTTTGAAAAACAAAGTTATTTTTATCATTGAATCTCTCAATTTTTTTATTTTAAATATTATTTACATTGGTGATTATTTTGGAATCATAATTTTTGAGTAGAAAATATTGGCGAATCTCAATAATAATAGTAAGTTTTCTAATCATCGTGGACTATTACAAATCAAAATTGAACATGTTTTATCTCATGGAAATTATGAGGATAAATTTTACATTATGTTTTAAATCAATAATGAAAATTAAATATTGGTAATATATCCCTAAAGTAACTAATAATTCTGATAATCATTGGTGAATTAATTTTAGTTTTTTCAATAATATATAATATTTAGGTGAATCAAATCTAATCATGTATTGAATATTATGGCCAATCTTTGAGTTTAAAGTTTTTCTTATAAAATAAAGTATTCAGCAATTTTAAATATTTTAGAACTAAATTTAATATGTGACAATTTAGGTTGCATTAAATCTTAAACTATTAGCCAAATTACTAGCAAAAAATTTCTAAAATTCACAAAATTATGAATATTCACCACTAAAAAACACCCTAACTATTTATATTAATAATATAGTATTAAGGGATACAATGCACCTACAGAGAGCCATGCATACAATTTTATCTTTTAACTAGACACTGAATTCCCAATAGACTGAATGCCTATAGTACTCTCAAGAATAATAAGATAGCTACAGTTTGTATTAGCTAGTTATCTCAAGAGTTCAAGTATATTTGTACTGCATCAAGAATCATTAATAACAATAAAAGGTCTCCTTACAAGCATTGGGTGAAATATTTTAAACTATTGACATTTTATATATTGAAAGTAGCAAAATATTTTAACATGGATACAAAAAAAGTACAAAAGCTATTTATATTTTAAAATGAAAAATCATGTCAAGCATATCAAGAAATGCTTACAAGAGACCTACACAAGTAACACAGAAAATAATATTGCATGCAACTGTTAAGAAAGGAACTACAAAAATGTTCACATGGGGGAAAATGACAATCAATCGTAATTGCCACACACAACATACTTATCAAGTACCTAGAATCTCTCCAAGTTAAATTTGAATTATTAATTGTTCTTAAAGAATTCAGTGGGCCACAAATATATATTCAGAAACGATACAGAACTATAGACATATTGTTAACGGAAGAAGAGTTCCTCACTAGAAAGCATGACAAATAAATCATTTTGTGATAGAAGAATATTTTTGGGAAGATTCATACAATTTAAATAAGTGAGATTGGTAGATAGAAAAAATACCCTTCACTGAATTAAGCCAGTGTAGCGTATATGAAAACAGCCAAAGCACAAGATTTCATGATAACACTCCAACAAATGCATCTCTTTCCCTTTCTAACCAATCCTTTCACAAACGGCCAGAGATCTATGACTACCCAAACACTGCATAGATACTCTACAAACAGCCTCTCTTTGATCTCACTAACACTACCCACAATTGAAAAAGTGTTCCAAGAAAGGCCTACTAAGCTTAATAATAATATTGTAGTTGGTATGATGAACAATGTAGAGGAATCAAATGTAAACTCGCCCTCATTTCCATTCTCTTCTTCCTCTGACACCTTTGGAGTCGCAACAAATATTGTATCAAACAATCCCAACAACTTCACTACAACATCCAACAGTGCAACAAACCATGAAGATGTGCACACAATGTGCCACATGAATAGGTTATTCCACCACTCTCTCACAGAACACCCAAGAAGAATGTACAGCACAAGCTAATATCCATAGACTGAAAGGAAGAGTGCTAGTGCAATTGGAAAAGAAACCTCTGTAATCTGCATTAGCAGTAAAGCTAGTGTTAAAAAATGAAAATTATGGTTTACAAATCTGTAAATAAAAATGAATTCATATTTTTTATATAATTTAAACAGCACATTCTAAGATTTGACTTGTTCAAGTGGTTCATCGCTCATCTTTATGATATAATTTAAGTAATGTGTTCTATGATTTGACTTGTCTGGGTGGTTCATCTAAAATCACATAGACTCATTTACTAATATGATTAAAGATGCACCAACTCAACAAATCAAATGGGTGGCTTAAACATCACACACTAAGGTCTAATTGTTAAATAGTCAAAAACTTCCTTTTTCAAAACTTATCTTATCCTAAAGATGATCTTAATCAAAACATAGAATATATTGTTCACACCACAACCATATGATGAGACCAGTGGCTAATAGGTTAATAGTGTGTTTCAATTCAGATAGATAAGATGATATTAATATAAAATGAAATATAACTAACCTTGGGCAGGAATGATTTATGATATAGCAGACTCGTGGCAAGAAGTAAGGCATAGCAGATAACTAGTACTGACCAAACAGCCCATAGGCAGAAATAAGCATAAAAAATCCTCTACCTCAGGCTAATGCCTCTTCTGAGTCTAATGAAAGGACAAAGTTTTCTTAGAAATATTTCAAGTAGTCATGTTGCCCATCTCTTCTACTAAACAAGGGTATCTAGACCGGTGGTTGTTGCACATCCCATGAAAATTGATTCCTCTGGTTGGAAACTATTGGAATGCCAACCTAGACTATGAATCTTCATTCCTATCATGACATCCTCAATTGTAGATCCATACATCCATCCCACTTGCAACCATTAAAAAGTGAGTTAGCACCTATGTTATGGAAGATTTTTGTGGGTTGCATCAAATATCTAATATATAAGGTGATAGTAATTTTTGTGTTTGGATTTGATTGTGTATGTTTTTTTAGCATCAATGTTCCATATCATGCTTCATCACCCATCATCAGGATGAGAGAATGCACTGAAAAGTGAAATATATAGGCCAAGCCCAACCAAAGGGAAATAAAAAGAAAAAGAGGACTCATCTACATATTTCACTTTTCCATTCTTGCTTTCTCTTATCCTAATGATGGATTGCAGAGTTTGATCCAAAAAAATGATGCTTAAAAAACATATACAATTAAATCCAAAAAAAAAAATTTACATTGCAAATGGATAGTGGACATCTGATAAGATTAATATAAGATGATGGGCAATCTTTCAGTTGGAATTATTTTTAAGAAACAAAACAAGGTTATGCATCTTCTACCACTTTGCCCCAAGCAGTTTTGGTTTCTTAGCTGCAATTAGCAACCTTCAAAGCTTCCTCTGTAACCAAGGAAGGAAGGGTATGGTTATTGCATGGAATGTCACTTAGTATAGCCCAAGCTACTTAAACTAGGGCATGGGATACTCCAAATGCTTTCCTTAATGCCTGAGAAGAACAAGATGATAAAAAGTTTGGAATCTCTACTTAGGCAACATCATACATGTTATTGATTGAATATTTAAAGGGTTTAATAAAATAATGTTTATAAGCCTTTTATTAATTACTATTCAACCACATGTCAACATGATTGTTCCTCACGTTTCATTTTCTATAAATAGATTTTATTTAATAAAAGATAATAATGCATTATCAAATGAAGCTTCTTAAAAAATAATAAATTAAAACAAGATCGAGTGCAATAAAATTTTAGGAAATAAAAGAAAGTCAAAAAGAGGAGTCCTTATCATAATTGCCTCAAAAATCTACTAGACACTATATTTGGCATGCACATGAAAACAAAGTGGTGTACAACTATAAAAGTAACTTCTAGAAAGCTTGCTTCAGATAGGATTGAAATTCTAATTTATTGTTTTTTAATTAGATCTGGGGAGTTTTCCAAAGGACTCCCACAGTTTACAATGTTGTCACTACACAACAAACAGTCAATTAAAAAAAAAAGCCAACAAAGATATCGAGATTATACCTAAAATAAAAACAATTAAACATTTATTGTTAATATACAATACTATTATGAACATTAAGATATTAAAAAACATTTAGTAATATATATAATTATTTCATGTGAAATATTTGAATTTGGTAAAACAACATGCCATATACTAAACTTCAATCTCTAAACCAAGTTAATGCCAAAGATTTGTTATTACCTTGTCTTTGCCTTTCACTTCCTTTCCTGTGGTGTTGATCAATCTCGAGTGGCAACCCATACAAGCCTTTTCTTCTATGAAAGTGTTTGGTTCCTCCATAAAGAGGGCCTTGGAGTGCATTTGATCCCTTCCCAATAGTCTACATACACCCAACATCTCCATCGTTACTATAGAAGTTGATGAAAGCCAAGTGCACAGCTCACCAAGATCACCTGCATGCAAATAACCTATTGAAGAGAAACTAAAGAAGGAAAGGAAGGGCTTGGAGAAACTCAACAAAGTGAGAGAAATTATATTGCAACAACGAAAAATGAAATTGTTGTACAATATGATATGATATGAAATTACATTAGGAGAGCCTATTTATAAAAGCCTCTAGGAAGCTTGTAGAACAAGCTAGAAAGAGCTAGGAGATAAGGTTGACAACTAAGCATACATCCACAAAAGGTGGATTATCTTCCATGTAGGTGAGAAGATAAGTATGACTAAGTAGGAACAAACCCCCATGTTGTCAACAACTTCTAGATGACAACTAATAAATAAATGTATTTTTCCTAAGTAAACTTAAGTAAAAGCGTAAATAATAATTATTTACTCTAACACCGCCCCCCCCCCCCCTCCCCCAAGTGCAACTTAGGGGAATGCACTTAAGCTCACAAAAGCTAAGATGAAATGCAGAATAGGTCTCGGCAACAAGGCCATGTTAGGTACCCATGTACAAATGCAAAGAAATGCAATGTAATCTCTATAAACCGGAGAAAAAGGAGAAAACCCAGTGGGAAAAACCCCTCTCCAAAACGAGATAGCTGAAAACCTAGTGAAGGACTAAAGAAGCCTCCAACTAAAGGAATGTCCCAAAAAATGGGAACAAAGAGAAGATCATGAAGAGCATCATTGAAGCATGAAGAAGCCACAAACTCTTTTAGAAAGAAACTGTTGATCTAAAGAACCTCCACAGAAATAGAAAGTTGTGAACCAAGAGTGTCTATATGGTAGATGATCCATCTCACCAAATGCATAGGTAGCCAGCCACTACAATTGCCTAGTACATAGGATCAAATACTAAATACATAGCTCACTCCATCGAAACATCGAACCAAGGAAGCATTAGAGACAACAAAAGAACCCCCACTTAATGCAGATAGGGTGAGGGGACAAGCAATTGAGAGAGTGGGCCAAAAGTCCTCTGCAAAAAGAACCAAGAACAGCGAGAGAGAAGAAGAGGTACAAACACCTATAAAGGCACGTGCCACTGACACATCATGGAGCTAATGTCATAGAAGGGACACTCACTTGACAAAGGAAGAGGGCACAAAAATGGCAACAACTAATCCCCCCACCCACCCCATGGCATTTTATAATATAGTGTGAGTACAACTATCTCAAAACAACGTTTAGGATCCCGAAATGAAAGAGTAGCACTTTATCTCAGTGTGTTCATATAAAGATGCTTACAAATGATATCGACAATGATCAAAAAAGAAAAAGAAAAAGTTGATACAACAGAAAGTACAGCTCAAAAGAAAAGATCCCATGCCATGAAAATGATCCTCAGACCTGGAACACCTAAGATATATACCATGTTGCAGAAAAGAAAAGAAAACATGATAGAAAGAGCATGGGGTAGAATCTGAAAGAAATTATAGCATTTCTAAAAAGTAGATAGAAGCAGCTTTCCAAAAATATAACGTTATCAAAAAACAGAAATGGGATGCTCAAGATATGCTTGTCAGAGTGAAAAACAAAAAATCCAACTTAGACTACAAAAATAGATAACCAAACTACATCAAAACCAAAAAAATACCTGCACCAATGTCTCTATCTCAGAACCAGCTTTCTGGTGCTTCTTTCAGATTGAAAAAATACCTCTGTATGCTCAAGTTATGGCCAAAAAACCATGAGTAGGTCAAAAAGGGACCTGAAGAGGATGCAAGAGTGTTGATGTAGTGCTGACGTCATGTTGATGGCAGCATTTCACTAGCCTAAAATTGACGGCTTGGAGGTCTTCGAGGCAAAAAAAGACTGCCACATGGCATACACGTCTGCATTTCATCTTAGCTTTTGTGAGCTTAAGTGCATTCCTCTAAGTTGCACTTAACGGGGGGTGTTAGAGTAAATAATTATTATTTACTCTAACAGTTACATCTATAATCATGTAATAACTTGGCCAAAAATTCTATAGAGCTCTTGAATAATCAGCTCAGAAAAGATAGTAAATTATTTCTTACTTCAATGTGGGCTCCTTGAACGGATCTATTGTAGTGATGATAACATCCACAGCATGAAGCTTGTAAAAAGATTCTCCACTATATCTACAAGATTAAAACATAACACAACACCCAAGTTTTTGTAGTGTTTCAAAGAGGAATAAACATTTAAGACCTTCACTCATAGATAAAATAAGATAAAATAATTTCATTAATGTCCAACAAAAGACCACAACGTGGGTCTATGGGACTAGAAACTTATACCAAGAAGATAGCAAACAAACGGAAAACCAAATGGTGTCCACAAAAAAACAAATACAACAAATAAAGAAGAAAGTAGGAGACATACATGGAAAAGATTAGGTATCTTTCCTCATGGGAAAAGTCCAACACTGACTTATCTGGGCGGCTACCAGAGGCCCTGTGATGAGGTTGAGTGCTACGAAAAGAGTCTCACTGGCAAAGAGGTCCCCTGTGGGGTGTCACAAATCTAGAATGGCCCATGTTAGGGAAATTTTATGGTCGCTTCACATGAAAGCAAACCAAAGCACACATGCAAAAGCTATCATCCAAAAATTCTTTAAAAATGCAAAAAAAAAATTTGGCTCTCTGTGAGGCCTTACCCCGACCCGTCATAGCATAGATGTTTCTACTTGCATTTTGATATTCGAGACTTTGATATTTTGACATTTATTTGAGACTTAGATGGATAGTGGCTGTTTTATTTATTGATTTTGAGATTACAGTAGTGTTTTGCATCTATGATATGTACTAAGAACCTGATATTGTGAATAAAATGATCAAACACATATGGATGCAACTTTATGATAGGATAGAAATTAGATTATGATGTGATGTGAAATGTTAATTTGATTATGATAATTTATGATTTAATGTGATATGCAAATAAATGTTAATTTGATTATGATGATTTATGATATGGAGATTTTGATATTTTAACATTTTGAATGATTTATTTGAAATGATTAAAAAAAAAAAATTAATTAAATTATGTTAATATGGATTACGTAACATTTGAAAATTATATGTATTTATGATATATATTTTATATGACCTCCTTGGACTACTGATGTTGGAGTTTAGTGTGCAGGAAGAAGTCCAAACCTATGTGAACACAATTTAACACGAATCTTTGGAAGATTCAAAAGAGTCGTTGTGAAAGTATTTTGCTCCATAAATATAAGTTTGCTTGTATGTGGAATTTTTTAATAACAAAGATGCATTAGGGACATGTCATAGTGATGTGGAATGTGTTTTTATGTGTCACTTGACACTTGTAGATTTTGTGTGTAATGACATGTCATTTAGGGTTTTGGTCATGGTGGCATTTTACCATAAAACTAATTACCTTGTTAATGATTAAGTAAACCCACTTGACAAGGGATAGGATGGATCACAATCAAAGGAAATTCGAATTTAGACTTGACTAGGGTTTTGATGGGTCATTAGTTGGTCCTTAAGTGCCTTTTATGTGAAAATGAGCTACCCATATGATAGTATGACATGTTAGGGACCTAATTTTGACCATGATAGTGCCTATATAGCCTAGGGGGGCCCTTTACCAATGCCTTCTTCCAGCAATTCGAAAATAGAGTTGTTACATGTGTTCTCTCCCATGTGAAAACTAAGTCAAATATAGCAAACTTAGAGGGAGACAAGTTTGTAAGAAGTGGCTTGGTGTTTTTGCTAAAATAGATAGTGGGAAAGCCCTTTTTAGAAAATCTTGGACAAACTAGTGGGTGTTCACCTACTCTCTAAATTTAGAGACAATTAGGGTTTTGGAGGAAGACTAAGGGAGCTCTGCAACAACTATCATTGCCTTTAGCTTGGACCAAGGTTGGTGTTCAAACCATGACCATTTTCTTTCTTTTAGCATTTCATATTGAATCTGCAAACATGGAGTATTTGTCATAGGATCATGCATTGTATTGTGAATCTTTGTATTGTAAATTTTGGTATTGTGTTGTGATGGTGTGAAGGTGTATTGTGTTCATGTAATTTTCTTGGCTTTTATTCTTGATCTTGTTTTTTTTTTAAATTTGAATGTCAAGTGTTAATGGGTGTGAAGACTTCACTCACCCTTGGGAGGGAAGAGAAGTCTTGGGTGAAGGGTTTAGTTGGACTCAACATTGTAGTTGAGAAAATTTATCTCATGATGAGGAGTTGTTATTTCTTTCATGGAGTATGGGCTCCATTGAAGCCATATGCCTTTGTTGTTTTGGGAGATACAAGGGGTTTTGTGTATAAGGAGGAGGAGATTTTCATGATAGCCATGACAGGCAAAATGCAATTGCAATATGATGTTGTATTAAGGATATGGCATTCTCCTCTTTGAAGAGTCCACCTTCACCCAATGTTTTTATGATTCCAATGGTGAATTAATGTGCAAGCCATGGAAGGGATTGTTTGGTGTTATGTGGTGTATTTCTTGCATTACCAAGTGGTGAGTGTGTGTATCCCATTTGGACCTTGTTTCCCCTGCTTGGTAGATGGCTTCATAGAAGCCTAGGATGGGAGGTGAGCCTCCATGGTTTCAAATTTTGTGTTGTTTTGCAGGTTTTTGGAGAAAATAGATCCTATGAAGAGATTAGGGTTTCACCCTTGGCTATGTTGGGGAATCAAGTGTGGGGAAACTAGTATTTCCATGTCATCTCACAATGTGTTGTGACTTTAAGCTTCAATTTTTATGTCATTGTATTGTGAAAGGGGTTTACTCCCTATTGTATATTGTTGTAAATGTGTAAGGTGAAGCTCGAAAATTTGTATATAGTTGTATTTGCAAGAGAAAGATTGTGACATTAGTTTAATTGTGTAGGGAGTAAAAGATCATTTCATGTAAAAGAATATTCAATATTGTAGGGTAACATATTAAAGTCATGTAAATCAGCTCATTATTCTTGCTTAGACTTTGTATTACATCAATAAGCCCTAAGGAACCCTCATGTGAGAAAAACATTGTAATGAATATTTAATGCAAATTTGAATGCTTTCATTATATGATTCCCTATTATGTGATTGTTTTAATGGCAATAAGAGATCTTGCTTTTCAAAAAGATTATATAAAATGATTCATTTTGTGTTCAATAATAAGCAATTGCATGTGTAATCCAAGTTTCCTATAGAAACACATTGTAATTGATCTTGCACATTAGTGTGTTAAAAAAAATTGATGTTAGATTATATAAATAAATCCCTAGATTAGGAAACATTAGCTATCACCAACTCTATTCCTTAAATGTTCATGGTAGGCATGGAAGAAATTAACTTAGCATGATACATAGGCTAAAATCCATAAGGAAAAAGTTTATTGTAGGTACACTCCTATTCTCTCGAAATTGTATGGGAGAAGGAAATAATTCCTCTCCCCAATTACAAATAATAAAATATTCATAAGATTAACCCAAGTACCAAGTCCTATCAACTAAAGAGACGCCTCAAATAAGGTTTTAGAATATAAGATTTTGAAGAAATATTATGACAATGTCAATCATGTGACGGCATGTCACAATCTACACCTAAAAATAATGATGGAAAATAAATGAAATGCCTATGAACCAAATATGCATATAATAATGCATGTCATTACCCCAAAGTTAAAAATATGAACAACACCTTTATATATATATATATATATATATATATATATATATATATATATATATATATATATATATATATGCAATAACCTACACTACATGGCACCTAACCTAGGCATCTTATATATATATGCAATAACCTACACTACATGGCACCTAACCTAGGCATCTTTGGTGGGAAGATACATGTTTGAACAAACTATATAATCTAAACATATTACTAACCCAATATATATATATATATATATATGAAGTACTTCCAAGCTACCACTCCTAGTTAGTTCTTTCACCTATCCCTTTCCTTCTACGTGGGACCATGTTCCCACTCCCCAACAAAGTCACCTAGCCTTGGGAAAAGGATTAGATGGTATACGTGAGAGGGGGATAAAGGAAAGGGTCTTTTCTCTCAAAATCTGCACAAGGCCCCATTTCCTTAAGACCTCGGAGAAAATGCATGAAAGGGGGACAAGCCTCTGTGATAGGTCACGTGAACCATGGGGGAGGGGACCTTACTTGGAAAAAGGGAAGCTTTGTTAATAGGTAATCATGGAAATAGGTGATAGGTGCCTGACTTTAGGTAAGGGGGTGTTATGTATTAGGAGACAATTTTAGTAATGTTTAGGGGATAAAATATTTCTATAAAAGCTCGTGTTTGGGGTGGGATAGGGAGTTAGTACTTAAGTGGTTTAAGAAAGACAATTAATTATGTTGTTCTTATTGTCATTTTATTTTAGTATTGGAAAAGGTAAGGTAGGAAGTAAGGAAGTTAATTAGAAGATGTAATAATCAAATTGGTAGCTATATTTAGTAATAATAAATTTGTAGTTAAATTTAATAATAATTAAAATGGTAGTTAAAATTGTAATTGAATTAGTAAAGCATAATGATATTGTTAAATTGAGTGAGAAAATTGGTTAATGGGAAAAGTGTAGGGTAGGTAGTAGTTAAGTTGATCATGACCCTTAGTTAATATATGAACTTACTAAATTTATCTTTGTATTGGAAATAACCCTATCAACGCTATATAATTGATAATTAATAATATGGTTCTAGAGAAATTAAAAGTTAAATAAACGGTATAAAAATATACATATCTTCAATAGTCAAAATGATGGTGTAGGATTAGTTAGAAGTTTAATGAGCAAGAGCTCATTAAAATTGGTATACCCAGATAATAGAAAATAAAAATAATAAAGTTAAACAATAAAATAATAAAATAAGACCACATCGTGCGCGTGCGCGCGTGCGTGTGTGCGATAAAATAATAAAATAAGACCACATCGTGCGTGTGTGCGTGCGTGGTCAACTTGGAATTGGAACCCCTAGGATAATTATAAACATCTTCACAATTGCAAAACTTCTAAATTATTGTAATCACATTGATATAAAGATGATCCTTCACACTCATATACGAAATGTCTTACTTCAAGGATAGGATGTGGATTCAAAATGATAAGCCATCTAGCTCCTAAGTTATAACTCAAAGTTCCAATAAATTTTTAAAAACAATTGGTCTTCCATGGAAACTTGAGTGTGGAATTTTCGAATGATAACAAATTCTTTCACTTCAACTAAAATTAATTATCTTCAACATCATTGATCGATTAAAGTAACCATTTTGATACTCTCGAGGGATATGAGTTGCTATACTCCAAGCAACCATAGTTTGATAGGATATTCATAATGAGTATAGGCCTATTCAAATATTACCATTTAGTTTACCTTTCAAAAAATAATAATAAATAAATAAAATTGTTGGTTGTGTTTTGCCTTGTTAGATTTAGGGCATGACACTCTCAAAGTTGTGAGGAACAAGGAGATAATCAATGATCTCATAATTCACATAGAACAACAAGGAAGATGAAAAACATTTGAAGAATGAAATTGATGTTTAGAGAAGAATCAAGATAATTCCTTGAGGGATGGTAGGATGAATCAAGCCTCCCTCGTGCTCAAATTATGCCCCATGAAGAAGAGCACCAAGGAAGAAAAGGGAGATGCTTTGAGAGATCAAAAGATAAAAACATGCCTTCAGTTCATTATAAATGCAAGTCGATCTTGTTGTATGATGAATAAAATAATTAAATAAAATGTTTTTACTGGCTTAAATAGGTCAAGTAAGCCTTCATAGGGACACACATCATCAAGGTACTCATTGCCTATATTAAGGACACATGAATTCATTCAACATATAAAAAAGATGTTTCAACTCTATTAATTAGCAGCGACTTCTCTTGTTAGCAACAATTTCTCTTCATTTAAGGTGACGTTCTCCTCCCAAAATTGCAGTGAAGTCTTCCTAAAAAGAGCAATAATCTATCATAAGGTGAAGTGAAATATCTAAAGGGCGGGCGAGAGGGTCAGATTTTTTAGGAAGGGCCAATTAGACAAGAAGCAGGTCAAGATTATCACCTTCTGTATTGCTCAAATGATCATCACAATCATCCATCAATTATAACCATTACAAGAGGTATTGATTAGGAAGATTGAACATCAAGGAAAAATTTTGTCACACCATTCAAGTGTTCACATCAAACAACATAAATGTAGTCATAGTTGTGTGTGTGTACATATGTATGTAGTTTCCTATTAGCAAATAAATAGTCACATTATCAAAACTCAGCATGATATTGTCTTTATCACCACTATGGAAGATTAATCAAATAAAGACAAGAAAACTAAACAAACTAATCAGTAGTGATTATTGATAACTGTGTAATGACAGTGATTAACCATTAAATGCCCATTTCTGAAAAAGAATGGTGCTATCCCAACCTATGGGTGCAAGAATTAAATAATAGTGAGGTCTATATAAGAATCAATCCCATTCTCAAAGACATCATCGAGTTATTCTTATCAGCTATTTATCCTTATTGGATTGCTCAAGGGAATACTTGCCTTTTGAAAATTAGTTTGCAAATACCGAAGGAAAGCAATCATGAAGAACCCAATATCTTGTATATTTCCAAAGACAAGGTAGACATAGCAATATCATTACTGTAAGCAATATTGATGACAATTGAATACGTATAAGGTGCAAATCAGAATTAGCAATATCATCAGTATAAGTAATGTTGGAGACAAGTACAGATAAGAAACAACTATATCAATGTTATAAGTGATATTGAGATATTTGTGTACTTAGATCAAGAACAACAAGATACATCATTGATATAAGTGATAAAAGTAAACTTCAGCATATTAGTGCCATATCAAAGTCGACTATCAATACATTGAGAAGACTTGTAGTATAGCTTATAATGATATATTAGAAACAAATAGCAACGATTGGAAGGAGACTTCATACAATTCATATTGTTATAATAAAAGTGCAGATCTAATATATAGTAGAGATCATCTTGGCATAAATCTCATCAATGTATCTAAGATAGTTGTGATACTCTATTTTATTGATAAGTAATATATCTTATAGCGTCATATTATAAGCAGTATCAATTGCAAATCATAATCTTTCACTCTTATATCAATTGGTGTCAATTACCATCATTACAAGTCTTGTAAAGGACTTTTAGAGTCTTCTTGAAAGGAAGTTTCTCGCCAATTTTCGTGAGTTAATTGTCCCTATTCCTAAGAATTAATATAAGGGCATATCACAAGATTGATAACATTAGTTTAGACCAATCCACATCCACATTTATAACATTCCATCCAAACTTGGAAAACAAATAAATATTGAGAAGGTCAGTCTTTAAAATTGAGACCTACCTGATCCTTTGGGAAACATATAGTTTTCCAATTAATAAGTGAAAGACATTTTTCTCCTCAACACCTACCCAAGAAAATTGTCTCTTAATAACATCAAGTTTTTTGGCCAAAGTAATTGACTTATGGAATAGAGACATAATATATCACAGGAAGAAAGAGTGAAAGTGTTAATAGCTTTTGGGAAGCAAGTCATTTGCATCTTAATGAATGCAAAGTGAGCTGCAAGATACGGGAAGAGCTGTTGTAGCAAATGAATCAACAGAACTAGGGAAACATAGCAGATTGTGGAAGCCAAAAGAGGTTAAACTAATTTTAATGAAAGAGAATGTGAGGTTTTGAGTTCTCTTTACTTCATTCTTACTCCCAATACTTTTCTAGTCCTTACACTAAATATGTGAAGTGATAGTCGGGTTCGTTATGAATTGTACCTAACATTGTTGTAGACAGAATGTTTGAGATATGTTTCTATTTTATATATTTATTCGGTATGCCCATTGTATTTCATTGGTATGTTGCATAGGATAGTAGTTGTTTCTATTTCCCATAGAATAATTCAAATTCAATACTAGCACTTGCTAATGAAACATATCAATTGCACCCTGATCAAGGAACATAAAGGGTGAGATGTCTTATCTACCTTCAGTAACATGTAAAACTTCAAACTCATAGTTTTTAAGCAATGTGCAATTGCAATTGCTTTGGCTTAATGCAACTCACGTAGAGGGATATTATAGGATAATACTTGCAAATTTCAAGAGGCTAAGATGGGAAAACTGCCCTGTAAAATGCTTGTCATGTGAATGGAACATGAAACATCTAGTAGTACTTGATCTAAGCTTCAGCAAAGGCATTGAGGAATTGTGGTCAGAGGCAGCCAATATAGAGGTGATTTTCAGAATTCCATCATTTCAAGAAGTAAAAGAGATTGAAGACAAAATCACAAAAGCTTTAGTGCTATTAAAGAAAAAATACAAAGACCTACTTGATAAGTTCCTAATGATATGCCTTCTTATTTACAGGGTCCAAAAAACCTCGAAGTACTTAAGTTGAATTACTGCATAAATCTTCAAGGCCTTCCAGATTTAGCATAAAATAGTATATTTACAAATTTGAAGTATCTTAGAAAAGGGAAATCTGAAGATTCTTTAGACTTTGAGGAGGGAGGAAACTTTGAAGAAAATAGCACATTTACAAATTCAAAGTATCTTGGATGAAAGAGGCAAGAGGCAAAAAGAGATGAGAAACCCTATCCCTAAACTCTATAGAAGAAACATAACTTCACCACATAGCAGGTGGTGTTGTTTTTTTCACCCATTTCCACCACATAGCATGCTTGGGTCAAGGAGTTGTATGAACAAATTTAAAGAAGCTTTTTGGATCAAGCTGAATTGGAGAGGAACTTTTCGGCAAAGTAAAACACTTCAGAATTATGAAAATTACACAATGGAATAAGAATAGTAATTCCATAGATGAAATTGTCAATGACATATACTAAGAAATAAACTTGCTTTATCCAGTAATAAACTTTAATCCTCAAACACCGATGATACGAAGCTGCAAAGATAAGTTTACTAAAAATAAAGAGAATCACATAGAAAATGACTTACACATCCAAAATAGATGGATGAAGTCAGTCAAATATATAGTATCTATAAATTCTAATATTTTTAATTTACTATTTTAAATACTAATACAAAAAATACAAGGTTGTGATCAGATCTTACAACATACAATTTTTCCAATATTAAAACAATTTTCTAACACTAATTCCAACTCTACAACAATTTTATACTACAAGCCAATTTGGAAGAACTCTTCTTACATGAAATCCAACCTCATCTATTGCCTACTCATCAGTTAGCATGCAACTACATCCAAAAATCAAACCAAAATTGTTACATCATTAAACACTAGTTCTATCTATCTATAAACCCAAAACATTCTAGCCATGCATGAGGTACAATTAAAAGAGTGTTATATGGTGGCAACCTCACTTACAGAGAATACTAAATTGAAATTCATGGTAGCGCAATAATAGGTATTGTAGCATACCAACATTACAGATTCTATTGGCAACAGAACTTTGATCTTACCAAATCATATTACAATGCCCCAAAGACCCTTGTTAAATTTGCACCAAACAAAACAATACGATTTGAGGTAGAGTTTAAGTAGAAATGACACCAAAGACACTACCATTCACTTGAGGGTTTGGCTCTAGTTCGAAATCCTGCAACTTATAACCTCCTTTTGCATTCACTTGGTTTCTACCATTACAAAATACAAAAATGAGCTCGATTTCTTTGTGATAGGAGGGCATGGCTATTATAACCTCCTTTTACATTCACTTGTGTTCCAAATCTTGTAGCTTATAACTTGCGTTTGAAATGGCATAGGGTCAATGACTTACCAGATAAATGAGCTCGATCCCTCCTCCCATGCCCGCGAGTGATTAGCTCATAGTGAAAATCAAACCTCGCGCGCACTTTTCTCTCTTTTTCTGTTTATAATCCATGTTGAGACGATATCATTGGTCGGCCATAAAACAACTATAGGTAGTCATGTGAGCCAGAAGCCTATCGTTGCAACCAAAAGAACGTTGCATTTTGCATCTATATCACCCGCTTTCATTCGACCAAACAAACTCATGTTGGTCAAATTTCCAACCAACTCGAGATTTAACCCAAAAAAAAAGTTAAAATCAAATGGAAAATGGCATAAGGTCAACAATTAAGGTTGAAAATTAACACCAAATCTACTAATGTTTGTATGTTCCCCATCTCTCACATTCCTTATCCCTTGGTGATTCAAGCATCACTTTTGCATAACCTTCAAGAGTTTCCTTGTCAATCTCATGGCCTATTGGGTGGATGAATATATCTCTTGGTTCCACTACCTCCATGCAGGTTTTATCTGTCTCAACCATAAAACATATTGCTTTTGCGTAGTTTCCACAGCTGATCAAGCTTCTCAAACTTTCTTGTCAATCGATGCATTAAAAACTAAAAGTGTTGTTTATGTTAGCATGAATGTTGATGGTATTTCTATGGGGAAGTATCATAGCAATGATAGAGACATGATTCAGAGCGTATGTGTTGCATTCGTGACAGTGTTTTACATTGATGTCAACATACACCTTATTCTGTGAAGGATTTCAGAGTTACAGAGGAAGAATTGTTTGACATAGTCAACAGTCAACAAGTTGTGTCATGTGCACATGAATGGAACTTCAAGGGCTTGTCCTGATGCTATGAGAAAAAGGATTTATTGTTACAGCTGAGTTATCAGATGTTTTGTGGAAGTAGCTTTCAAAGTGAGCTTCTAGAAAACGATTACTAGTAAAATGATTATATCTTTTGCCAAAGATGTAATCTAGTTAAGCAAGCTTGAAGGATGGTCAAAGACATGTTGAAGTTGCTATGATTGAGATGGCAAAATCAAATATGTAGTTTGAGTTGACATATTAAAGGCAGTTAAGAGTATTATTTCTTGTGAGCCAACTATTGTCAAAATCATTATGATGTAACTTGTAATGTAATATCTTAAGGATGTCCTATATTATTATCATAAATTGAGAAAGCCTCTAAGTCGACTCACTACTTGTTTTAGGACTTGGTTTAAAGTTAAGGTCATTTCCTTGTGGATTAGTATCCAGTGCATATGGTTATTATGTATCTTAACTTGAATGTGAATTCAACTATGTGTTGTTTAGTCAGTTCAGAGATTTTGGATATGCTTACCAAAAGATTGTTTATGAGGCTATATGGACAATGGGTTCAGTTGTCCTCTTTTCAACTCCTAATAGGAGTTAGAATCTCCTAACAAGGATTCAAAGTCTACTAATAAGGACTCATATGTACTAATTGTATTTCATGCTCCTAACAGGGTCTATCCTTCACAAGGAAATTTTATATTAGTACATGATCTTTTAGGCATCATCCCCACTAAGGTTTTCCCTCTGATCAAGAGTTTCCCCAGTTAACATATCTGGCGTTATTGTGCATGGATATCTTTTTATAGTTGTTGCATCTATTGTTTACATGTTTCAAAATTAATAGAGATATTGAGAGTTGTTTTAAGCACATAACTGATTCACCCCACACCCTCTCAAATCTTCTTGGTGGACTTTACTTTATAACAATTACCATCAAAGCATCAAGTCCTTAAAAGAAAAGTTTGCAACTTAAGGAGATCCACAACGCACTTGCAAAAAGAAAGTTTGAAGTTTGATGGAATTAACTATGACAATTGGAAAGAAGAAAGATGAAGGTGAGAAAAATTTTGCTTGTTGGACTAACAAAGAATTTGGTCATTTTTCATCTAGTTGTCCTAAAAGAGAGAGGAAGATAAAGCCTATAAAGCCTTACAAATCAAAAATACCTAAGGATTGCTTCTATGTTGATGAGAAAGATGAACTTGCTTTTGATATGGTAAATTTCTTAGAAAGTGATGATGAGGATGATGAAGTAGAAGAGACAGCCTTAGTGACTATTCTGAAAAGCACAAATGTGAGAGTTGATCTAAAGTTTAGGATTCAAGAAAGGATATTTTATTATAATTTTGATGAGAGACTAATCCAAGGACTAACCTTCAAAATGTTGAGTAGGAATTGTTTTATGAAACTGACACTAATTTGCAGACTTAGTTGCACAGGGAAACTCAGAGAGAAGAACCTAGATCTAAGCTTAGAATAGAAATTAGAGTTCAACAAGTAACACATAACAGAAATGTAGCAAAGAATCACCCTGATGAACAAATTATTGAAGTGTAAACAAAGGAGTTATGACAAGAAACAACATTGGTGAAGAATAGTTTTAATTTCTCAAGTTGAGCCTAAGAATGTTGATGAAGCTAGTAAAGATCATTATTGGATTTAAGTTGTGAAAGAAGAACTAGAGCGGATTGAAAAGAACATGACATGGGAGTTGCTTCTTAGACCTAAACATAAGAATATTATTGGAACTAAATCGGTATTTAGAAACAAAATGAATGAACAAAGTGAAGTTTTGATAAACAAAGCAACACTAGCTTGTAAAGGACATTCATAGCAAGAAGGAATTGACTCTGAAGAAACTTTTGTACTTGTTGCTAGATTACAAGTAGTGAGGATATTTTTGGCATATACAACTAATGAGAACGTTAAAGTTTATCAAATAGATGTCAAATCAGCTTTTGAATGGAGAACTTGAAGAAAAAGTATACATTAAACAACTTGATGGCTTCCCTTTGACGGATACATGGTTCGTAGATTGAAAAGGACATTATATAGACTGAAACAAGCACCTAGTATGCAAAATTGGATAAATGCTCGACAAATTTGGGAATTGTAAAAGGTAATGCTAATAATAATTTGTTCCTGAGAAAGAATGATGATGGTTTGGTGCTTCTTGTTGTATTGCGGATGAGATTATTTTTTGAGGTAATGATGAAACTAGTAAGACATTTTTAGAAGTAATGAAGAAGGAATTTGAGATGAGTATGATTGGAGAGATGAAATACCATTTGGAATTGCAGATTGTACAAAATACAAATGGAATTTTCATATCACAAGCTAAGTACCTTAAAGACTTATTGAAGAGATTTGGATTGGAAAGTTGTAAACTTGTTAAAACACCTATGATAACTAGTTGTAAGTTATTTAGCAAAGATGAATCCCCTAATGCAAAACAAAAGAAAAATACAGATCTATGATTGGTTGATTGCAAAACTTAAGACATAAAAGACATGATATAGCTAATGCAGTTCGAATTGTGGCAAGAATTCAAGCACATTCTAAAGAGACATGCCTTGCAGTAGTAAAAATATTTTTTAGAGACTTGAAAGGAAAACCTAATTATAGTTTATGGTACGAAAAATCACATGATTTCAAATTTTGTGCGTACATTGATGCTAATTAGGCACAAAGTGTGGATGATAGAAAGAGCACCAGTGGTGGAGTATTCTTCTTAGGAGTAAGATTGATTTCTTGGCTAAGCAAGAAATGGGATTGCATTTCACATAGTACAACAAAAGTAGATTATGTAGCATCATCAAATAATTGTAATCAAGTTATTTGGATGAGGCAGGTGCTAAAAGACATTGGAATTGAATTTACTGAGCCTATTATCATACATTGTGATAATGCTAGTACAGTAAACATGTCAAAGAATCTAATTCTACATTCAAAGACACAAATTATATCTATTAATTATCACTTTTTGAGAGAGAAAGTTGTGAAAAAGAAATTGGATTAGAATATGTTAGCACAAAGGTGCAAATAGCAGACATATTTACAAAACATTTGGGTAAGGACACATTTGAGTACTCGAGAGGTATGCTTGGGGTTATGCCCCAACCTACTTCAGAGTAGTTGATGTAGAGATTGCATCAATCTACTTGTTAGCAAAGCACTATTTCTTTATACGAACTCAATGCTTGATGCTTCTCCTATGGGGGAGTATCTATGTTTGAGTGGAGTCATAGAAGACACTTGGTATTGATATTTTACAGTGTCTTTGGATACTTCAACTTGAACATATTCTTTTGGAAATTATTGAACTTAGAGAATTGACAGAATGATACCTTTGTCATTGATTTCAATGAGGTAGAGAAGAGTATACATGAAAAACATTATGGGAATATAAGTGTACATGAAACACATTATCTTGATATATTCTTGATGAGGGAGAGTAATACAAGTAAAAATATCAATAGGGAGAGAATATTATGTATGGGGGAGAGTAACACATTCCTTGTGCATGGTGGTTACTATCTAGTTGTGATTTGAACATGAAAAACTATTTACCACCTGACTGAGATTGATATATATGTTTACATTCATGACCAACATGAATGGGGGAGTAAAAGCAGATGAGGAAGAAATATATATGGTATTCATGGTACTTAGATATTTTTCATGTGTGTTGACAGCAATCCCGAAGGGAGAGATTGTTTTTTATTAAGTAAAACAGGTTTTACAGGGATCCTAAAACCCAAAAGTATTACAGCATATCAAAAATAGAAGAATTCAGTAAAGTCCAGCGTAAACAAAGCAACTTAACAAAAGCCAACCGTAAAACCGGGCCTCAACCAGGAACAAAAACCAGTGAAACTAAATCAAAAAAGAACCAACAACACTAGGAAAGAAACAACAACCTAACTATCAATTCTTTTTATCAAGAACTTACAGGGATTTTGCAGCTTTTATGGTCTTCCTATTGTTCAAGTCCTCCTGGTCCTTGTTATGAGCATCCACCTGGTCTTGGTTCTGAGCATCCCCCTGGTCCCTGGTCTCTTTCGGATAATCCTTAGCCTGCCCATTGTCCAGGTTGACCTTCTCTAGAATTTCCCCGCCAAATCCAACACTAATCAGTGATTCACCCAAGCTGTTAATATTTTCATTCAGGGAGAGATTGTTTAGATTAATGCAAAAACAGGTTTTGAAGGGACCTGAAACCCTTTACAAAAGCTAAAGATAAACAAGACACGTCACCAGGTTTTACAAGGACCTGAAACCTAAAATTCACCACAAAACATTAAAAAACCAAGTTTTACAAGGACCTGAAATCACTAGAGTAAACTAAATAGAAACAGGCCCAAATTTTACAAGGACCTGGAACCTAGAGTTTAAAACAAAAAGCTAAAAACAAAAAAAAAACAGAACCAACAAATCAGCACGGACCAGAACTAGCACACCAGCGAATCCTACCAACTCCTAAAGAAGCTCTTTAATGTCTTCACTACCTCCTTGCCTACCTCTGCAGTACTCTAGATGATATCAACCATAGCAAACTCAGGAGCCTCAGTAACCTTTTTCTTCGCTTTGCCTTGGTCTCTTACTTGGACCACCTAAACTCTTAGCTCCAACAGTATTTGGCGACATAATCTCCTCATTGCTTTTCTTTCCTAAACTAGTCACAGCAACACATAAACTGGAAGTAACAAGCTCCATCTTCTGCCCACTATCCTTGATCAAATGTCAGTGTTCCAATTCATACTCCTTAAGTTTATCAAGAATATTTCCAACTTGGCTTTCCAGATGAACTCTCAACATTTTTTCATGATCTAAGTTTTTTTGCATATCCCCAACTTTTTTCTTTAGCACCATAATCGCATTATGGAGCCAAGAATGACCTCAAAGAGAAGCATCAACCTTAAGCTTGGCTCTATGGAGGAAAGACAAGTTCACCTAATGAGAATTGTTAATAGATTGTTAACATGAATGTTGATGGTATTTATGTGGGGGAGTACCATAGCAATGTTGAAGACATGATTCAGAGCTTATGTGTTGCATTCATAACAGTGTTTGTCATTGATGTCGACATACACTTTTTTCTATGAAGGATTTCAAAGTTACAAAGGAGGATTTGTTTGGCGCAGTCAACAAATTATGTTGTGCACTCTTTTGAAGGAAGCTTCAAGAGCTTGTCTTGATGTTATGTATATGTTTGTTAAAAGAGATTTGCAATTATGGCTAAGTTATGAGATGTATAACATGAATGTTGATGGTATTTATGTGGGGGAGTACCGTTGCAATGTTGAAGACATGATTCAAAGCTTATGTGTTGCATTCATGACAGTGTTTGTCATTGATATCAGCATACACTTTTTTCTATGAAGGATTTCAGTTATAGAGGAAGATTTGTTTGGTGTAGTCAACAAGTTATGTTGTGCACTCTTTTGAAGGAAGCTTCAAGAGCTTGTCCTAATGCTATGTCTATGTTTGTTAAAAGAGATTGCAGTTATGGCTGAGTTATGAGATGTTTTCTCGAAGTAGCTTTTAGAGAGAGTTTCTAAAAAGCGATTAGTAAAATAATTATATCTTTTGCCACAGATGTAATTTGTTTAAGCAAGCTTGAAGGATGGTCAAAGACATGTTGAAGATGCTATGGTTGAGATGGCAAAATTGGATATGTAATTTGAGCCGACATATTAAAGATTGTTCAGAGTATTATTTCCTATGAACCAACTATTGTAAAAATCATTATGATGTAACATGTAAATGTGACATTAGATCTAACAATGATACTATTGGGATATAAGCGCACTATGGCTTCTCGCTCCTAAGAACTTTCAAATGCACATGCTCTGGTGGATTCTCAAGTCGCTGCCTATGTGCTTGTCGCAAAGGATTTTCCCCCGCTACCTTCGGGGCAAGTTGCGGATGTTGCAATTGGGGGGGGGGGGTAGGGTTTCTCTCGCACCCTCTCCTGGTCGCGTCATTCCCCCCTTTCCGCTTGTTGTATCTGGAGCCAGTTATGCGGGTCCTAAGGCTGTTGGCCCGCGGGGTAGGGTCTCCTTTGCTAATGTGGCCGCCTCTGAGGCCAGCTTGCATGGTGTTGTTCCTCCCACAAGTCTCTCTTTTGGGCCTTCTCGTCCTTGTGTGACCTCTCCGATGAGTGTCTCTTTCCCAGCAAGGGTTAATTTAGACCAAGATATTGCTGATGAAAATTTTAGTATGACAAAGGACTTCTCTACCTATGCTGCTATTTTTTGATTTTGGGGTTTCTAACCCTCTCTCTCTGATCTCCATGTTTGGATCTCTGAGCATTGGGAACCAATCTTAGACAATGGTGTTCAAATCTACCCTAATGCTAAAGGTTTCTTCATTGTCAAGTTTGAAACTGCTGAAGACAAGAAGACTATTCTGTGTGATAGTTTTTCTTGGTTGGATCATTACCCTCTCATGGCCAAACCATCGCATGTGGATTTTGATCTGCTCACAAAATCCTTCAACAAGGTTCCTATCTAGGTCCGGCTTCCTAATCTCCCTATGCACCTCTGGCTTGACTCTGTTTTGGAAGCTGTGGGGAATACTATTGGAAATTTCCTGCTGGTGGACGCAGCTACTTCGGATGTTCTCCATTCGATTGCTCGTATTCTTGTTGAGTTGGATGTCTCAAAAGGCCTCCCAAAGAAAATCTGCCTAGCCTCTTCACGGGGCTCCTGGACTCAAGTTCTGGATTACAAAGGTTTACCCTTCAGATGTAGGATTTGTCAAATGATAGGTCACATGGCTGCTCGTTGCTCTACTGTGAAGTCCAAGCCGTGGGGACCTACCTGATGGCCTGGGGCCTCCTCCGAGCACTCTATGGTGCATAAGTCTCTTGATGTGTCCCTGAATCCTGCAGATGGCTCTCCCCTGATGGTTGGCTCTTTCCTGTCAGATGCTACTTCAGGGCCTTTGGTTGATATGGATGCCCGGCCTTCAGGTCAAAATCCCATCCCTCCTTTCTCTGATCTGGTTGCTATTCCTTGTCCTGATGGGGGCCTATCTTCTTCAGCTTCTCCTAGGGAGATTGTTATGTCTAGTGCTTCTGCTTCTCCCAACTTCCTCTCTGAGGCTTGGCTTGGTGAGGCATCTAGGGTGGACGATGGATGGACTGATGTAAAAAGGAAAAAAAATCTAAGCCCTCTATTCATCCTATAGATAAGATTCTCAGGTCGAGCATGGGAGGCTCTAAATCAAAAGGGCAAATCGTGAGCTCCCTTGTTGCGATTGGTTTTTGGACGTGGAGTCCTTTGTTGGGATCTTAGGCTCCTAGTTGGACGTTTTGTTTGTGCTGGAGATAGGCTTTCCTATCTCCATGGATTCCTCTTCTTGGGGGGTAATCGTATATGTCTCAGTCTTGTTTCAAAACTTATTGAAAATCTTAAGATTTGTACAGGTTTTCAAGCACCCTTCAAAACACTTAATCAAAAACATGTAAATGTGACATCTTAAGGATGTCCTATATTATTATTGTAAATTGAGAAAGCCTCAAGGCTAACTCAATAATTGTTTTAGGACTTAGTATAAAGGAAAGATCATTTCCTTGTGGAATGGTATAAGTGCGGATAGTTATTGTGTATGCAAATTGAAAGCAAATTCAACTAAGTCATAGCAAAGATTGATGTTGATTGATGTAGTATGAGCTTTAAAGGAACTGTATTGGCAAAGAAGTTGTTTGGTCAGCTCAGAGATCTTGGTTACGCTTATCCAAAAGATTGTCTAATGAAGATTGTTTCTGAGGCTATATGGAAAGTGGGTCCAATTGTCCTCCTTTCAACTCCTAACAACGTTAGAATCTCCTAACAAGGATTTAAAGTCTCCTACCAAAGACACATATGTACTAATTGTATTTCATCCACTCCTGAAAAAGTCTATCCTTTCACAAGGAACTTTTATATTAGTACATCATTTACGCTAGGGATTTCCATTTGATGAAGGGTTTCCCTAGTTAACAGATCTGGTGTTATTATGCATAGTTATCTTTCTATGGTTGTTGCATCTACAATTTACATGTTTCAGAGTTAATAAAGATATTGAGAGTTGTTTAAAGCGCATAACTTATTCACCCCCCATTTCGTGCACCTACATAACTTGTTATATTTTCTTCTTCTTTTTAATTATAACAAAATCCTATAGAAAAGGAGACATTACAGTCCATGATTATTTTCATTTTATTTTCAATATATTATATTTTAATTTTTATTATTATTAGCTATTAATTGCAGTCACCTTGAATCTTATCAACCCTTGGAGATTTGTGATCCTTTAATCCTCTCTGTTATTTTTTTTACTCTACTATAATTGATGTTTCTTCCTTCTTTGTATTTGCCTTGTTGACAATCTTCCTAAGTGCATGACTTTTCACTCAAGACATAAGTTGAGAAGTGGCTAGCATTTCCTTCATCTCTACTTAATGCAAATTGTCTAAAACTCAATTATCTAGAACTTGAATTTGTTCACCTCGTAATTGTATGCTTTTCCTATTATTGTAACTTCATCATGCACCATACGACCCATATACCTTGAACAATGTTAGCTTCCAACAACATTATTACAACTAAACAAAATCAAAGACCTACCATGGCCACAATGAAGCCAAATATTTTACATTTTAGCCTTGAATAATGGCCACAATGATACCCTAAAAATGCAAATGCAACATCATTATTTCTATTAAATTGTGCACATGTTTCTTCCATACATTATAAGGCCTTACTTTTCTATTTAGGGCATAATTGTCTTCATCTCATGTTTCCTTAGAGTCAGGCCTCGAATCAGCTCATCACTGCCTTCTTCCCCCCTTCTCACCCTCCAAAGGTAGGAACCAACTATTAGATACACCTGCATCAGGACACACCAGATCTGTTAGATCAGATCACGGATTCATTAGGCAACAACATTCTACTCCTAGGGCTACTCCTATTCGAGCTTAGGCTCTTGGTCTCCCTAGATCTTATCCCTCATGAGGATTTTTTTGCGATATCTAGTCCTCCTCTCCTTTGTTCATTCTCGTTTACTCTCTTCGTTTTGTTTTGTTGCTCACCCTTTTTCGGACACTGTTTGGTGCTCCCCCTGGGTTGTTTGTTTTCCCTGTTGTATTTTCCAGTCCCTTAGACCCTTCGTTGGTCTTTTGTCGGACATTAATATCATTATCTTATCTTATCATGCCCATGAAGGCTGCTATCTTTCTTCATCTTCAATGTTGTGTACAACAATGAACTTGACCTTTAAAATGAGTATAGCAGGGACCTCTATCCAACTGTATCCTCCGCTTGAATTTTATTCATTGTACACTTGACTTGCAATGCTTTCCTATACCTATCACTGTCTTTTGTCTCATAACTATTTTACTTTGCAGTACACTTTTTTCAAACCTTGCTCCATATGCTCTCCAATGTCATTGCAGGTTTCTGAATTTGTTTCACTCATCCATTGTTTAATTGGGTTTGTAAGGCACTTGAAACACTTTCATAACTATATAGAACATCATTATGAGTGTCCTTTAAATCTTGTTATATGTGTAACAAGGTTTGCAATTCTAAGATTAATGAGAGATTGCCTTGCTGAGAACGAAAAGTCCAGACTGAACCAGGAAACTTTTGCTACATTAGTTAAGTAATGCCCAAAATCTTCCCCATAGCAGATGCTTGTATTCAGCACATGATGTCTTAAAAAACAGCAAATTCTCTCTGCCATAAGCTTGCAGAGCTATGCATTTGAACTTTGGTCAGTAAGTACTCTAAAAGATGGACTGTGTATTAGCACTCTAGGGGATGATTAAATATCTGATTAGGTAAACTGCATGTATAGTAATTTCGCCACAGTTTACAAGATGGGCATGATCTATTTATTGCAAATGAGAAACCGAGCTTCTTTGTATCATCTAGAGATTGGCATGAGGAACAGATTGTTGTTAGTTTATTCACATTGTCAATATTATGTTGAAGAGGCAAATGTTTGTTAGCCAGATCAGACTTTTAGAGGTGTTAGGGACATTCATTATCCTCTTTGTAGTGACCTGAAAGACATCTTTTAGAGGAAATTTGTTGATCTTTCAAGATCACTCAGAAGTCTTGCTAAGGTCATTTTAAACCAAGCTTGCATAAATTTTCATTGTGATGTTCTACTCTTAATTGCAAAGGGTTGAACATTAATGTCAATTTGTTTAAACAAAAATTGCTTATGCCAAAACATGGATTGGTGTCCTGTAGATAAGCAGTAATGTATTAGATGTAGATTTGATGAATATGAAAAACCTTATGAATGTGTTTTTTACACTAACTTGTACTATTTGACATTGCTGAGTTTTACTTGGGACGTAGATGTGTATGTCAAAGTACTCTTGTTTCTATGCCATGAAACAAGAAACTAATTGTTCACAAACTCCTATAATGTGTTTATTACTGTCTTGCCAGTATCATTTATGGTGGATCTCAGGCTTTTTATATGTTACTCATCTGTACCTTCATAAGGTTGTCATTGCATTTTGATACCATCCACTGTTCCTTGACATATATTCATTGTATAGGGTCTGTGAGGCGTACTCATCATATCTCACATTTTTCATGGTTATTCATTTTATTTCCTTGTACATAAATACACCAGTGAAATATAGTGAATTAGTGTATAATACTATTTGACAATTTAAAATTTTCCAGATGCGGGACGACTAGAAAAAGAAAAAAAGTTAAACCTGAATATCTTAAGACTTTAGCAAGGGCAGTAATGAACGGGAGAATGTAAGAATTTGGAATATTGAAGCAGATGAGTACAGTTGGCCGGACAGGTGTGGTGGCTGAAGAGGCGTACAAATGTCGGGACATCTTTTTCACTTTCATTGTCTTCTAATTTTGGCTCATTCTGGATTTATTAAAGAAACTGTTCTTTCGGTTCTAAACCCACTTACTACAGCAGCTTTATTCCATATCAGAATCGATTACACCTGTACAGAATTAAGCACAAAAAAGCTACATTTATTGTTTGATTTAAATTGCAGCGGACATGAGAATTTTGATTCTGGTCAATAAAAGTCAAAGGCTTAAACTGATGAAAAAGAGCAAAAGCAAAATTTGGTATGGGTTAGCTTGGGTCCATTCAGGATTAATCCACAAACGAAAAAACAGAGATCTGGAGGAACCTGGGCCTGAATCCAAATCAGGTTCAAACCACACCCACATCAATGGTCCCTAGGGAGCAAAGCAGTAACTTAGCAATAACTTAAGTAGAGAATCTTGTATCAGAATAGATGACAAAAAAATGAATCAAAGGACCTAACACATGAGCATCATAACCTGGCTTGGACGAGAATTTCAAATGGGACAAACATACTGTGTGCAATGTTTAAATCCAAATGTTTCCCACGATCCCAGCACTGAAATGAAACAGCGACAGACTGTTCATCTCAAACAATTCTAGCTTACACCAACCACAAAATTCTTACATTACTGACACATTTGTGTTTTCCTCAAATATAAATTTGATACATGCATAGAATGTATCTCATTTATCTGTTTCCCACGATCCCAGCACTGAAATGAAACAGTGACAGACCATTCATCTCAAGCAATTCTAGCTTACACCAAACAAAAAATTCTTACATTACCAGCAGATTTGTGTTTTCCTCAACTACCAGTTGAAACTCCTGATTCCTGCCATTACAAACATACAAGGTTCAATTGTTTTGAAATTCAAGTGCAATTATAAAATCGAACTTCAGAGTCAATCTACATTTTGAGTCATTATATTGTCCATAAAGTAAAATGGTACAATTTGTCTACATTGCCAAAAACGGAACTGTCAATTCAAGGACAGGCAAATGAAATTAGAAAACACGCATAGGCAGGAAAAAGATGTCTGTTCATCAGTGACACTGGAAACTTAAATTTTATCCAATACAAATTTAGTGTGCTTGAGGCAACTGCTGACATGTGAGATTATACTTGTTGGTTATTTAGATCATTTTGAAGCAATTCTCTGGTATTTGGAAAAAACCCAACACTATAGTTCTCACCAATTTTAGGAGGCTACTATAGAGGCATTTTTTATGGAGGGTTTATTACACATTCCCATTGATGTGTAGCTACCCGATACAGGAGCACGAACCTTAGGCTGAACTTCTTTGGCTAAGAGCCAAGAGGTGAGGGGTATACACTCCACCAAATTTGCACAAGACACGATCCCAGCCCCATCCCTTTTTCAATGTCAGTATCTTGCTCTCAGCAAGACTTCATCCCTAGTAGGCTCACTGACTACATTTCAATGTCACCAGTAGATCAAGGGCCCATTGACAATATAGAGGCATTTCTAGCCATCTGACTGGACAAATCTAACTAGTATTCACAGAATAATAGATTATGAATTTGCACTTTCATATTGAGAGAATAAGTTGAACAGATAATAGGCAGATATCTAACTTAAATCATATATATTGAAACTTCAATAAACTCCAGCAGTGGAGACTTCTGATCAAACCCTTTTTCCTGAGCAATGGATAATGTAAATATTCAATGCAACTCATATTTTTACCTTGTAATTCATATCAATTACTTTCTTGACTGTGTAGTTGCAACAAAGAGGAAGATGATATTCCTGAGAATAGACGTCATCAAGAACCCAACACATAAGCTTCACAATCACCACACATTCAGTCTTCCGAAACATAGTATGTTGACTATCAGCAGTTCTAACAGCAGATTAATCTCTCCAAATGATTTCTTCAGGCATAACCCCTTGCACTCCAAAGCCAATCTGCCTGGCAACTGGAAATAGAAATTAAAAATAATAAACTCACAAAATCTTCAGATCTTACCTTGAATCTCAAGAACAGCTGTCAAGACCATATCTTCCAATGGCCTCAAGATTGATAGCATAGAAGCCCCAAGAATAATCTCCACTATTTCTCCAATTTCGTATGATTAACCAAGGATGCTCAGCTTGACAATGTGGGATAAACAAAATCACTCGTTTGCACTTCCCTATGATTACATGATTTTTGCTTTTTTGCCCTTATTTTCTCACGGCTGCTTTTTTGGCCCCTATTTTACTGGGGCCGTTTTTTCTTTGATATTTTCATGTCATGTAACATGTTTTTTTTCCTTCACTTAAGTCCTCAATAACTTTTTATTTTATGTCTCCAATGTATTATAAAATAAAGGTGACCATTTAATTTTAATATTTCTCATAAACTATAGACAATGCAGTAATAAAGTTAAACAATTATATTTAACTTTATAAAATAGCTTTATCAACACACAATAAATCATATCAATGATAAATAAAACTTCTTGTTGATTTTAAACCATTGCCATTGACATGTCTCTACCACTAGATATTCAGCCATGCCTAGAATGACTTACTATAAATAGTAAGTATGCTCAAAACTGTATCAGATCACCTTGGAAAGAACTGCAACCAAAACTGCCTCTAGGCCAAATGGCCTCTAAGTCCCTTTTATTTCCTGGTTAGCCCACAAGAACATGGGCAAATAGGCTAACAACAACATTGTATTGTGAACACTAGAAGAGGGACAATAAACTTTAAGATTATCAGACAACATATAAAATAATTCATTAAATGGAATTAAGGCAATGAATGCCATTGACCGCTTGAATATTGTAGCAATTGTCAAATTTTAGTTGTAGAATTTTTTTATCAGAAAGCATTACTTTATTCAAATTTTAGATAACTTCAATACAAATGGGAACAAGATATATGTAAAGCCCCCCCCCCTAATTTGAGCCCAATAGATACAGGAGATCAATGTAATGTCCCATCCCTGATTTGCCCCCAAATTTGCCCAAGAATCACATGAAAACATGAATACACATGAAAACTAAAAGCATACACATCAATATATGCAGTCATAGTTCACTTGCCTCACAAGAGGCAAGAATATCCAATCAGAACCAAATTCATCTCTTGAGGTAATCAATTCACCACTTAGCCCACAATAGGCAGGAACGTCCACCCAGACCCTGTTTCATCTCTTGCAGTAGTCAATTCATTATTTAGCCCACAAAAGGCAAGAACATCCAGCCAGGATAAGAACAATCTCTTGGGGTAATCTAACCAACCAGGTTAGAAACATTAACTCAATCATATGATATATCTGATTTTATTAATAGTGTTCAACCTTGATAGTTTAGGATAAGGGGGCATGATACACATCCATATAATGTTCTATTACAAAAATTTAATTTGACATTTACATTTTTTATTGTAGAGATTGCTTGGATAATTGGACTCTAGTGCTTGAGGATGCAAAGGTGTTGTAACCCTAACCCCTCTTCTTACCCATTTGTAGAGTCCTAATTCCTTGTTGACTAAGTTGCATCAACTATTTTCCCACAAGCTAGCAGGAACATGCTCTAATATCACTTGCAATGTCCCTCTAGAATTTGCTCCAGAATTTGACTGAAAATGTCCCTATTGGATATTTGTGAAATTCGAGCATTCTACAAAATTGTATTTGTATTTGTTAACACAATAAAGACAGTCTGTGAAATTTTTAAAAATCATTATAAGTATTAATCGTTCCAAGTCACTCTACATGCTTCACGCACATGTAAGAATTGATTCCCATGAAGCCCCCAAATCTATAATATGTGAAAAGTAAATCGTAAAGCCATATTTCAATACACTTGAATGTTGTGGTTTAAATGCATACCTCTTTGTGCTCTCGTTTATGTTTCTCCTGAGCGCTCATACCATTTTAACTGCTAGCCCACACATTATCCATATTCAAAAACAACCTTCGGCCCAAGTTTTAATTAATTTAATGTGCCCGACTTTACGACGTTTGACACTGAAGAAACATCTATAGCTCCTTCAAAAGATAGCCTAACTCCTAGAACCAAACTAATAATTTTAAAACACAAACAGTCGAAATCCAAATTTTAATCCCAAAATAGAAGAGGAAAAACGCAAAACTATATGTTCGGTAGGCTAAGCATAAAACATCTAATGCTTGAGTTTCATAAGATCCAAGCTTTGAAGTGCGAACATAAAAACAAGGTCGGCAATCAAACTAAACCCCACACTTAAGATCACGAGATTCAAAGACCAGATGTCATGTACAACTAATGGTAGCAACAAGAATTGAACCCCCCCACTGCATCAGAATACAAGACACACTACTAACAATCTCAACTCTCTTGAATAAAGATTAAATGACTTTTACTTCTGACGTTACAAGCAAAATTTATTGAAAATAGAATAGAGGCAAAACAAACAATAATTGATGACAATGCTCAAGAAGACAACGGACTTCAATTGCAGGAAAGACAAGAAACACCAATCTGAAGAGACACGATGTCAGCAAGAATACAAAAAAGCACGATATTAAAATTTTAACCATAAATAAAGAGAAAATACTCCACCAACTGAGACAAGTCAACAATAAGTTAATATCTACAATAGACAAAGAAAGGCCCGATGACAGCAATAGAATGGACCGGAAATAATGCACATAAAGAAAAACTTGCCAGTGCTAAAGAAGCATACAAAGAGAGCATAAACAAGACTTGCAGATAAAGATCTGAGGCAGCTACTAACACTTAATACATACAGATTGTCTACAAAATACTCAATGCAATCTGCAACAGAATGATGAACTCATAAATGAAACTTCCTTAAATTGCTGATATCTAAACCTGGCTTTGATACCATGTAAGATTTTTTCCAGAAAATAGAGATAAATAGCAATAAGGAAGAACTAAAACAGACACAAAAAACATGAGAAATTACCCTGGGGAAACCCTTCCAAAAATGAAGAGAAAAACCCAGACAAAAGATCACTTTATTGATAATAAAATAGTTAAGTGTACAATGCCTTTCCTTTGATGCGATATATTTAAAATTTTAACACTTGGAGAGACTCTTCACATTACAACTGAAGGTCTCTTGAGTTTCTCAAAATAGGAGTTTATTTTCAAATACAACTCTTCGTATTTCCATGCCTCAATGCATGTTGTATGACACATGTCTTAGAATTTTATATTACAATTTATCATAAATGTCATTTTCAGCTTAAGGTAACCATAACGGCAATAACGCCCAGAGATAAAGTCTCTTTCACAACTACAATCTCCAACACTTGTTACTTTGAAGTATGATCTTGTTAATGCAAACGTATACAGACTTACTCTATTAATGCAGATGTCTAGAAATATTATTTTTATGCAGATGTAAAGAACTGCCCTACTTGTGCAGAGCAAATAATCTTATTATGTATGGAAACCCATACCGCAGAATATGTTTAACACTATAGGTCACAATGTATTCACCCTATATATATTCCTCTTCTGATCCAATTTCCTTCCTTTTCTTGATTCGATTTTCTTTTCATATCTCTACCAATGATTAAATGAATGAATGTAGGTATGATACTAAATGATTGATGTATGATGAATTGACTGATTTGACAAACATTTGATGATTAGTTTCCGACTCCAAGATTGAATTGATTGATTAAGGTTTGATTGCTTGTTTATTCACTTTGTTGAATCGATCCTTGCTTATCCATAAATTGTTTGATTCAACCTTTGCTGATTCATAGATTGTTTGATTTTGTGATGCATTGATGAATAAAGATGTTTTCATATTTGCTTCGAATGATCTTCCCTTTACAATTTACTAGTGAAAGGGTCACCAATTTTCATAAGATTTCAGTTACCACTTTTCATTGTTGCCTTTAAGAGTAATATATTTTTCCTCCTAATCGATCTCTGTTTTTTATTTCATGCCCTTCTCAATGATGTTTTTCTCTTATAGGCTCAGTAATGGGCTGCCAAGGGTTAATCCTATTAGACAAAAGAGGGATGATGTGGAGTGGGTAAAACATGAAAATGAGCGGCATCAAAGGGCAACCCAAGGTCATCAGGAGCAGAGTGTGTGGTGAGAGATCCCGCAGGCAATATATTGGCAATTGAATCTCAACTGCCCTAATGGCAGTTGAGATAAATGAATCCACTTCAAAAGTTGCACCTAGAAGGTGATTCGTAAATAATAGTTAATGCCATCAGCAATGGAAGCACCCATGTTTGAAAAATTGATAAAATTATTTCAATTCCTCTGAAGAAATTGTTGAATTTTGCAACTTCAAGCTTTCCATGTTTACAAGGAATGTAATACCTTGGCCAACTCCCTATCCAAGGTGGCAGTCAATATGAACCCATGAGGTTTGGTGAGGGGGTGCTAATTAAACCTCAAGACTGGCAATTTGAATGGCATGTTATTTAATGATGGCAGAGGGCGATGGGAGAAGAAATGCAAGTATGATAACAAAGGATTTGCAAAGGTTCAAGGTACAGAGACTAAATGCTCACTCTGTCCATGACTGGTGTATAAAAAGGTGGAGAGAAATAACAAGTTGTTAATTCTTTTTGTGGTGATGAAGGAGAAAGACCAACACAGTGATTGGAAACCAACTTCAACTTAAAGGCAACCAAGCAACAGATCTCCTTCCGGGGCAAGGTCTGCAATGAGCTTCTCAACATTGTTTTTACCATGTATTAGTAAACAAGTTTGTCACTGTGAATGCTTTCTTCATATTGACCCGGTTTGCGCTGTGAGCAGTGCCAACCGTGGCAACAATTGGATAGATTGCAACTTGATAATGACCTAGTCACAATCTTCCTCTGCATTTGAGGGGAGCAACGCCCTCGTATAATAGGTGTATTTGGGATTTTAGTGTACTTTCAACCTGATAGTACATAAAGGAGAAAGCATAAAACTAAAACAAGATAAATAAAAGAAACACAATTGATAGACATACGAGTGCCAAATCGGATTTCAATATGGATGATGATTACAAAGGGATATTTAACACAACATGCAATGATGACAAAAGAATGGATAACAGACACTGACATACAAAAAGATACACTATCTCAAAACATTCACATCAAGAGACCAGGAAGTAAATGCATTTTATCATATCAATTAAATAAAAGAACAATTGGAATTCAAGAGATTACTTGACATACGAAAAAATCAGTAATAACAACTCATGAATCCATTCAAGACATACGACTACCTGTATTCTTCACTATCTTTTTGAAAATATACAAGATCAAGAATCTGTTTGTGCATCGTGTAAACCCAAAAGTCTATCTAAAAATTTCTCCATAGTTTTCCCTTTGAAAAAACTTTATCCCCTTACATTATAAAATGCTGCATATTTAAAGGTTACACAAGACAACAACCTAGTAACTACCTTCTTTTCTAGGTTACTCTCTTTTACGTGTTTTGAACAAGGTCGATTAACCTTACCAGTTTTGCATAAAAAGGGTCAATTTCTCAACTTTTACCAAAAAAGTGAGCAAAGTCACTATTTACAAAAATATGACTTGGAACCTGTAAACTTCGGGGAAAAACCATCAAAAAAATAGCCTTATTGATGTGATAATGTAGGCTTCTCCCAATTCATGGATCACCTCTCAGTAGCACTTTGGCCTTGGCTCTTCTAACAAAGCATCTTGACCAGTAGTTTATTCTTGTTAATAGCCATTCCACTGTATAACCAATCGAGAATATAAAACTTTCTTTTTTTATTTGGGGATGACAGATGATTTCAAAGATTTCCATTAAGTTTGAGCATCACAATGTCTCCATATCCAACACATCAACTTTAACATAATGACTATTCATTCAACAAGGGCTTGACTCTTTTAAGGATTGGCCTTTTATTGCATTTACTCAAAATCTTTCCCCTCTACGAGTGTAACATTCTCTTTCTTACAAACCTTGAACCAAACCTTCATGATAGTGAACATATCCTAGGAACCAAAGATATTTTTAATGAGATAATCATTCATCCCTTAAGATAACCAACATGTCATCGCTTTAATAGTGAATGCATTGTCAAAGTAAAAGAGAATGAGAACCCGAAAATGTCAATTAGAGTGTAGACAATAGCACAAAATCAAAGGACTCCTGTCTCTTTTTCTAACAGGATAATTGTTTCCAATCCATGAGCACTAGAAGTTGTAGCCATTTCTTAGGCAATAGGATCATCAAGACCAATCTTGTTAATAAAAGTTTGCACAAAATTTTCTCCAATCAATCCTATCATCACCACATGTAAGGGAAGGATTTGTAGCTTCAACTCGAATAACAATGTTGAGTGCTAGTGCTATAGTGATACACCACAACTCAAAATATCTCTCTAACATGTTGCTTGACAAGTTTTCTTTGCCGAAACATTGAGATGCAAATGAGAGGCTCACGGATCTTAAAAATCCTATGAGTATATCGCCAACACCAGAACTAGATCAAATTTTAGTAACATATGATCCTAATATAGATACGAAGTCTGGGCCTTTAATAGCTCCAAAAGCAAACGATGTTAACTTTGAAGGTAGGGCACAAGTAATATTTGGATGCAATAGCTTCTTGGTACTTGATGGAAATTTAGAGCCAATAATATATCCTAATACAGTTTCTAATAGGAGGAATGAAAGACGTGTTAGCACGTGTTCCAAAAGTCGAGGGTGAAAAAAGTCAAAGGGTGAAAAGGACTAAGAAAATACTAGTCCAAAACCATATCTTGTTCGTTGAAAATGGGGAAGTCTTTGGCATTGGTTTTGTGCGAATCATCTTTGTTTACACCATTCTTCTAACAGTAATGGTTGTATAACCAGCAATAGTAAGAGATTCCACCCAGCCACAAACAATGCACAGTACTCAACAATCAATGCATGCCATGAACTAGAATCTCGTCACGGCAATCACCCAAATAATATTTAATGCACCCTCCTCCTCAATGTTTCCGCATTTTTTGAAATCGAACCTACGGCCATTTTGTCAATCAATTTACATGCATTGTGTATGCTTCCATAGTTTGCATACCTTGTCTTCACTTTCACATTTTACTTGTATTCCACACCACATATTGTACCATATATTTCTGCAAGGTACTTTGATAGACCATTGTACTATATCTCTGCAATCATCATATTTTATGGAATGATAATTCATTGAGGCACTCTATCAAACAATTCCTATGTGCAATTTGTGATTCCACATAAAACATGCATATATTTGAATGGGTACCTCTAGTAATAAAACTTGACAGACAAAACATATCAAATACATAAAAACTACTCCTTCCAAAACACGCATTGTGGCACAAGGAAGAGATTAGTAAATGTTATGAAATCTCAACTTCATACCCGTCACCTTTATATTTACTCAAACTTCCTCAAAAAGATATATGTTCATACCCCACGCCAAAATTATCATGATATCAACGTTTCAATATAGTTGGGGTGCATCCCAATTTGGCACATGCAAGTAGGATGTGACTTGTGATAATGGAAATGGACTTTACACTTTCAATTGTATTTTCTTAAAGTTTCTAAATTCTTCACAACAAATCCTTGTCGTACATAGTCTATAATAATTTTATTTCCTTGAGATGACATATCTTGATTCATTATGTCAAATAGTTCGATGCATTGTGTATGATTCCATACTAAACATTTATTGTGACAAGCATTTCATGAGGCAATATGTTTCTACAAGATTTTGTCCAGTTTTTAATGTGCATAATCAATGCTTCCATATACAGCATGAGTTGTTGAGAATATTTGGCAAAGGTTGTCAAATTTAGCTTCTACACCAACCGATTGCATTTTACTTTGAATATCTAAAATCCCTCCAAGAGATCCAACTTGGTGGATAATCTACATCTTATCGCATTTCATTCCAAGGGACGTGTTCTAGCTAAGGCATTCTAACAAACAAGTTGAATGTGCAGTGTACAACTCTATATTCTACTAACACATGTTGTAATATTCATGATAGAAGTTTCATTGTGTCATGTTTTGATTGTTGTACAAGTGTTAGTTTTTGGAGTCTCCATTCTTGAGGAGATTGGCGATGACTAGGTGATTTGGCTTTGTTCTTGTCGAGTGCATTATTTTGGAAATTCTAAAGCCTTTTTGCCAAACTCACTTTGCCAGCGTCAATTTCTTTGTGGTATTATATCAATCAAATTGAGCTCTGCCTCTATCCATCATTCTAAGATCCACTTGTACCCATTTGCATTACGCTGAACCAAGGTTGAGGTTTGTATGGGAAAGGTCTACAAGCAAAGGGAAAACATCATAATCCATCTTTTTAATATGCACTAACGTGGATTATGTCCAAAAAAATTCCAAATCACCTACAATTGTAAAAGTGAGGTGGAATTGCAAGGGTGAAGTTTATAAATTATATCCAGCCCTGAATCCCCCACGACGATAATGATAAATTGCACTTACAGAGAGTGGTTCAATCACCACATTGTGAATATTGTCGGATTTGTGGGATAAAAAATAACATGAAGTATCATTTTGTGTTGTAGAAGATGGTTATTTGCTTAGGGATATTTTGTCTCTGCCATCTTCCAAAAACCATGAAACTCTTATATGATCACTTCAAAGAGTAAGAGCAACCACTCTCCCTTTTCTCATTTGAAGAAGTCAAGATGCATTAGCTTGTTGAAGTGGTGAAACTCTAAATCCAAACTTGGTCGACTACAACCGATTCACCATTTGTATTCCTATGAGATTGTGTATCGTTTGGCACTCTATTAAATAGGTCACTTGCAATGTATTTGAAGCATTTTGTTAAACAATTCAGCCCATATTTGAATTTTCCACAATGTGTACCACTTGCACATACTTCAGTTCATTTCTCGAAATGACATCTCATCAGACAATTAATCAAACAATTAACATGCTCTTAAAAATTCCACATTTTGCAAGCATGTTTGCCATGCATTTGTAATTGCATCAAAACACTGGGCAAGAATCTTGATTCTGTTTTCTATTAGTTCCCATGTGCTGATTCAAATCTCCCAATTTGGTGTACAGGGTGTTGAAGTTTACAAAAATTGGTACTGCTCGAACTTATGTTTGCTTGAAACTTTATGAAGTAATTTCAACAAGTTTATTTTGAATGAAATTGAGTAATCATTGCATCCAGTGTGGTTACATCTCGAGACATTTTGTAGAATAGGTCATGCATTGTCTATTCTAAAGATCCCATGTGGTGTACCCTACATAGTTTGAGGCATCTAACTATGAAATCATCTTTTCTTAGACGTCTGACAGAGTATTCTAGTTATAATATTTTGACAAGAATATTAATTTCATTAGGCCTTGGTAGATGTCTAACCTTCCCCGCGCATTTCATGGATACCCAACTACATTTCAAACTCAGATTTTGTAGTTTGTGAGGATTAAATTCTTTAGAATTTCATATTGCTCACGCACTTTAATCAGGCTTCTTGATTAATCTATGTTGCAGATTATTGTATGCTAGAAATTTAATGAGACATCATGCCAAAAGGTTGCATTCTTTCTGTATTGTGGTGTTGTGACTAATCATCTAATGACAATCCATTTCTTTCTAACGCATCGATGGATACAAGTTTGTTTAAATAGTTTTCCCAAAGTGGTTATAAATCCTAATGTTAAGCAATCCTTTTAAAATATGCAATTTGAGATGATTACTTAACTTCTTTAGCTAAGCAATCTTTTCCTTTTACATATTTTAAATAATTACATTAACCTTTAAAATTTAAGTAAGGTTAATGAATTATTTAAAAAGACATATTTTAGCACCATTAATTAACCTCTTGATCTTCCTTGGTTAACCAATCAAATGGAGAAAAGCAAAAAGGGATGTGCACTTAATCCAGGATATCTTTTGATTCAGATTGGCTTTTTCAAAAATTTGAAATACAGGATAGAATCAAGGAACAATCGGAGACACTTAAAAATATCCTTTAAAAATATGCAATTTGAGATGATTGCTTAACCTCTTTAGCTAAGCAATCTTTTCCTTTTACGTATTTTAAATAATTACATTAACCTTTAAAAGTTAAGTAAGGTTAATGAATTATTTAAAAACACATATTTTGGTACCATTAATTAACCTCTTGATCTTCCTTGGTTAACCAATCAAATGGAGAAACAAAAAAAGGGATGTGCACTTAATCCAGGATATCTTTTGATTTAGATGGGCTTTTTCAAAAATTTGAAATACAGGATAGAATCAAGGAACAATCGGAGACACTTAAAACATAAGACCAATGGAGTTTTGGAAAAAGATGAGGTAATTTGTAATGCTACACAAAACAAAGATTAAAAACTAGGAAACCATGAACAAGCATAAAGAACCATAAAAACTTTTTTTTATTTAATCATCATATTACAAGAACAAGTACAATGATTGAATCATTCTCAATTCGTAGACCTCAAAATATAAGAATATATCGTCTAAATAAATTTCCATAATGATGTTAATACATAATGAGTTCAGTACAATAATGAAGAACAGTATCATTCAAAGACACCTTAGTCCAACATATGGACTTTACAAATATCAAATTCAGTTTCAAGAAGTAACTTCAACAGTCTTCCTTAGCACTAGTTATTCAACTTGAACACCTGAAACATACACAAAAATGCAACACAACACAAAGAGGGCACAGTACACACTGAGTTGAAAAGCATAGTCCACCTGCATACATGTCAAAATAAACATATATAAAACCATAATGCAGATATCTGAACCACATAACATAGTGCAATTCTAAAATTACTATGCAAGAAGTAACATCTTCTTAACAATGCAAAATTAAACTCGCACTAAGAATAACCAGTTAATGAACCATATATATATTGAGGTGTCATCACTATGGTGCTAAGATACTGCATTCGTATATGGTAAGCCCATAGACAACACATAGTGGGATTCTCTATAGTACTCGTGAAATGACGCAATAGAGACTTGCCTTGTTCTCCGTACTTAACCTTACTGGTTTAAGTCATAGGTAAGGCCAATTATCTTTTGTATGTAATTAACCCACCCAATTCATCTTTAAAATTATCATTGAATTAATTAACTGAATAGGATAAATCGATATTCAGCCACCTCAATATACATTCATTACAGCTATCCTTAAAATACACATCAAACAGATATTCTAAGAATGCACATGCAATGAATAGCAGTCAGATTTCACATGATATTACATTCTTCATCTCTTAAAATCTCATCCTCAACTACCAAACTTGAAAGTAAACTTAGGTTATTTTAACAACAGAAATAAATACTACAATATTACGATCTCGTAAATATAACTAAACTGTTACATCAGTTTAATGATATTTACCAGTCGTAGTACAATACTACTTATCTCTACTGTTATAACAAACTAAGCTTATCCTTCGAATTGGCCAAGATAGTAATATAATGCACATATGATATTCTCGCTTTGAATAACATATCATCAAACACATGTATCATAAATCTATCTTTTCCATTGAAAACAATCTTCAATTCAATATTGGACAGAAAAAACATCATTAAAATAATAGAATTCCAATTTGCAAACTTATAACTTTCCTCTCAAAAACATAATATAAATACTACTTGCATATCTAAAATGCTTCAAAACAAATCCAATTAAATCATATCTAACAAATCCCAACAGCATACAGTTAACTAAATTTTCCAAGCTCTGTTGTTGTTTTAAAACAAAAAGAACATAATCGATGATACCAAGTGTTCAAACAAACTCACTTCCATTTTGCCAAATTGCAAGTTCTGACCCATGGATATCATATTTACTATTTAGAATCTCCAATATACTATCAGACAAGATGCGACACAACATAACATGATTCCAGTTTACACAACCTAAAGCAACTGTTATAAAGAATTCGAACCACACTACAATGTTCAAACAGTGTATCGGCTGTTAAACATGGAAATTTTCAAACATTCAAAAACCATAAAGATGCTATGCTATTTAAATGTTAATATAACATTGTTTTGGTTACATACTAACTATTCGACAAAATGCCTCTGCCCTCGACTGCGGTCATCAGCCAGTAATTTAAGGCAAACTCAAGACTGAGGCCGAACCTCTTACCCATTTGCTGTAGAAAACAAGTGAGCTTTGAGGTATGGTTTCTCACAGAGCTCGGCCCTGTCAAAGCCGAATACTCACACATAACACAATCACATACTAAATAACTGTCGCAAGCATGAGGCTCCGACCGGGTTTAACTCGGTGAACAAATATATGTTTAGGGCAAAGCCCAAATATATACATATAACAACCTCCAAACTAATATCTCCATACTCCACATTCAAAGATGGGTATATGCAAGGCTAAGCATTGCACACAGTGCCATGCTCTGCACATATCCACCCTTGAGTGTCGATACAGAATATGTAAAACTCATAACCATTTACAACATGCTAATTGAAATAATTTTGCAATTGCAAACAGAGAGAGAGTAGGGTAAGAAATTGCCCCTACTTGTAATACTGAAGATGGAAAATTGCTTTGCAATCTAACTCGATGCCAAAGCCCCAAAAGCTGAATCCAAAACTGGTAAGCAATCTCTACAATGCCAACACACATAACTCGCAAATGACTTCACAATGGGGTGAAGCAGAAGAACCCATTAACAACAACAGACAACTTCTGAGGAGTAACTCCATCGAGCTAAACCCAATATGCAAGTTTCCCTTCCAACCAACACCCTTCATTATGCCGATACCTCAGCAACAAGGGTCACAAATGTAATCAAACAGAGCAATGCGGCCAAGTTTCCGGTCCATATTCTGCAAAAACCCGACTCACAACAAGAAATGGCTAACCAAACCCTTAGTGTCATCAAACCTCATAAACAAGCATTCAATTCAACTATGATACTACACAAGGTCGTGCACAAGACAGTTGCAATGCCACCGCCATACATGGCTTTCAAAAACAGTGAGTAAGTTTCCTCTTACATGGCATTCGATACCCATTTAGGGTTGTATGCCTTTTAACAAATATTAAACCCCTTTAATAATAGAAAATGTTTATGCCAACCTCAACTTAGGGTGTTAGACCCTTTTAAAACAAGTCTATATGTATGCAAAGCAAAACTGCGATTTATTAAACCCTTTAAAACAAAATTAATATAGGTTATGTAATTAAAACCATCTCAAGGTTATTATATGCAATATAAAGTTTTTAATCCCTTTTACAATCACGTATATGAAAGTACAATGATAAGTTCTAAATGCAAACAGCATATTACCATTCAAATTAAACACACAATATATATTTACTTTCTTTCCAAAGCATTCAAACACAGAATGCAGTTTACAATGAGTTAAAAACATAATGAACATAATCGATACCCAATCAACATGCAAAATATTTATATGCCAGTTCAAATCACAAAATCCCAAATCACATTCATTGCTAATAACATAGTTCTAAACAGAAAATACGTTCAGCATCAGTCTCATAATTCGAAGACAGTAATATAACCAAGTTCTTCAAAAATACAAACATAACATCTGAAAGGAATCTTCTAACAGCAAGGTCCTAGTTTGTAGAAAAACTCGAAGTAGTGGTCAGGCATGACATAATTTAAGACAAAACTTCAGCATTTTATTTCTTGCTTGGGACCAGAAAAGATAGATTTTTTAAACATCGGACATGGGATATCATGGAAAATGAGATGTGAAAAATGAACTTACAAGAAACATCCCTTAACACAAAAATTTTAAAATTTTGAGATGGGTAGTATACCAAGGCAACACCACAGGCGATCTATTCTTTTTTATTATGGTGAGGGGACCATTGTGTTGACTACTTGATTGCAAACTACAAATATTGCACCAACACAGACATATTCTCCATGTTTTGTGCTTAAGGGCTTGAGATTAGCAAGGTTGAAGAGGTGAGGAGGGTTGTCAAAAGATGTGTGAAAGCAAAACAGAAGCAAGGCCTTGATGCCCTACGCCAATTTGTAGAACTAGGAAGAGGTTTCAGCACAAAGATTGGAGATTGAGAGCACGTACTTGTGTTTCCTAGACATATCCAATCCTTCATGTTGTGCCAAGCTGGTGTAAATAGAGAGTTGAGAAAATTTGATGCAATGATTTGGATGGTGATTTGAGACTACACCACTGATCGGGAAACGGTAATTCAATCAAGGCTAGGTAATGAAGAGTTTGACATAAGTGCTCTCAAGTTAAAATTAGCAAACTATTAGAGGGGAATCGGCCCAAAAAGTATCATTGGTCAAAGATGTGGTGATGGTGGGAATGAAAAGGGAAACATAGGCCGAAAAGGACATAATCAAGGCGAAGGTGCATGACAAGTGGAGGACAAGATGGAAACATTAGACAATGCCAAGGAAAGAGCAATGATGGTCAAGACTGAGGTGCAAACCAAGATGATGAACAAGTTTGATGCAAGAAGGTGGTACGTTTGAATGTGAATGCTTCAAGTTTTCCCTTTCCATGTTGATATGAATTTCATTTTGTTACAAAAGATTGTAAATTTTGGTTTCAAGGGCAAATACCCTAGTACGTAAAAACCTTTTAAATTATGGATAACCTTGAATATGAATAGGAGCTCAATTTTGATAGGGTTTGGAGTGGGTGCTTAATGTTTTTGTGTATATGTAGAACATATTTTAAATTTTCAATGTTGCGGAAATGGGTGAGGTGTTGTTAGGTAAAATAGAGGTAATACTAGATGTAAATCTGAAGTTGCAAGCATGTACATAGGTAGTCGTGGATGATTTGGTGCCAATGAAGTCAATTTTTTTAATCTAATACAAATGCAATTCAATATTATAAACTAACAAAATATAAGCTTTACCAACCCGAACCAAAGAAGTTGTTCTCATTTATATCTCCTTTGAGTGTAGGGAGTCATGCCCTTTCATTTGTTAATTACCTTATCAAAGGATCACACCCTTTCATAATGAAAAGATACATGTGTTTAACAACAACTGCAAACCCTTTCACTTCCTATCTCCCACTTCTCAATTCTATATTGCTACTTTTCAAGTCTACACATATCCCATTTAAGATCTCAATATCTTCTTCTAGATCTGCGCATCTTATTTTCTTCTTTCCTTCTCGATTCTTCTTTCCTTCTCGATTCTTACTTCAGATCCCTCCTTATATTAATGCTCTGATTCTTCTCTAGACCTCCTACGCTCCTTTTTTCGGAATCCTATTTGATCCTCCTCTTTTAAATCTTCCCACGTGAGGGTGAGGCCCCACCTCTTCATCATGCATGCATTTGGCAAGAGTCGCAACCCTTCATAATTATCCCTCTTTCGAAGAGTCGCCACCCTTCATATTTACAACCCCTTCGAAGCATCACAACCTTCATAATGACAACCCTTTCAAACAGCTACAACCCTTCATCTTTCAAAAGTCACTTCCTTATTCTTCCCTCTCCTTTCCCTCAATCCTTCCTTAATTTTTATGCTCCGCTCTTTGTTTCTCCTTCTCTTTCCTCCTCAAATGAAGAGTTGACATGTATTCTCGCTTGGAGTCATCCTATCTCTTTAGTATTGTATTGACTCTCTCCTCAAAATCCTCACTTCCATTATTTGGATCCTTCGATTGTTTGTTAATTCAAGAGTCTTTGGTCTACTCCTACATAGATTTTGGATTACTCTTTGTTTTGTGCATTTGAATACTTCACATCACCAAATTTGAATGTGTCCTCAATCAATGCACGGTTAATCATGAAATAAAAATATCTATTATACAAACTAGAAATGATTTACCAAATGTGATGTTAAGTCCTGACATGCACTACAAGTTCAATTGATACAAGAATTGTGACCACTTCCACATACATGATGAAACACTGAGTATTATAAGATGAATATATCAAATATAAAATCCTCTCTTGAATAAGGAAGCTTAGATGTTGAAAATGTAATTGATTGTGTGACCAACTAAGACAACCTCAAGGTTCCTTCTTAATGTGGACTTAACTCAATTGTAATGATGTGGTCTAGCAGGTATCACTTGGGGAATTACATTGTTTATTCAATGGCTATCGAATTTGCAAAGCAAATAATATAGCAGTTTAAGCTCTGCAACTACTTTTAACTAAATAAACTCTAAACATGTAAAGGGTTTAAGAAGACTAATCTAACTCTACCAATGCAAGCGATCATTGAGGATGAGGTGAAACTCTAACAAATTCTTGCTTCACCAAACCAACTATGCAAAGGAGGTGCTTGCTTCTAAGGATACATGTATGTTTTTCATATTGTCAATACTCATTTAAATACCCAATGATGGCATAATCCAAATGAACATCTCCAATTAAAGTTATATACTTACACTAAGGTCAGACAAATGTAGAAACCATGCAATACTCTAAAACTTCACAAACATTCAGCATGATAACAAAAATGAATAAGGAATAATTTGGTAGCATTATAGCAACAATCTTAGCAAATCTCCCTCCTTTATAGATGATTTGAGCAAGCCACGATATAGAGCTCAATTTCAATGAATGGCCCAAATTTGGGGTCAATGGCCAAGATTAAGCCAACACATCTCTAATTCAACTAACGGCTATAAGCATTGAATGCCTATAGATTACAACTAGCACCACCTTGTGACTCAATGAAAGATTACATTGCTTATGAAAACCAATGAGAAAATTGGTTACATAACGACATTAGATGAACTCAACATGTACAATTAGCATGATCTAATTGGATGATTTTGGACACGTGCAGTGTCATGTCCCCTCTCTAGTCTAACTAGCAAGGTCATGAGAGTTGACCTATTATTGGAGTCTTGTAGGCTAGCAATGGTGGATAGAGACTCATACTGGATACTCAATGACCAGAGTTAGTTCTACAGTTAGTTTGAGAGTCAGTTAGGGCAGTTCCTTAATTTTAGAGATTTTCCTAAAACTTAGGAGGTTGTGGCAGTGATCAGATTTGAGGCTCCTCGGGACTAGTATACGGTTTCAATCTCAAGGTGACAGGGTATATTACCTAGTTTGTAGAAGCATCCCTAGTTTTTAGGGATGAGACTGCCAGTTGGCCACATTGCCTGGCATCAGTCACAGGCAGGTGATAGGACCCGCTCACTGATTATTTGGTTAGTTTGGCTTTCCAGTTCAATAAAAGGAAATATTTTTAATAGTTCCCAAGTTTGCGTTTAAATAAATTAAAATAAATCTATATAAATAGCTAATTGGAGTAATAAGGGGATTTTTGGCTTCATCTGGTCAAGCAAGCCTATGTGTTATTGCTCTTTGGAAAGGTCTTGAATTATTATAACTTATTTTCATCATCCGGAGACCTCCGAGCACCTAGAGTTATGTTATTTGAGGAAAGGGATGTTTTTCCTATACATAAAGGCCTTTTAACTGAGAAGATGTCATTTTATAATAAAGGGAAAGGCATATTCTCCCTTTAGGGTTTGATTGGCTTTGAGAGGGAGATAAAAGGAGATGTTGGCTCATTCTTTGATTATCTTTTACATCTTCATTCTTGGTATTTGTGATTTTGCTCTGAGGAGCAATTCTAGAGGACTAGGACGCAAACCTTAGGGCCTAGTTATTGGGACGCAAACCCCAATAGATGGTTTCAGCAACATTCTATAGTATTGTTTCAGCAATTGACAAAGATTGTTAAGTTTAGTGTTTGGGGGTGCTTGTGCATTGCACATTGAGGGTCTTGTTTGGCACTTTGGGATCTTCTTGCTACCTTGGCAAAACTATAGCAGCCGTACAATTGCCTTTCAGCTGGCACATGATTTGTTGGTTGGCTTACGTCAGCCATCTCTGCCCTTTTGGTGTGTGGCTGGTCCATTCTTGCAGCTGGGATCATCATTCTTTGTTTGTAAACACCTTTGTTGGCATACTGATTACATATCTTGCCTGGTACGATTTGTAGCTATTCTAGTTGACAGAATATTATATTATTTGCTGCTGTTGTTAATTATTGTTTTACTTATATCTGCAGAATACAAAAAAAAAAAACAATCTTTCTACAACTTCTATCTAATTCTCTACAACCACAAGGAAAGCACAGGAAAATCTATTATTTTAATTAAAATTTACTAAATTCAGTGAAAGGATCCTTTTGGGATCTTTCATGCAGCAAGAATTTTTTAGTTGGTTGAAGATAAATAGGAACCACCTTAGCATGATTTTCTTGTACACTTTATCGATATCTCTTAATACTCAACATTTTCCAACATTCGATTAAGTGAGACGGCTCATATTCTCAAATTACTTCATCTTCATTAAGTCTCTCATCCTTTTATGTTCTCCACCTTGACACCTTTTCATTGACACACTCTTGAACTTGCTTGTAGTCATATCTTGCCTTTATCTTTATCTAATATAAATGTAAGTGTTGCATGCAGTTGGATCCTTCAAAATAAACTTGGATTTCAAAAAGAAATTCATCAACTTTGTGATAATTCCCTTGACTTGGTCACTTTGTCAATGGCTTGAATTTGCATCTTGATTTGATCTCCGGCTTCAAAACATCATGCTTGCTTGATGAACAACATGTGGTTTCATAATGCCTGAGGCCTCCATGTTTTCCTTGATGTTGAAATCATGCTCACACTTGAACCTTGCAAAACAGCATCATCATATTAAACACATGGATTTCATATTTGGTTATATTAAGCCAAAAGGTTATAAGTAAGAATTCAAACTTCTAATGAAGAAATTCCCTATGAGCATAACCTCGAATTCAACATAAACGATTGAACCATTTACTCTAAGACCTGATTACATCTAGACAAAATGAAAATTTCGAGTCAAAACATTCCAATCACTAATCCCGCCAATTCAAAAAAATTCACTTTAAAATTTATTCACAACCCTTTATCATTTTACATAACATACAGACCGTAATCAAATTTTGATTGAATAAACTCAGATCTGAAATTACTTTGGACTCTAAGAAGGCTTTTCACTTTCAGATTTTGAATTTTTACAACATAGACAGTTCGCACCTGCTTAAGTCTGATTTTGCTTGACAAGGCTTGGGTTTGCACTATCAATCTGTCCTTATTTCAATATTTGCCCAAGTCTGATTTTGAACAATGTCTTCGGTGTTCACCAATTCGTTCTACTTATTTGCAAATTAGCTGCAATCTGCTCTTGTTTAAGAAGTTGATCTGCCCTTGAATATGGATGATCAGATTTTGAGTTGGGTGTTGAGACTCAAGAGGCATTTATTTGTCTAGGCTGAGCTCTATTAAATCCATGCTCAATTAATTACTGATTTCCCTTTGCATTTTATGACCAAGTTATGATTATGGCCAGCATGAATTGATCACATTCAATTGAATTTGGAGGTAATTAAACCTAGACAGAAATCAGATGCTAGTTGGGCTTGATCCTATGTCTTTTCAGGTTGAAAATCACTATATACTTGGGTCCAATTATGTGTCCTTTCGAGTCTGAAATCACCGTGTACTTGGGTGTGATCACATTTACTTACTCCTGCTAAGGTCGGAAATTACCATGTAGTGGGCGGAATCACTTGCACTTCAGGTCAGAAATAACAATGTACATAATCACTTTACCCTGTCCTCCTCAAATTTCGTTTTGAACAGATCAGAACTTGCCCCTTGATCGTGCACTTTCTCATATGCTTTTAACTTGAAATAGGTTGTACATTGAGTTCGAACTTTGATCTTGCAACTTGAAACTAGGCTTGTTAGTGAGCAAACTTTAATGTTTGGAATGGATTTTGACTTGTTTTCGGCTCAATGTCTTGATTTAGCTAAATTTGTCAAGCCCTTGGGTTTGATATAAACATTCCCAAATATGGTTAAGCAAAGATTCAAAACTAATGCTTGCCCCAATTCACAAAATCCTTGCTCATCCTCAATCCAAACTTTATTCTTTCCTCTGTTATTCACACAAACCTAATCAAAGATTTGATGTCTTTGATAGTGATTAGATCAAGTTGGAAAACCTCTTGCTCTCTCTTCCTAAGGCTCAAGTACTACGCATAGTCTAAGTGAAGGTTAAACTTGATGCTTCAACTGAAAGTACTAACCCTCCTTGAAACCTACCTTAACCAAAACTTGGATTTTTAAAGATTTGCAAGGCTCTTCTGAACTCCAAAACGATGCCAGCCTGTTCTAAAGCCTACAACTACAAACAGAAAAAGTGAAAAGAGAGGTCCCCATTTGCAATGGGGTGATGGAGCGAAAGGGTCATATCGGGTCCCAGATAGATTTTGGCTGGATGGATACATGTCAACCATCACATATGGAACTCTTAAAGATCACACTTCAATAAAAGCTTATGAAAAGAACCAAAATATACATACATTTTGAGGTGGGGCACAGGGAAAGACTATCCCCAGCAAATGAACATAGAAAGAAAGGAGAGCTTATCAGATAATCAATGTTTGGTTACAATAACATTAACAAATATATACAGATATAGAGACAATGGAAGGATGTCCTGGGTTTACAAGCATTAACACGAGAAGCAACCAACTAAAATTATTTTAACATACTTCGGGCTTCCAGATGATAAGCAACCAAACTTAGCCAGGGAAATGATAAGAAGCCTTTCTTTTTCTCGAACCCTTAATTTCAGAGCCATTGGAGATTCTAGATTCTGCTGCTTGTTAAATTAAAAGAAGCAACGTTGTCACAATCACATCGAGATCCCAATGCCTGCAGGTATGACTTAGAGGTAAAGCGGAGAAATTATCACAATGATCACTGAGAGGTTCAAATTTCATCCCGGAACCAATGTACATGCTTACTATGACAATCAGGCCCAGCTTACAGCGGACCATTTTAAGGATGTGATGAACATGCTTCGGGACTACGTCCTCAGTTAACTCTCTCCAAAGGTTGAGGAAGCTGATGAACAACATTCATCGATTAACCAAAACAGAAACTAATGAAACTCTATCAAACACGCTGAATACAGTCCAACTAAATTTAACTAAACTCTTACTGGTCTCTCCGATTGTCTCCAGATTTACTCTAAACAACAGAAAACTACCCAAGCCAAAAAAAATTACAAGATCGCACTAAGCACGTTCATTCAACACAATCAAAGTAATTTTTGAAAAAACATTTATTTCCCTTAAACACTATATATCTGCTTTAAACAATTTAACGTATACTGCATTCCGTTAAATTAACTAAATCATTCAACAAAAAGAGAATACCTCCGAGTTTGTAGGGGGAGGAGATATATGAGTTTCGAGTCGCTCTACTCGTCTTTCTAGGGCATCATAATATTCTTGAACCTACCACAAACAATTCAAATTTAAGTAATCCATGATTAAACAGTTAAAAATACAGATACTCAAGCTAGATGAAGGTTGAATATTTCAAAGACGAAAATTTGTTTTGAGTAAGGGTTTTAAGATGTTTAAAATTGTCTGTTTACCCTCTCCAATAAAGTGCGAAGGTTAAATTACCTGCGAGGAAAAAGCGGCATGAGTAGACCACAAATCTTTCCATGCTAGCTGCGCAATAGCAGCGCCTGTCACTGCAAAACCTGCTGTGAAGGAAAGTATACGTGTTCGCAGCATTTTTGCCCTTTCCTCTAATTTAGCTTCTGTATTGCTTCTTAAAACATATTGTACTCTCCCAGGGCAAAGGTCTGGACTTTCAAAAAGCTTTGCTTGGATCTGACCTTAACATTAAAATTCAAAATCATTCCCTCTGTGACAAAAGTAAGGGCTTATCGAATGTACATATTTAGGGGTGGGCTTTCATGGGCTTCCTTAAACAAATTAGCTGTTGGTGTAGAGATTTTTAAGGAATATTTTTTATCTGGAGTTACTTTAGTTTTTTATTTTAAATTCTTTTAAATTTAAGGAAGTTAGAATTATATAGATTTTAGTCTTAATACATTTGAATAAAAAATATGTATTTGTAATAGTTTTTTGTATTCAATTTTTGCATTGAAAAGAAATAGACAAATCTGATTTTGATAAGTAGGAGATATTTTCTACATAATCGCATTGGGACTTTTTGGGAGGTCACCCATCCTAGTACTACTCCCATCTCGAGTGCACTTAACTATGGAGTTTCCTCTATGGTTAAACCCACTATACTTGCAACCCTATTTGTAAAACCTTTGCCAAGTGGTGTGCTCTATGAACCATTAATTGGGCTTGTTGAATGAACTTCCCATGGTCAACTTTAGAATACTCATATCCATTAATTTTAACTATTCCAACATTAATCTTTTTGCAAATGTCAAATGGAGGCTTAATGAAGGCATTTCCCATGGTCAACTTGTGATTATTGTACCTTTAGACAAAAGTTAAATAGTCTGAAGGAAGCCTTTTCAAGACGTGATGAATCAAACTATCATCCTTTATTGAATTACTATAATCCTTAAGTAGTGTTCTCAACTGATTGGCTTTGTTGACATAGTCTTGAATTATTTCAAAATTCCTAGGATATAAGAGATGAAGATCATCCTCAATTGAGAATCGTTTTCCTTGTCTACTTTACCATACAATTATTCAAGTGTTGCGAGCACCTTTGGCATCCTCAAAGCTTGAAATGTAGAAGAGATCTTGTTGAACATTGCTCCTTATAATTCTTAAAGTCATGTTGTCTTTAATTTTCCAATAAATATTTGCACGTAGGATGGGTGGGTTTTACAATGTACCATTGACATGGAGATTTACACATTTTTTCATTAATTTACTCCATACTTATCTTTCCATGTGACTTTATGTTAAGCTAGTAATGGATATTTAGCTGGTGAGCCCATGACGAAAAAATGAAAGAGCGCAAGAGACAAAGACACAAGCACACAAGACACCCCCTCCCCCAAATTCATTAAATCTAAGAATCCCCATCCCCACCTCATGTTTGACACTATATGCATTGCATGTACAATTGCCACTTGTTAAAATAGGTCAAAGTGGAATTCTAATTTTGATGTTTACAACCACGTCAATGATACATGAGCATCCAACGTTGTCAAGACAATCCTACATCACCTAAAAATATATCTAGTAATAGTTTTTGTTTAATATTTTTGCATTTATGGATACCTATTTGGGCAAATTAAAGATTTCAACTATCCACTACTACTTTTCATGGTCAATTTTCAAAATTTCATGCCAACATTAAAGATATAGGGAAAATGAGTTATTTTATTATACGACCACAATTATAAAGAATTGAAGGGTGTGAGTTCAAGGAAATATGGTAATTAGAATTTTAAGCATTTTGAAAAAAGAATCAGGCCAGAATATTTCACTTTTTGAAAATTATTACAATTATAAGTTTCAAAAGACCTCTTGAAAAACCTTTGGAGTCAGATTTGAGGCTACCCTAAAAAATAGGGGATGGTTATAAGCATCCATAACACTAGAGAGAACTCAAAGAGCTTTTTGATAGTGTAAATGGTTTGTCAATCGATTCTTAGATCTAGAGTTATGCTTCGCAAAAGTTGGACCACTTCTTTGGGAACAACCTATTTTCACACCTACTTCTAATCTAAATTTTAGATCCTCTATTCTAGCACTCGACCACCAAATTTCAAAATATAATTTTCATTCTTGGATCCAAACCTAAAATAGACTATTTAAGGCCCATCTTAGTATTGAAAAGCCAATTTTTGGGGGGAGTGAGAATTATTTTTCTCCATAATTTGATAATATTGTAACCATATGGCATATACTAGGGTTTATTTTTTGGTTGTAATGAATGTAATAGCTTCTCAATTCAGATAAAAGAAATTTCTCTTACCGTTGTGTTCATTTGTGTTTTGAGTTGTGTCATCATCACTCAATAAGGCCAAATGGGGCTCAAATCAATATTGCCCTGGATAAAATCAAAATCCTTGCATTATAATTATCAACAATGGCCAAAAATGACCTAGATCTAAAAATGACATTTTTGCCAAAACAAGACTACAATTTTATAATAAATTTGAAAAGTACTCAAACAATCACTCACATTAAAAAAAGACACATAAAAATATGTCTAAATGAGCCCAAACGAAGCCTTTAAAGTTGCAAGTTCAAGTATTGGATAGGTAATATCACCAAAATCTTTAAATTATAAAAATATCATGCACCAAAACTAAAAACTAGTTGCACCACTAAAACATTTAGGAGATACAACCTATAATAAATAGAAATTTCACTAAAAAGGGAGCCTTACTGACCAAGTTATGGCCTCTGAAAGTCAAAGTGCAAATTCAAAATTGCATATGGTGAGGGGTGGAAATGTTTCAAACTTGATAACTTGGGAGAACAAGGAGATTAAAGTTGATACTTAAACAACTATCGCAATAATTCAAAACTACCCAAAAATGATAGTTGGGTTGTCATCAATTTTAACATGCCAAATGGGAGGTGTAAGCACTAGTTTAATTTTACAACTAGGCCCTCATCAAAGAAAAATTGAAAAAAGTCATAGTTGAACCTATACACCCATCAAATTTACCACAATAAACATTGATACAAAATGCAAAAACTAAGAAAAAATATCAAGTTGACTTACTGATGACATGGTAGGATCTATCCAACATGGTGGATTTGCAATGCTACGAGTTAGATTTCTAATGGGTGTGATTGCATTATAGTGTTGGATTTAAGTGTTGAGTTTTCACTCACCCAATTTAAAATTGTCCATGTGTCTAGTGACTAACACATTGAAGTGTTGGCAGTTGGAAATTTTCCACTTGTCACATTGTCACTAGGCAAAGGTATGTGGTTTGACAGGGAGGTCACTTTTGTGGACTCATCCTTGTCACTCAATGAGCTAATGTTGTAGATCACAGGTGATTGAATTTTCCCTCATCTCAAGAGCTCAATAGAGTGTAGTACTCTTATGGTTTAGTCCCACATTCTTCAGTTGTCTCATCCTTTGGTTTTATAATTGCTCCTTTGCAAATCTTAAAATGAAAAGCTTGAATGTAATGTTGTTAAAAAGTTGTCATCAAAATATGTGTGTTCTTGAAGGGTAGCCCAATGGGAATGGGACGAGAAGAAGCACTCAATATTTCTCTAAAGGTATTTTTTCCAAAAGTTTGTCACATTCTCATGGGGCTTGATATTTGACAGTTGAATTGTCCTGTACTTAGAGAATTCTCTAGCTTGATTTCCTACCACTTGGTACTTAGAATATTCTTTGGCTTGATTTTTTGTCACCTACACCTACAAAAGGCCTAATCGACAAAGACACAAGGGAGGGAACCCTAAATCGACCCTAATTTTAACACTAAAATGATGAAAATATGTAGCTAGATAAAGAAGCAATTTCAAAAAAATCACATAAATTGTATATGTACTGCCAAATTATAAATCAAACTTGATTTACACACAAAAATTGTCTCAAATTTGACTTTTGTTCAAGATAGGAAAATTTACAGTCAAAATTCATTGACATGACCACTTGGATGCAATGTTGAGGTTAGATCTTTCTCTCGGTACTCCCATGAATTGTTTCACCTCCAAATATAAATTGTGGTCCTCTAAATTTGAAGAGGAAAAACTCTCCAATGTATATACAATGAGCACTCAAATGTTTATGATACTAAGTAAGAATTTTCTTGAGACAAAGAATGATGAAAATTTCGAGATATAGAAGCTCGACAGATAACATAACAAGAGAGACAAAATGACATGAAATACAATTGAATGGATTTAATGATGATCAATAAACAAACCACAATAATAAATATAGAGTAGATGTGATGAAGGGTGCTCCCCTTAATACCACAACACAACAAAAATAGATAAACAACACAAATTGAGAGAACAAAATATGTGCTTCTTATTATCACCACAAATGTGGAAATATAGAATTACAATATGCAAACCCACATGGGTGACTTCCTTACAACACTCTATAATGTAGAGCTATAACTATCACCCAGAATTACCTAAACATCACTATGGGCCTTCCTTATATAGGCAAATTTTCACTACCTGGGAAGGTTCTAAACATTGCCCTTGAGGCTAGCAAAACTCCAATTAAAATTTATTTCCTAATGTATTACAGAGGTTGGCCCTAATTATGTTTTTAAGTAACCCAACTTCTAGAGGCCATAACTTTCAAATCCTATGTCTGATTTTCAACTCTGTGTACTATTTAGTATCATCATCTCCTAAACTACAACACCTAACATGTACAAGTGTTAGTTAGTCTAGTTATGACCTTGTTATGGAGCCTCTAATTCCTTTAGAATTGAGCTCAAGGGTTTTGTACCCAAAAAGATAAATAACTTTTGTAATACATATAGTGTGGCAATACAACTACATTGGCAAGTTAATATGACTAAGATGAACTTCCACCTACAAAATCAAAACATTATGAGATCATATGAACCACTTAATAAAAATAATATTTTTTCATAAATAGTAACTCTATACTAAAATGGCCCTTATTGAAAATGACAAAAAAAAAATTAGGGTGATGCAAGACTGCCCTTACACCTAGGATGTGTTAGAATATATAGTCTAGCAATATAACTGAGAGGGGAGGGGAGGAGAGTGAATCATTTATCCAATTAATATCACAATTATCAACCTTATTAAACTTTAACAATATGAGCAATATAATCAAAACCACACCAAGATACTCATACACAATAACACTAGATATGTTAAGTAGGGAAACCCTTGATCAGAGGGAAAAATTGGTGGGGATGGTACCCACAAGATGATTTACAAATATAAATGTTCCTTGTTAGAGGATGGACCCTATTAGGAGTCTATGAATACATTCAGTACATATGACTGCCTATTAGGAGACTTTGAATCCCTATTAGGAGTTGTGGAAGACAGTTGGACCCATTGACCAAATAGCTTAAAGGATAAGACCAATGAACCCAATGTCCAAATGATCACTATATTATTCTGAATAATAGAAATGAATAGAACTTCCTTCCTCTTTCTCTGTCCTATCAACTGGACTTCTACTCCTTCTAATCTTTTAACCAGATCATAAATCTCATATCCAATAATCCCTTGGATTGTTTACACGCATTCCTCAAATACTCTGCTCCTTTTCACACTTCATACAATGATCACAACACATTAAAAACAAGGAAAATATATTTCCTTTATACCATATCTTCAAAATAATTCCTTGAGTTGACCTTGAGGCTTTCCCAATTAATTATAATAAGATAATTAATTAATTATAATAGCACTGTCGGCTCATAGTCTAAATAAAACTTCACACATGTGATACTAGCACTTGCTAGGGATTTTTTTAGTGGCGATTAGTCGCCAAATGGTGAATATGTCCTGATCGGGCTATAGAAATTGGCAAAAAAAACACCATATACTAGTTGACCAGTTTGCCCAGATTTTATAAAATACTCATATAGTGGTCGGAACGTTCGCCACTATTATTACGTAATTTCAGTTTGGTAGTCAAGTTCTTCGCCCATATTTCTCTTTAATGTTTACTCTTATTCGCCACGGAATTAATTGAGTGTCTCTTTTGACGATCATCATTCGCCAAATTCCCATTTTCCTATGTGAAATTTTTATTTGTCCTAGGACCCAATTCACTATGCATCACACACAATGGGGTCCCAAATTCCTGCCATATTCGCCCATCGATTACTTAAAATTACACAGGCTTCGCCAAATATTAGTTCTTATCATATGTAATGGTCGGCCCATTCGCCAAAATGAAAACGGTTTATTTGTAGTTGTCTATTTAAGACATGAGTTTCATTATTGAAACATGCTGAAAGGAGCCTTCTTCATAGTATTGCGATCAATAGAGAACTGGAACGAGTCCATAGTATTTTATTGCAACCTTAATTTGATGGAGATGTCACAGTCAAATTTAAATAGGAAGAGGAGTAGGACTAATGAAGGTGGAGATGTCCAAGAGAGGCCAACGAAATGCAAAAATATATCTTCATACTTTGGCGGGGGTAGACGCAACAGTGTTGGTCAAAGTAAGGAAGGTACATCATCAGAGGACCCTATACAATCTCAACCTACATAGGAGTCCATTCAACGAATTGGGGAGCCTAATGAATCTGGTGACAGAGTTGCAAAACCTGATATCTCTAATGAAGATGACCTTGAAGAAGAATATCCAGTAAATAACCAGTACCAGGACGAATCAATCGACTTCGGTGATGATGATGGTGCAATTAACAGTAACGGTGACACTAAAGGGAGAGGAAAATCGAAAGAAAAAATTGATCGTCAGTGGGAGATGGCCAGGAGATTTAAATTTGATTGGGCAACAAAGTATCCATTCATTGAGCCCGTGGACAATCCAATTGTAGGTGAGCCACTAGTAGAATGTAGATGTGCAATTTGTAGTTGGAAGTATAAAAAGGAAAAGCGGTTGCAACTTAAACTAGACACCATAAAGAAACATGTTGGTAAGATTTACGAAACCTCAACTGTAGATGGTAAGGAAATCAAAGTGGTAAGATATAAAACAAAGGAGCAATGTCAACATAAAAGGAATGCTGAAGAATATTATATGTTTCAGAAATTTCAGACGAAGCCTGGTGAAGTTCGAGGTTCTATTAATGTTATTTTTGCAAAAGCAAGTGAAGTAGAAGAACGTGGAAAAGCTGTTCAATTAAGTAATGTTTTCTATATTTTGAGCAGAGGACATCCAATGACAGACTATCCAGAAATGAGTGGTTTTTTACACTTTCTGAAAGTTCCTAACTATCCTGTTAGTCATTAGTCGATAAACAGTGGATGGGAATGACCAAGTTGTATTGCGCAGGTTGAAATAGAGGATGTACAAAGAAAAATAAAAGAGTCAAGCTTTACTGCATTGTCCTTACGCATGTTTATACTGTACAGAATAATGTCCGCCAACCACATCTACTATCTGTTGCTAAATTGAGAGACAATGCGACAGCAGAAACTTTATTTCAGTTAGTAAAGAGCAATTTAATTGAATATGGAGCTATGGATGAATTGACAATAGCGAAGAAGTTGGTCTGTGTTGGAGCGGATGGAGCTTCAGTAATGCAAGGTCAAAGGAATGGTCTTTGCACAAAGATGCAGGCTTCTTGTTCACCATATGTTGTTGCCATTCACTGTATGGCCCATAGGATGAATCTTGCTTTTAGAGTTGTGAAGAAGTTTCCTTCAGTAAACAAGGTTGAAGATTTAGTAAGAGAGTTGTATGCATATTTTTGTCGAAGTCCCAAGCGTTTTAGGGAATTTCAACACTTTGCTGATGGAATTACCGATGGAAACAAGCTTCTAAAAGATGTTGATACCAAATGGATCTCTTTGGATGGACCAGCGCATCGAGTATTTTCCGAATATCAATCTTTGATTGGACTAATGTATAAAAATTGGGACAATGCAGAAAATCAGAGATGTGGCGACCTGCTTCAGAGGTTAAGCAATATAGAGACACTTTTGACTTTGGCATCTCTTCTTCCCATGCTAGAAGAAATGAGGTTAATTATGAAAAAAGCCCAGCAAAGAGCCATGTATATTGCAGAATATGCTCAGTTGCGTAAAATGTCATGCCGAGCCCTCGATAGTCTCTATCGTATTGACCTAAATTTATCCGATGATAGATTTAATCACTAGCGGAAGCTAACAGATTTGGACGATCCTAATAATTATTTAAAGATCGTTGAAAATGGAGATTTATGTGTTTGTGTAAGGGGATTTCAGATACCAATGTACTACAGTGCCCCAAAGAAGCGAGTTACAAGAGTTACAAGGGAAGAGTTTACCAAGATCGTCAAGTCTATAGCATCTACTGCAAGGGACATAGCCTATAGAGTTTCCTCTGAAATAATATCACGATTCCCATATGATCAACTGCTTGAGGCCATGGCAATTGTGTTTCCTCAATATTGTTCCTTCAACAATAAGGAAGATTATCGTAGAAGGCTGTTGATTTTGATAAAGGAATTTTGCAAATCTATAGAATTCAATGGAGTGACTATCAACGGAATATTAGATGAGGGTCTTCTTAGACAGCAATTAGGCACCTTTGCAAGGACCATGAAGCATCAATATCAATTAATGTGTAACCCACATGAAGAGGGCTCGGCAACAAAGCTTTGGACAAAACTAAAACAGAGCACATTGTTGTGTGAAGAAATTTCAGAGTACTTCAAGCTTGCTGATCTATGTCAAACCATGATATTGGGTTCAGTGGAGGATGAGAGAGTTTTTAGTGCTTTGGGCTTCCTAAAATCAAAGCTAAGAAACAAACTAGACAAGAATTTGGAATCATGCTTGAAGGTATACACATCTAGGTATAATGTCAATACTTTTCCTTTTCAAAAAGCAATGGAAATCTAGAAGAAAAGATGCAAAAGAAGAAGGGTGGGACTAGGCAACACCATTAACCAATCTCCTACAGTGACTCCAAGTGGGACAAGTACAGTTGGCAGTAGCACTGGCCATGGGATTGGGAGTCCGAGTCATAGAAGCGGAGGTCAGAGTGAACTTGAAGTTGAAGAAGACACAAACGAAAATGAAGAGAACAATGAAGCAACTGGACTACCAGAACTGGATGATGATGATGACATAGAGATGAATTGGAAAATTTAGGAAATTTCTGCTAAATTAGCAATGGCAACCAATAGGTATTTTTTGAACTTAATAACTACTATATGATATCCTATCATTCAATGTTCATTTTAGAAAAGCAAAAAATTAGTATTATGTTTCATCATTAAAATTTGAGAACAAAGAGTATTATTACTGTAGAGTGTAGTTTATATCATGTCATCAATGATCATTCATATTTGAATTTGAAATTCTTGAATGGAATTTTGTTTTCTATTTTATTCATTTATTCAACATACATTGAATTGGAAAACATGAAAATTAGATAGAATCGTATATTCAATTCCACAATTAATAATTATTAATGGTTTTCATTTGCAATATTCAGCTAATATGGTACAATTCTTGTAAGCCAATGACCTTGAATTCCCTTTTATAGAAAAAAGGGAGCAACAACAGCTTCAGGTCGATTTGCCTAATGTGAAGTCTCAAAATCTAAATCAGTAAGACATCTACAAGTCTAAAACATCTCTACAACTTTAGTTGTACATTTCTGCATTTGATAGGCTAGTTTAGTAAATTAGCAATTTTAGCATAGGCAATAGCATCTACAAGACTGCAACATTGATCCTGTTCAAAAAACAAAGTTCAAACTTGTTACTTTAAACTCAATTCTAGAGTCTAGACTGTAGTATGTAGGATAATATGAAAGATATTCATATATAGTAAAGATATAGAGATGATTGAAACTGAAAGTACTTTCACATACATACTATAAGTTTATGTAGTTTGCTCCATTCTTCTTCAGTTGGAAGGGAAAAAATTTTGATGTTATGGTAAATGACCTGCATTCTCGTCAGCATTCCATACTTGGAAGAGCGAGTTTCAAGCAATGTTCGTTCCACTAGTGCATGCAAATTTGTGAATGTTTTGATGCACTTTGCAATGCGTTCATGAGTTCTATCTTGAGGAAGGTTGCCTAAATTAGAGGTTATTTGGTCCTCCAACTTTTGTTTGTAAACTTCTCTTCCAACGAAACCAGTTGTTGAGAAATCAAGTCCAGGACTCGGTAAACCAAGAGATATCAATTTTGCTATTTTATTGTTCATCTTGGCGAGCTTTGGCCCAAATAAAGCAAGAACTTCTTCTGCTTCTGTTAGTTTTTGACATTTATGAAATACAGAGGTCGCCTTTATTATTGAACCAATGCGGTCCTGAATTCCCTTGCTTGCCAAATGCTTGTCAGCAGTGCTGTTGATTTCTTCCATAATCCGCTTTGCAGTTTTTTGTCTCTGACCAAAACTTTTGTTCTCCTCAAGTTTCTCTTTCAACTTCCTAAAAACATCTATAAGAGCTTCGTAGAGTTCGAACCAATTACACAACCTATCAGCAGAAGTCTTTATGTGCCCCCAGAAGTAATTTTTTATTTTCTTTACTGTATTATTTACTGGTGTTCACTATGTTTTCTTATTTGCTCTGCTTTATTTTCCCACCCTTTTTCTTTCTCTTCCCACTCTTTTGTTTTTACCCTTTCATTTTCCAATTCTTTATTTAACTTATTGTTTACATTTGCAACATTCTCCAAGTTTCTGTATAACTTTGTTGAAGATTCTTTTTCATCCTGGAGTTTTTTTCCCATTTTTTCCAAATTTTCCCTTAGAGTTTTCAGTTCTGCGTCCATTTGTTCTTACTGTTCAATTGCTTCTTTAGAGCCAGAGGATGAATTTTTTATCCTTTTCTCTAATTCTTTGCATCTGTTTACTGTTGCTTTCTCACTTGCGTTTACATTTGCCAGGTCTGCCTTTAACTTATCTATTGTGCCTTGAAGCTTTCCTTTCTCTCTCTCCAACTTCATCACTGAATTGTAGACCACTTGGTTGGTCATTTTGGACACATTTATCTTGTCCACATTTTTAATTTTGGATAAATCCATTTTGAGGGTGCTAACTTGAAATTCAAATGGATCTAACTAACTCTCTGGTGGAATGTTATCTCTAGCTGGGGGCATAACAACCATGAATTCCATCATATCTTTATCTGGGTCATATGTGGGAAATAGCCTATTGGTTGTAGGTTCTGCATCACGAGCTGCAACAATTGCTTCCATCTTCATTGTCTTACTATTTTGTCTATTCTTGTTTTTTGATTTTTCATAGTTAGTTACAAATTCATTGTAACAAAAATTAGGATTTTGTGAGACAATTGAATGTTTGAATGGTGAAATAGCAGTAGCATTTGCTCTGATGTATGAGCTTCCACCAATACCATGAGGACAACCAACACCTAGACCCATTAGTGGGGTTTGTGGACTGTTTTGAGGATTTTGTCCTGAAGGATGGGCAATTGTTGGACTCACAGTCACCATTGGCGTTGTTGTAATAGTAGCACTACTAATACTTGTCATAACCTTCTGCTTCTTTACACTTTCTTGATCTTCGGGACCAATTTTTTTTGCATCTATATACAATGTCCTTTTTGGACCACTAGTTGTAGTTGTACCCATGATATCTACAACTGTGGGAGTGACAGTTGATTCAGATTGAATCTGAGTGCTTGGAAGTGGAACTGTAAATGAAGCAGGAACAAATTTAATTAACTGAGATGAATCCAATGTGGATGGAATTGACTAAGTTGATGATTGATCTCCATGCCCAAGGCCTGGTTTTTGACCATGTTTTGGTGCTACAGCTGGTGGTTGAGGTGGTAACCAAACCCCTTCTCCACTGGGACCCAAACCACCAAAACCTTGGTAGCCCATTTTTTCTACAATTTCTGCCCCTTTGCTATATAGAAGTTTGGTGGATGCATCAACTCCTCTCTGAATTTGTGTACTGGATGAGGGATTCAAAGAATCTTGGTCATCGTAATCATCATCAGTATCACTGTGATGTGCTTTAGTTGGATGCTCCATATTCCACAATTCGTCAAATATTCTATCCTCTTCAGCCTCATCACAATTTAAAGAGGTCTTTGGCTCACCAAGATTCTTCCTCATTTCCCAAAATTGATAAATTTTGCTTCGACTCCATCCAGCATATATACAATCATTCATTAGCTCTTTTGGAATAGGTTTTTTAGATGGTTTATCAACTTTCTTGTAGAAATTGGACGATGTCATGCCCTGCACTTTTCCTTTCTGTTTGTGCAATGCCATTATTTGTGATGACAATTCCTGTATTGACATATTATTTTTAGCAGCATATTTCTCCATCTGTTTTTTGACCTCCTCCTAGGAGTCCATGTTTTTAAAATTTTCAATCAAAGGCATACTTTAATGTTGATATTTGCTTGCAGAAGTCCCAATGCCCTTAAGCCTTGCTCCAATTATGTTCAGTGGATCATACTGCCAGTGACTGTCAACATCAAATTGAAAAATTGAAAAAAAGGCTTCTGCCACTTTGAATCCTCTTCTCTCAAATGCGAACCCTCCAAAGGAGAATGGCAAGGAGGGAAATATCATTTTCTTTTGCTAACCATGAAAGAGTACATCTGTGCTCTCTATTTGTCGTACATATTCCAATGGAAATACCTTATCTATTACATGTATTGGAAGTTTGTAGGGTTCTACCCATGAACCATAAAACCTTAACACAGTGTACTCTTCCATTAAGTACTAGTCAGCCAATTGTAGTTCACTTCCGAGTTGAATGCAATTTCTACAAGTAACAGGCAATCTAGGCATTAGAGTGCTTGTAATTTAATGGTACATTGGTGCCAAAAAGAAGTCTACAAAATTGTTGTAGTTCCTTCTGTTATCAATCATCCTTATATGAGGTGTCCACTCATATATTGGATTTTGGCCTTTAGTCTGACTGCAAAGCTTGTTTGCCTCAAATAATGCACGATGCTTTGCTAGGAGAAGATAACACAAGTAGGTTGTGAATCTAAATGTCTTCTCTGAACCTCTTTGAATCATTAGTAATTGATCTTGCATGAAACGAACAATGTGCTCAATAAAATGATATCTTACTGGTTCTTTTTTAAAATGAATATGATAAAGCATTTCAAGAATGTTGGCATCCACTTGTTTGTTACTATCCAATCCCAAATAAAATGCTAGCAAGGAAATATTGTCCTGTGCCCATGGCACAAAAAATTCAAAATCATAAGGAGGCATGTGATTTGGACTCAGCCTACAACCGCTTGTTATTCCTTTGATATAAGAATCTCTCTGTTCTGCATCTAATTTTTCATAATCATCTGCCAGCTTTCCCAGGTCAATATGTACGTTTGAATGTTGTTGTTGAAACCCTAGGTTCAATAGACTAGCAAATTCACTCTCAGTTATGGACAAAATTTCCTCTTGAGTAATTTTATTCACAATTGCTTTTCTATTTTCATCATAATTTTCGGCGCAGAGCATAACAATTTCTAGGCAAGGGAATACTTGAGGTAACGCCATGTGTGCCGACCTAGCTAGCCACGGTGCAATTTTATTTGCAGTTGCATTTACACTAGGTTAAATGAACAAAATTTTGAAGCCTTATTTGGATCGTTCCACTTGTTTTCAAGTGAAAATCTTATCTCCATTATACCCTTATTTCCATGAATAACAGGATCATGTATATCATGGAATAAATCACTGAAACCTAGTGTTTTAAGCATATTGTGGAATTCTGTTATTTTGCCCATGTTATTCTTGGTATTTGTTTTGCCCATCGTGGTAAATATTTAAACACAGCTACAAGCCTACAGGGGTGATTCAAAATGAAAACCTTACAAACTAATTTTTTTTATATAATATAAACAGTAAAGTTGTAAAATTTAAAATGCGGGACGTAATTTTTCAAGATTTTAGTAGTTACACTTACCCGTTCACGTTCACGTTGCCCTTAGTTTTGATTTTTGCAGAGAGCTGAGAGTTTAGAGACTGTAGTTTGTTGCTTTCCTCGGACCACAATCCTCAACCCAGAAATTAAGAATTCGTAACTTTGTTGCGTTGTAACTTTGTAAATTGTAATTTGTAACCCCTTTCTAATTTCTAAATCTGCAGACAACGTATAGCTGCAAAATTAAAGAAACTTAATGCCCCAAAATTGTACAATCTGTACTCTATAGTCTATAGTCGATACACTTGTCACACAGTACACTTTCAATATAAATGTGAGTGGAATCGTGGACCACTAGTGTTACCTAACCCGTCATAATGTATTAATGTCATTCATAACATCACTGTTAACTGCTAGTGGAATGTGATTATGTCAATGTGTTAACTGAGTAGTGACACGTGTCATGTTTCCGAGATGCATTTGAAATGATAGGGTTTCTTTTTCCTTTTCATCTCGAAACTCAACTTTGATCGTTGATCTATTAACATCCAACGACACCAGTGAATGGTGTGGTGGCCCCGTGGGTCGTGGGTCCCACTCCCATTAACTATGGTAGTCAGGTATCAGGATGACTCACATCACGAGTTAGACGTGTCAGTGTCACGTCATCACCAAATTGAAACTACATTATTATTTGTTGGTCGACTGAGGAGTTTAGTGACACGTGTCATGTTTCCAGGACACGTTTGAAATGACAGGGTTTCTTTTTCCTTTCATCCCGAAACTCAACTTCGGTCGTTGATCTATAAACATCCAACGTCATCGGTGAATGGTGTGGTGGCCCTGTGGGTCGTGGGTCCCACTCCCATTAACTAAGGTAGTCAGGTATCAGGATGACTCACATCATGAGTTAGACGTGTCAGTGTCATGTCATCACCAAATTGAAACTACATTGTTATTTGTTGGTCGACCGAGGAGTTTAGTGACACGTGTCATGTTTTCAGGATGCGTTTGAAATGACAGGGTTTCTTTTTCCTTTCATATCGAAACTCAACTTCGATCGTTGATCTATAAACATCCAATGTCACCAGTGAATGGTGTGGTGGCCCTGTGGGTCGTGGGTCCCACTCCCATTAAATTACGAGTATAGTTACTATATTATTGTACTTGTCGGGAGGCTAGTACTATTGCATTCAGTTTGCACAATAAGTGAATTAGTTTAGAATCAACCAACCAATGAAAATGAACTATTTTTCTTTTTATCAAATATTTCTAAAGTTTTTATATAAATTTATTATTCTCATATATTATCTATACTATTTATTTGAATGATAATTGGTTCTTTTTATTTAGTGTTATAAGACCTCTTTTCTCGGAGGCTACCTCCATGTTCATTTATTTTCGGCTAGATTCTCGCATACTTTTTGACATAAATTTTCTTTTACATAGATTTCAATATCACAATTTGTAAATTGAATAAGAAATTATTATATTATTAAAAAAAAAAAATTCAAGAAAAAACAGTTTATTGGGTTAATCCTAAGCTAGGTGATTCTGATAACATTTTGATATGCAATAATCTATAAATTATACAATTTTAAATCTAGAGAAGGATTGGTTAGAACCTTCTTCACTAACTTGGTTATTAAAAATTAAAATTAAATAATTTAGTAAACTATTTTAAATGTATATTTGTATAATTATATATATTCTAATAAAATATTTAAATTATTTTGTACCTCATTAGAATTTATTTTAATTGAAGTTAAAATTAGTAAATTTTTTTATTTATTTTAACCAATATTTGATATCCAAATTAATAAACCTTTTGCAAACATTGGTATATCAATGAAATTTTTAGATTATAGAACTAATATGGAACTAGGTGATTCCATTAGTTTACTAATAATATTTTATATTCACATAGGCTTTTATAAACAATTCAATAGAAAATTAAGAAATGCAAAATATTGCAATGTTGCATAAGTAAGCATAAGAAGTTAAAACAATGAAATACAATTTTATATGGAACTGAAACTCGAGAAATTTCATTGATATTTCTTGAAATTTACAAATTTACAAAATCGGGGAAAACCCTAGACTCTAGAAGTACTGTACTATTCATTGTAGAAACCACAAGAATTGACCATGGTTGTGAATTCTTGTAGCCAGTTGTTGCCATCTTCCACTTCATCCAGGAAAAACCATTTTCGAAGAAAATTCAACCCAATTCTTGTGCATTTCCTATGGTGCTGCAACTGCCCAGTAGTCAAGCCCAGTAAAAATGGTTGCAGGACCACATTCTGGCTAGGTTCCAGAAGCTTGTGGACTTCACCCGCCCAAGGGATCCCCACTCCTAAAACTGCATGAGCAACAATTTCAATGTCATCGCCCAAATATACTACTTTAAAAATCTTCCTCAGGAGCAGCAGAATTTCGGCCCTTGCTTCTCCGAGGTCAAGCAGGGAGGCTAGAAATTGTGACGTAATGTCACTGTTGACACGATACCGATTCTCATTCTTCAAAAACTCACGCCCCAGAACCATTTTGACAGCAACAATAACAAACTTCACACCAGAGCATGGAACAACCTCATTGCAAATTGACAAGAGGTTTTCCTCAGGAACGTGACCTAGAAAGGCCTTATACTCCTCTTCCAAAATGCATCTCAGGCGAATAGGGTTGTCCATCTTTACTGTAAAGTTCAAACTAACACCAAAAAATTAACAAACAATTAACAAACTAGACCTATCGACTACCAAAAATGAGATGAGCAATGATGAAAGAATTAGCTCAGAAACCTATAAATAAGCTTGGTGAGCAGGGTGCCAGGGATTATTTGTTTGTTTTCGTCTGACTGCCAATTCAATTACATTAAATTAGCAAATATTCTCAAATTTTGAACGTAATTGCAAGTACGTGCCGAAAAGGCCAATTGTAATTAAACACTAATACCGTCCATTGTCCTGTAATGCGTGTGAAGCCACTTAACCGATGGAAAAAGCCAATCGTAATTAAGACTAATAGTAATAGTACTACTGCTAGTGGATTGTGGCATGTCCTGTAATGTGTGTGAAGCCACTTCGCCGATGGAAAAGGCCAATTGTAAATTGTAATTAATAGTAACAAGACATCAATATACTATCTCCTACAACTTAAGTGATACACGCTGGACAGAAACGTGTCACCATTCCAGACACTTGAACAAGGTCGAGGCTTCACATACTAGCAAGAGAATGTCGCTATCACTGACATGGCATTTAATTCTTTCCGGGTGCACTGTACTCCGCATACAACTTACCTTGATACGTGTCAACATTCCGGTGACTACCTCGACAATTCTTCTTCCTTCAAGAAATGTTGGCCGAAATTAAACCTCAGCCATTGATCTTGGATCATCAGACGGTCTGAGTTCTCAAATAATACATTTAACATAATTACAGTGGTAGTGGCCAATAATTTATGTAAGTTGGTATGTTAGGTTAGGCTACTTATTTCCCATCTTTTGAAAATAGCCATACCAACTATAACTTTCTGAAAACCATTCGCCATAACAAATAAATTTATTCAATTATTTGAAAAATAATTTTGCCACCTTTTTATAAAAAAGGTATCGGTTATTAAAATATTCGCCAACCAATATCCATATTTCAAAACATAATTCGCCATCAATATTAATAATTTTATTAAAAACAAAAATTATAATCGCCATTATTTTATAAAAATTGTCTAAACTATTAAAAAAATCACCACCAAATATCCATCCATTGACGCATAATTCGCCAACACTATTAATTTTTTTTTCACCCAAATGACATGTGATTCGCCACAATTTTATAAATTTTGGGAGAGGGGGGCGGGGGTTCCTTAAAGTTATCCCTGGCGCTTGCACACTTGCTGATGTCACAAATAGATTATCCTTTATCACTACCTAATTGTGCATCTTCTCATTACATCTTAGATGAAAGCTATCAAACAAACATTAGGAATTGCTTTCCTAATGTTCTATCTCTATACTGCTCTCAGTAAATTAGGTACAACTTTTGTATGTCTTTAACTTAGACTCTATGCACTAAACCACATCATCAGGACATATTATAGAACATGTTCATGGTTGCACATCATCATAAAATCAAACCATTGTCCGTATGACTAATATCTATGTCTGCTACATAGCCAGTCTTTACAGAAACCTTACTATGTTGACATCCATGACAAACACAGTCATGAATACAATATATCAATATTTTCCAATGCTTAGGATACTCCCCCAAAGTAGTATCATCAGCATTCATGCTAACAATGTCCCCCTTTTGCATTGATGGCAACATAGATGAAAAATATCTAAGTTTCAAGAATACCAAAATAGTACTATGTTGTTGTTGTTGTTCTCATCTTTCTCAAATCCTCTTCAATAATCAAGTCTGGAATCCTCTACAGTACTTCTAAGATTAGCATCAGTTTTCCACACACTAAACAACTCTCAACACATCAGGAGCATATCTCCTAGAGATATTCCTACTTCCTCACATGAATATTTCTAAATCTCTCTAAAGAGATATCTCCCCCCAATTCATACGTAGGAGTTCTTCTCCCCCATTACTTAGGAGATGTTTTTCATGCATACTCTCCCCCATTGACATCAATGTCAAAGGCCTCAATATGACAACATACTAATTGTTAAATATCAATTGTTAATACACTGCTCCAAGTCTTCAACTTGCCCAAGTGTCCAAAGACACTATTCAAGACCAAATACCAAGAGTCCTCAATGACTCAACTCATCAAAGATACTCCCCCATATGGGAACCATCAACATTTATTCTAGTCTAATAATAGTGCTTTATACCACTAGACTAATGCACTTACCACATCATCTACTTAGAAGTGGGAAAGGGCATAACCCCAAGCATACCTCTCAAGAACTCAAATGTATCTTTAGGAAAAGGCTTCACAAAGATATTTGTAATATGATCTTTAGTACTGACATACTCCAATTTGATCTCTTTTTCTATTGCTTTCTCTCTTAGCACACGATTCTTAATAGATATATGCTTAGTCTTAGAATGCAATATTGGATTCTTAGACATACTCATCATACTTGTGTTATCATAGTAAATGATAAAAGGTTATACAAACTCAATTCTGATATCCTTCAACATTTTCTTTATTTGCATAACTTGATTATAGTTATTTGCTACTACAATATACTTTGCCTCAGTTGTACTCTATGAAATACAATCTTGCTTCTTGTTTAGCCAAGAAACCAATCTTACTCGAAGAAAATTTTCTCCACCACTGGTGCTCTGTCTATCATCCATATTGCCTACCCAATCCACATCAGTAATGCACATAGAGTGAAATCACTCGATCTATCATACCAAATTCCATAGTCAGATGTTCCTTTCAAATATTTGAATTCCTCTTTACTACTATATAATGATACTTCTTAGAATTAGCTTGAAATCTAGCTACAATCCCAATTGCATTTTCTATATTCGGTATGGTGTGAATCAGATATTACAAACCTCCAATCATGGATATGTACTTCTTCTACTCTACTATAGGTCTCTTATCTTTGTTGGATAACTTGTGACCAGTTATCATAGGCGTACCAACAGGTTTACAACTTTCTAATCCAAACTTTTTCAACAAGTCTTTGAGGTACTTAGATTGTGAAATGAAAATACCATCACTATTTTGTACAATATGTAATCTTAGGAAAACCTTCTCTTATCATACTCATTTAAACTCATTCTCCATCTCTTCAGCAAACTTATTACTTGCTTCATCATTACCTCCAAATATGATATCATCAACAAATATTACTAATATTAACAAACCATTCTCAATTTATTTCACTATTTTTCATACCTTTAGCAAATCCAAGTTTTTCCAAATAGCTATCCAATCTTGCATACCAGGTTCTAGGTGCTTGCTTCAAACCATATAGAGCTTTTTTTAGTTTGCATACCATGTCTTTTTCTTTTGTTAAAGGAAAACCTTTAGGCTACTCAATATATACCTCTTCTTCAAGTTCTCCATTTAGGGAAGTTGATTTAACATCCATCTAATATACCTTAAACTTCTTATTCACAGCATAAGATAGGAACATCCTCACTACTTCCATTCTGGCTATAGGTGCATATATTTTCTCATAGTCTATGCCTTCTTGCTGTGAATATCCCTTGTATGCAAGTCTAGCCTTGTTCCTCACAACTTCACCTTCCTCATTCATCTTATTTCTGAATACCCATTTGGTTCCTATCACATTATTATCTTTAGGTCTAGGAACTAACTCCCATGTTTCATTATTCACAATATGATCTAATTCTTCCTTCATTGCTTGAATCCAATGATCATCTTTATATGCTTCATCTACGCTCTATTAAACTATGGTGACTAATCAAGAAAGTACTATTAGGGTTAGAAATTGTTTCATAGTTGTGATGCAAAATTGGTTCTTGTAGCAATATTGAGCTGTAAGGGGTTACAAATTGTAATCAGGTTATAATCACTGGATCGTAATAATATCAGACTTGTTGTTTGGTGGGCGTAGCCCAGGGATTGGGTGAACCACATTAAATCTTGGTTTCTTGTGTTCTTTTCTATGTGATCTATTATTTTCTATTATTGGTTATATTTGCATGTAATTTTTATTTATGTTTGTGGTTTAATCCTAACAAGTGGTATCAAAGCCTAGTTGTTTTTTTTAGTTATCCTTTGCAAGAAAGTCTCACAATTGAGTGGGAGTCTCATGGTTGACTAGGAGCGATGGCAGACGAGGGTAAGCTGAGGGTTGATAGGTTCAATTGGCAGAACTTCCAGTTATGGAAGATGCAAATGGAAGACTATCTTTATCAGAAGGATTTATGGAAGCCGTTAGAAGGCAAAGCCAATATTTTCTATTATTGGTTATATTTACATGTAATTGTTATTTTTGTCTATGGTTTAGTCCTAACATGCTCTTAGGTTCAACTTGAGAAATCAAACATATCTCTTCATTAACTTTGTTTCTTGTCATCACACCTTTGTCTTTTCTTCCAATTATCTATTGAGGAGGATGATTCTTTGTCAAATTCCTATTAGGGGTAGAAGGTTACATCTCAACTTTTATCTCATCTCTAGGTTCAAATTTTTACTTTCCTCTTTTCTCAATAGTTAACACATCATTCTGCAGATCATTGTTAGTCTCAAACAAAACTTCTACATATTATCTAACAATTCTAGAATTATCTTCTTCTTCATCTAAATTGTAATCTATTATCTTTTCCTTAGTTCCAAACTTTTCATCAATCCTTACATTTACACATTCAACTAATGTCTTAGTTCCATAGTTAAAACATCTATACGCCTTTCTTTTCAATGAATAACCAAGAAACATACCTTCATCACTTCTAGGATCAAACTTACCAATGTCATCATCTCTCTTAATGTAACTTTTGCTTCCAAATATTTTGAAATACTTAGCTAATGGTGAATGATCAAACCATAATTCATAAGGTGTCATACTCGTACCTTTTTCTGATTTGTACTCTGTTTAGAGTGTATAATGTTGTATTGATTGCTTCTCCCTAGAATGTCTTAGAAACATCATTTTTAAACAACATCACTCTTGTTGCCTCTGCTACTGATTTGTTACTTCTTTCAGCAATCCCATTTTTCTCAGGTGTTCTAGGTGAGGATAGATGCTTTTTGATTCCATTCTCTTCACAAAATATATTAAACTCTCTAAAGGTTAACTCTCTTCCTCAATCTAATCTCAAACACTTTATCTTAACACTATATCCATTCTCAACTCTATTCTTAGATATCTTAAACTTCTCGAAAGCTTCGTACTTCTCTTTGAGAAATGCTACCCACATCATTCTAGTGAAATCATCAACAAAAATCATAGAATACCTTTCACCGTAGAATCCTCTTATTCTTAAAGGACCACTCAGATCTGTGTGAATGATCTCCAGCTTCTCTGTGGTAGTGAACTTCTTGCTAGGAAATGATACTTTCTTCTATTTAGCCAAAATACATTCTTTTTAAACAACATTAGTAAGCTTTTTTTTTTAATCTTAGGCAAGTCTCTGACTGCAAATGTACTACTAACTTTCACAATATTATTTATGTGGTAGAATCTTCTGTGCCACAACTAACAATTGTCCACTTTAGCTACCAAACATTTCATTTCAGGAGGATTTAACTAAAATATGTTACCTATGGATCTTGTCCCTGTAATCAACTTACCATCTCTATCTTTGATAATGCAAGTCTTCTCAATGAATTGCAAATGATAACCCTTTTCCACTAACTGTCCAACATCAACAAATCATGCTTCAATCAATCAACAAAATAAACATCATCAGTGTTAGTTTTACCATCAAGAGTAATGGATCCAATTCCTGTTATATGAGAGGCTGCATTGTTACCAACTCTAACAATACCTTAATCATGATTCCTGAACTTAACAATCTTATTCATATCACCAATCATGCGATATGAACAACCACTATCAATTATCTAATCAAATTTATTTTCAACTTGGGAAAATAGAGCTCTTTTTTCTCTAATTTCTCTATCAAGATCATCTTCCTTGATAGCTACAAATCCTAATTCATCATCACTTTCACTTTGACCTCTTTCATCAGATTCTTCATCTTCATTTTCTTACAAACAATTTCTATCTCTTCTAGGCTTGAACTTTCCCTTATACTTTTTCTCTCTTTCAAGAAATTTAGATGCATGATGACCAAATTCATCACAAGTCCAACATTTAAAGATTTTCTTACCATCTTTTTCTCTCTTCACAAGAAGGACTATACTTTCCTCAATCTTCTTGTCTTCATCTGATCTATTGCTACCAACAAAATCTCCACATGTGCTTGCACTCCTTGTTAGATTAGGTTGAATGTTAAGGGCACTAAAGGTTGTTTACACTCTTTCTAGATCTCTAGATTATCTCAGATCTACTTTTGTAGCTTCTAATATTCCAAGCAACATTTTCTTAGTAAAATCCTTAGTGTAGGGCATCAATAGTTGAATCATATGAGCTAATTGCTTGAATGGTGGCATCAAACTTTTCAAGATCTTCCATACTACCTCATCTTCTTCCTTAGTTCCACCATGGGACTGAATTCCTATAACAATTTTTGATATTCTACCAATATAGTTTCTTGCAAATTCATCTTCCATCATTTCAACATCATGAAATGCACATATCCAATTCTGCAATCTAATTATCTTTGCATGTGTATCAGCTTTAAAATTAGATTCTAATTCTTTCCAAATTTTGTGAGATGTTTGAAGTGACTTTGCCTTCCTATACTTGTTCTCAAGAAGAGATGATAGCAATGCCTCTCTTGCTCTCATGTTACACATGAATAGATCTTTCTTTGCTTCACTGCATTCTTCAAGCTTTTCTTCTTTCACAACTGTCTTCTCACTCCTTGTCAAGATCCAATAACATAAACTCATGCACAACAGATGAGTCTTCATCTTCTCCTTCCAATTTTCATAGTTGGACCCATCAAATCTAGGACTATCCTTTCAAAAAAGATTCACCATCAATCTCCCAAAGTTGTCAAGCTTATTCTTCAAGGACCTGAGGCTATGATACCAATTGTTAGAATATATATCTACCAATATAATTGAGGGGGAGGGGGGTGAATTAGTTATCCAACCAATATCACAATTATTGACCTTATTAAACTTTAACCATATGAACAATATAATCAAAAACCACAACAAGATACTCATACACAATAACACTAGATATGTTAACTAGGGAAACCCTTAATCAAAGAGAAAACCCCAGTGGGGATGGTACCCACAAGATGATGTACTAATATAATTTTTCCTTGTTAGAGGATGCACCTTGTTAGGAGTCAATAAATACATTCAATACATATGAGTCCTTATTAGGAGGCTTTGAACCCCTGTTAGGAGAATTCAACCCTGTTAGGAGATTTCAATCCTATTAGGAGTTGTGGAAGACAGTTGGACCCACTGCCCAAATTACTTCAAGGATAAGACCAATGACCCCATTATCTAAATGATCTTTGTATTATTCCTTGTAGAATAATAGAAATGAATGGTACTTCCTTCCTCTTTCTTTGTCCTTTCAATCGAACTTTTGCTCCTTCTGATCTTGTAACTAGATCACAAATCTTGCATCCAATAATCCATTGGATCACATACACGCATTCCTCAAACAATCTGCTTCTTTTTGCACTTTGTGCTTTATACAACAATCACAACTCATGAAAAACAAGGAAAACATCTTTCCTTTTCTAGACGCTCAAAAATGGTTCGCATCTATGACTTCATCACTTCTTCATACTAATTTGTCCCATTTTCTCATTCTACTAACTTTGATCTTTTGGCCAGATTGACCATATTTTGTCATTTGTATCCCCTTTCATATCAATTTCAAATCAACTCGAAATCATATCAAATCAACTCAAAATCACCCCAAATCAACTCGAAATCACTCAAAATTGGTCCTAATCAACCCAAAACATATCAAACATCCCAAATCAATCATCATTTATCTTCTCCTAGGCATTGTTGTGGCTTTCAGTGTCTTGGAAACCTATCAACTTATCAATCTTATCAATATGACCTTAGTACTGTCATGGCTCTCAGTGCTAGGTCAAAATATCATTCATGTCATTCAATCTTTGACATTATTGAGGCTTTCAATGTCAGATCATGGCATCATCAACCATTTTAATAATATTGACAATGTAAATCAATGTTATTATGATCGAACCTTATCAATCAATTTCAATCCTGTAGCATTTACAATGTCGGTTAAATGTTACATATCAATTAATTCATGTCATGTGTCCTTGGCATGTTATCAATTTCTATCTATCAATTAATTTGACCATGGTTTTGGTCTACCCTTTCATCATCTTATTCCATATCCATCATTGTCACATTTTCATCAAAGGATATGATCGCATTCATTTAATCAATTTGGCCAATCATCTACTAATTTTCTCTATAGGATTAAATAACCCATAATTTAATTCTATTATTCTCACTAATTATTCTTCCTGATTATCATCCTCAATTAATTAATTTTATTAATTAATTGATTCATTATCTGCAAACCATGGAAATTTACAATTTCCTAAGTTCTATTTTCCATCATTAATTCCATTTTCTACTAATTCTTATTTTGTGGAATAAAAGTATTTTTAATTCAAATATTCCATAAAATATTTTATCATCATGACACTTGGATGTGACACCTCGTGGATTCTCCTTTGACACTTGGCTGAGATTTGTCATAATCAAATATTCTTATCTCTTACGTATGTCCCTATTTGGCTTATTCGTCATATATTCTTGGCTTTAAGTGGGTTGAGGAATCTTATAACGCGTCATAGATTCTCTTCCAAATTTGACTTGCATGTGTCATAGAAATTCAAAATTGGCATATTCTGTCATATGCGTCATAGGAATCTCTTGCCACATCGCACATCTATGGGTGAAAAATCCAATGCCCTCGCTTTGAGTGTTGATTATAAAATGAACACTCTTCTCTCATTTTGGGGTCTCTTGAATCTAGAATGCTTAAGTCTTGAATCCTTGAATCTTTGAGTTTTTGAGTCTTTACTAATTTGCATTTTGCATTCTCTCTCTCACATAAAATCACACTTCAAGTATTCTCATGGCATTATGCACATCATAGGCTTTTGCTTCAATTTTTTGTGCACTATAGGCAACTTTGGAGCTACAATCATTTGGAGAAGAAAGAAGAACATGGGAGCTACAAACGAAAAAGGGTGTTTCTATTGCTTTCTCTATTAGTTTGGCTTTCATGGTAGACTAGTGGGTGCTAACGTATGATTATTGAGTTTGTGATTTGCTCATAGTATGTTATGCTTTTAGCCCATTTTTTTGGTCCTACATTTGGTGAATCCGATGTGAACATGCATATCTAACTTGGGTTTTCTTGTTTTGTGCTTGTAGGTGCAAGGAAGGAGCTCACTTGGAAGGGTATAACGACTATCTACTCTTCCTTTTCACACCTAGATCTGTATTGTCGGAGCACACCTAGGTTCATAGTAAGCACATGCACCAATAAAAATATGCATTTCAAGCTCCTATCACTCTCTAGGACATAGATTAGGTGATTTTGTGTTACTGATGATCTATTTGCAGCATGTGGCGATCGTTGGATGAAGATATGATCATAACAAACTACTGATGTGTGTGCTTTGCAGGACGTTGTCAGAGACTTTGTGTGTCTTTCAAAACTATGTGTGTGGATTTCCTAGATTATATAACATTTCGTTTGGTGCTTAAAAAGAACCTTTTTCTTTTTTGCTTGGCGTGTCTACGGTGTTAGATCCTTAGGAGTTGCATTGGATGTATCCTCTCCCCTCGCCATTCGTGGATCTTGGGTGTAAGAGAAATCTGTGTAACTTCTATAGGAGGCCTACCTTGGACCAAGATACTCGATATTGGGTATGCCAGGGGACAACCTCAGAGCGGTAACGGGCCAAAGCCAGGTCAACGTTCCAACCGCTATATAAAACTCGATTATAGTGAAAGTTGTGTCGGAGATATTGCTGTGTGATAGCTCTCCTCCAATACCCTTGTGGTGCATCAAACCTCGGTTCTCGGGGCTGGGAGACCTTCTGCAAAAGTTTATCATTAACTTGCCAAACAAAATGCCCTTACTAAAAACCATGTTTTAGTGGCCAAAATCCTTTCTATCCACTGGCTCAAGGGGTTACCCATGCCCGTGAAGACATCCTACATTCTCGTGATCCTTAGTAGAGGCAACAGTCCCTTGGGAAGTCATGCCCCTTGGGAAGCGGATCTTGGTAGCCCCGAGAAGTGAGTACGTTGTAAGGGGAGCCTGTGGTGCCAAGATCCTAGGTTGTCCGCTCTGGATAAGCATGGATAAACTTCGGTTCAAGTAGGAATTCAGTGGATACAGTCTTAAAAACCTAGGTTGTGGTGTGTTTGTTAACTTTTTACAACAGCTATTCTTGTCTTAATGTGTCTTGCGTGTGTGTAAAACATAATCAAGATAAAAGAAAAACTTTTAAATTTACACCTTGGATATCATTTGAACTTGTCAAAACATCACACATGGCCAAAACATTTCAGCCTTTATCAAACTTTGTAAACTTTGGTTCAACACACTCAAACCTTGAAAAACATGTTGACTTGTGCTCCTAAATGTGCTTGGCAAAACGTAGATCTCACACTTGCATAGACTTCACTTGAATTCACCCTAGTATAGGCCTCATTCATGCATCATATAGACTTCATATTGCACCTTTTAGTTCTCATTTAGTATCTATTACCTTTCATATTGCATCCATTTAGGTTCAGTTCACTTTCCTTAGTTTTTTGCATTCCCATCTCAAAATCAACACTTTGCATTCACCACCTTGCATCCTTGCATACCTATTCATCATCTTGACCACTTTATTCATCATTCTAAGTGTCCTAAACATCATTTTGAGCATTCATACTAGCCCGAACACTGTCCTCTGCTATTAAGCTCTCTGTGACATCAATCCTGAAATCATAGCTTCCAGAATTGCCTCAGTTTCAGCCCAGTTTACCAATTGCGCCCAAAAACTACCAATTGCACCCAACTGGGCCCCAATTGCATCATTGAAATATTCTACATTGTTTGGGTGCACTTGGTGGTCCTGAGATCCAATTTTGGGTTCCAGATAACATTTTGGGGCTTCAACAGTGTCCTTAGGTACCTGGTTAGCTCCCCTTGCACTAGCTTGCCCAGACCTACATTCTACAGCACCTAATCTTCATCACCTTCACTTAGGAAATCATTTTGTACATCATAACCTTCATTTTGTATCTCCCAACCCATCCTAACATCAACCCCAGCATCCTGGCTTCCTGGCATGTCAGTTTGGTAACCATACCCCTCAGAATCAGCAAACATTCTTCCTAGCTTACCAACTGCGCCTAGAAACTACCAACTGCACCCAAACTGGCTCCAAGTGTGTCAATGACATAGTTGGTACTTTTAGGGTGCACTTGGAACTGTTAGGGTGCACTTGGGTACCTGCATGACCATTTTTGGCCTCCGAACTGCACTTTAGGACCCCAAAACTGCATCTAGGAGCCTCTATACCTACCCATTCTGCACTTGACACAAAATCGTATCCTGCACCTAAAATCCCCTTTTGCATCATAGGAATTGTCCATATCACATATCCTCTTAGCATCACCACCATTTCAAGTCCTCAAAACATCATTTTGAACCCCCAAAACCTTTGAATTTAGTCAAAAATCTAGAACAAAGTATGAGTCTTAGAGTATCTCCTAGTGTTGACGGATAATGGATCTTGACTAGTCTTTTTATCTTTTCTTATCATTTCCTTTGGTCAAAATCTATCTATGTCTTGATAGATTTGACCTTGTCATCTTTTATCAATTTTATCTTTTCATCTTTTATTAGTTTTTGGTCAAGATCCAAAGTCCTTTATCACAAGGTTAAACTCCTAGAAAAAATACTTTCTAAAAGATTTTACCTAAGTTCAAAACTTTCCATGTACACTTTTCATAGCATAATAATATCCCTAGCATCCCCAAACATTATTTTGACCTACACTAGTGGTATATCCCCTTCATATTGCATTGATTAAAATCCTTAGCATCATTTTCACTACCAAACCCTATCAAATTGTCCATCAATCAAATTACCTTCTTGAGCATTTACCCTCATTTTGCATGTCCCAAACATCATTACAAACCCTAGAAAATCATTGTTTGCATGATATACCTTGCATAAATCAACCTTTAGTACCCTTAACAAGTCCAAAACATAACCCTAATTGTCATTTTGCATACTTTAGAGTCATTTTCATTCCCTCTAGTCAAACCTCAAAACATCACCTTGCATTTGCATTTGCATAACATCCCTAGGACATTTTCACTTTGCACATCAAAACCATAATTCATCTATTATTTCCTCACATTGCATAACATTCCTAAATAATTAAAAAATCCCAAAAAAAAAACACTCATATCTTGCATACCCACCACTCTTTGCACTCTTAGGTATCATGCCAGCACTTACTAGGAGACAAGCAGCTTAGAGACTAGAGGAACTCTATCAACCTTTGTTTTCTAAGGCACAAGCATAACCAAAACCTCATCCAAGAAAAAGAAAGAGCAAGAAAATCCAACAAACCTTTGACGAAGACCAAATCGAGGCATCACAAACATTACTAGCAGACCCCTTGAACATGTATCCGCAAGATCCTCAAGCTATGGCACAACAAACCTTGAACAATACACTTACCATGAGATTTCCTCCAAACACTTCCCCCACACATGGGATGGTTCAATGGAGTCCTGACTTTGAACCTATATTCGTGCCAATGCCACCAGGAGGAGGAAGTGTACCAACCTCACTTGAAGATGAACAATCACATTCCTTTGAATTCAGCCAACCTAACACATCAAACATACAACAAGGTATTGTACACCTAAGTGATGACTCTGACACTGATGAAGAAATGGCTAGGGCATGTCAAGACAAAAGTAGTGACCCAATTGACTTACACACAATTTATCAACAACAATTTTAGTAGCGATTCCAACAACAACAAATGATGTTTGCTAAACAACAAGAGCAACTCAAGCAATAGCTGGAATACCAAAAATGCCTTGAGCAACAAATCGCATACTAGCAACATTTGTTACAACAACAACATGTGCCACAACAATCTCAACAGATACCTCTAGAACAACAAGCACGCACATGGTCTCACATACAACCAACAGAGGTATCCCAACAACAACCACAACACACGGCACAACAACAACACATGGTACAACAATTGCAATCAATCCCACAACAAGTGCCACATCAAATACCACAACAAGCACCCCAACAACAAGGACCTTTCTATCTTTGAGGTGCTAACATACCTCCCCCACCTAGTGACACTTTATTAGACTCATCAGACACAGAAATGTCAGAACCAAGTAGACATAGTTCTCACCACAGCAAACGATCTACTCATAGACACAAAAGAGTTGAAGGAAAGACCATCATGCAAAACCCCAATGAGGAACTATTACAACAATTCAAACAACTTTCCAAACAAGTCAAGGCATTGGGAGTCCAAAAGAAATAGGTTCTATATACAGAAAGGGACCTACTGTAATCACCTAAAAATGGTCATCTAGACTATTAGCCCCCTTCTCAGCATTTTGGATAATTTAATTTAATCATTTACCTAGACCAAATTGCTAATAATCAATTTATTTGATTATAACCTATAGTTTGACTATGCTATCCTAAGTTCATTATTTGATTAAAAGAACATGTCCCCTTTTAATTAAATAAAAGACCCCATTCTTTTAACCCACTTAAAGTGCACACATAAAGTCCTTTTTCTATTTTACAATTAAAAGAAAAGGCTTGTGAGACTTTTGTCTTATGTGACAAGTCAACTTATATTCTATTGGTTGACTTGTGTGTGCACATGGATCACTCCTATTTTCGAATTCCACCGTTGATCATCCACCATCTTCATCTTGATCTCTACCGTCCATACATCTTTAAAAGGGAGAGAGCTTTCCCCCTTAAAGGATCCATCCATCTTTTGAATATTGTTATGCTGCAGGTTTTCTAACAAGTTTCTTTGGAGCTTTGTGGAGAACTTCTCATTTCTTGTCTCATTCTCTCATTTCCATCATATTAGCATAAGATCATATGGCATTCTTAGCATAGTTGCATGTTAGTTTAGCTTTGATTCTTGTAATAATCTCACATAGTTTAGATAATGGTATTGTAACACTCTCATTCACATTCTAGCATAGTTGCATTTTGCATTATCATCTTAGCTTAGTTTCCATACTTGCATTGCATTCTTGAGGGATTCCTTGAAGATATTTGCACTCTTGCTCTTGTCTCAAAGAACCTCCCATTGCATGGTTTACTAGCAAGAAGTACATTTCTAAGGCTTGGCTAAGAGCCTTCATGCTTGAAAACTAACTTCTTGTACTCTGTGGATAGGAGCTCTAAGCCGGCATCTAAGCATTCCAACTCATGGAATTGTTTGGATAGAATGGTTTAGAGCATGACACAAATCAAGTGTACATTTTTGGTGCCCACCGTGGGGCTGGATTGTATGTTTCACCCTACCTTTTCTTATTTTCGCTTGCATTTCCCTTACTGCTCTGCTTTTTTACTTTTTTTACAGTCACAGGGTTGGGCGACATTTTTCTAGTATCACGTGACATTTCACAATACTGTCGTGTGGCACTTTTTTGGAAATAGTGTCGCGCTTGCAGCCTGCATACTGTCGCCCTCTGTGCAAAACTATGTCGCACGGCTAAAGAAAAATTGTTGCCTGAACAAAAACTGTCACCTGCGTGTACTATGAAGTATCGCACGACATTTGTTCAGAAAAAAGTATCGCTTGACATTTTTTTTGCTCGTTCCTTGAGGGATTTGATCAAATTTCTTCTTAGCTGGCTGACTGTCATTTTTAAGAAGATTTCTAGGTTGTTTTACAAAGGTTTAATTCACGATTTTTGTGATTATTTTGTACTAACTTGTGGGCTAACGAGTTGTGATTGTAGGTTGCCCTCTTTGTGAAGAAAAAAATTGAAACCTTGCATACAAAAGAACGCATGTCAAAGCTTCAAATGCGCAAGGGCTACTAACATTGTTTGCAAGGCTACCCAAAGCATAAAAACCCAAACTTGCTTGATTTTTTGTTTCCATGTGCGACATTGAATAGTTGTTCATTTTTATAGGCACATAAAACTTGTGATTGGAGTCTTTTGGTAATAGGAGAGTATGCTCTTCACCCTTGTGGTGAATCAAAAATCTTGACTTGCCATTTGGTTTCAAAAGCAAGGGGTAATTGAATCTTCTTGGCGTGTTTGGGAGAAAACAATTGGAATAGGAGAGTATGCTCTTCACCCTTGTGGTGAACCAGAAATCTTGACTTCTGAAAGTTGATCCACTTTGTGTAGTTAGAATCTTTTAGAGGGCCTACTCTCAGACAACCTGAGAGGAACGACCCAAGTGGGGACAAGCCGATTACCTGGCTCTTCCAACTCACTATAAACTCAAGGCTACCAAGGACACAAAACTTTGGTAGACGTAGTGTTTGTCTTCACCTAGTGTGATCACTTATGGGATTTCGACCATAGGGAGATCACTAGGCAAGAATGCTTAAGGTACTCTTATGATCGCGAGATCAGTTACTCATTGCAAGGTGAGGTGTCCCATAATTGGGAGCAAGAGGAACACTATGAATGGAAGCCCGATCTAAAAACCGTAAGTTAGTAACTACTTTTTTTTATCCGCTCAACTTCTTGGTGCAAGGATCGATCCTAGTGGACTACTCGGATCACCCCAAGATTTACACTCACCATATGTGTTCCCTTGGTTGTGCTTATGGCACTTCCATGACAAAGCCAATATCTCTTGTGGGAAACCACTTGGTGTGAGGCGAAGGAGCATCAAGCGTGGGCCAAGTTGTTGAGTAATGAACCATGACTCTAAGGTAGATTGCTTGGCTATTGCTTTCGATGTTTTGACCAGTGTTAACATTCTTGCAACATAAACATTCTGATAAAAAGTTGTTAGGAAGGCCATTCTGATATCTCAAATGCGTATTGACAAGGTTGTTTTTACCCTTGATTAATTGTTTTGAGACATGTTACAACATTTACTATTTGCAAACCTTGTTGTTTAGTGATACGAATTGAAACGAAACGCTGTCTGATTAAAACTACTGTCTGATTGACAAATTGAAACGAACTTCAAACCAAAAAATTGACTTTTTTTGCACAAAACTAGCACTCTGTCGCACACTTTTAAAAGAAATATTGCGCGACATTTTTTTCAAAAAATTCTGTCGCATGTCTTGGTAAATTATATCTCGCTATTTGCAAGATTCTATCGCACTTGGGCCAAATATCTGTCGCTTGAGAAAAATGTGTCGCACTGTTCTTGAAATTTTGTCGCACGACACTATTTTCTAAACTTATGTCACCCTCCTTTTGAGAAAGTATCGCCTAGAGTCATTTTGGGTCAAAAACAGAGTTTGCCGTTGGATTTTTTTGGTCTAAGGAGCGTCACGCTGGTCACCCTTGATCCTGGCTACGTATCAGTGTGTGAAGAATTTCCTCCTAGGTTGAAAAGATGGGTTTAGTCTGTCGAATGTAAGTCTTGAAACGTCTTGATGAATCACTTGTCAAAATTCAGCTATTATTTTATTCTAGCTATCCGCTATTGAGCTTCTCGCTCGTCTGCTCGGCTCGAGTCACCCATGCTGTAAGATCTTGAGCACTGTTTGACAAGCCATCTATCACATTTTGACAAGTGAATAGTCCTAATCGTAAAAGCTTCAAATTCGGCTCGCTTTTCTTGTCCTACTAAAGAAAGACAACTCTTTACATGCCGATCACAACTAGATATCAAGTTGGTAATGGTAACCACATGCCTTTCATTTTCAAGCAATTGGAAACACCACCCAAACGTCCTCACAAACAACCTTGTGATAAGAATCTCGAATTTTCTCAAACACAAATAGCTAACGTTCGGCACAACCCACTTTATAGTTTTGAAAATCCATTTGGTACACCCTTTGAGACACCCAAGGATACGAGTGGTATAGTCACTATGGTGCACCCTGATGAAATTAAATGTCGCTTAGAAGAACAAGCATGTGAAACCCAAAAGACTTTGGAGGCTATATACGCTATGGAGAGAGAAAATCAGCAAGCCGAAACTAACAATCAGGCATGCTATGAAAGATATAAAGGAACTTGTCCTCGAAATCCTTTTGAGAACAATGCTGGTAATCACACGCCTCCAAGGACTCCTAGAGCTGCCATTCGCGCATGTCCTTCACCTAAACCATCTCATCATGATAGCGATGAAGAAGTAACTAGTGAAGACGTGATCAAATTTCAACAAGATGGCTTCGCCCAAAAACTAATGCTCAGAGCTTTAGAGGAAAATGGAGACCAATACTTTCGATACATGATAGCTAGGGGATGGAAACTCCCTCAAGGTTTTAATGTTGAATATATTATTCCAAAACGAGAGCCCACTGAGGCTAAAATCTTAAGGGAAGAAATACAGGAACTAAGGAAACAATTTGCACAACTACAAACTTCAAAAGAGTCACCTAAGACATCATTTGTTGAATCAATTTGCGCTCTTCCATTCGATAGGAGTCTATACATGCTGCCATTTCCTAAGGATATAGAGGTTCCTAAGTATGACAAATACGATGGAAATGGTGACCCTCATGACCATGTGAGACATTTCTATGCTATTAGCATGGACTTTATGCATGAAGACACCTTTCTTATGCGTTTGTTTCCTAGAAGTCTAAGAGGACAAGCTATGGAATGGTTCACAAAATTGAGTCCTCCTCTTAAAACATTTGACGAACTTGCGCAACGCTTAATCCAGCAATATTCATACAACATTCAACATCCTGTGACTATGCTAGACTTATGCAACATCAAACAAAAACCAGGAGAATCTTTTGCAATATACCTCCAACGATGGAGATCTTTGTACTCTTGGTATCCTCGGCAAGTGCCTGAGGCTAAAAAAATTGACATTTTTGTCAATACGCTTGTACCCGAATTATATTTTGATCTAAGAAAATAGTTATTCACATCCTTCAATGCCATGGTAGAAAGTGCATATCGCATTGAGGATGTTGCTATCAAAAGAGGTGATATTGCCATAAACAAGGATAAAGTTAACAATGGAAACAGTAAAGACAAAGGCAAACCTTGGAACAAAAACAAGTATGTTGTCAATGATGGAGTAGTGGACACTCCTAGGACTAAGAAACCTGCATTTAACCTTTCCAATGCCATCTATGTGGCAAAGCAACAAGAAGGTTCAAAACCACAAACCTTTGACAAAGGCTCTAAATTTGCAAAGAAGCGACGTGTTTACACACCTATGGTTGAACCTTATGAAGTGGTTTTAAAAACCTTAATTGCAAACAAATTGGTTACCTTGCCAGACAACTCACGTCCTTACGATCCACCCGTTAGACCTCCATGGTGGAGAGAAGATCATACTTGCAGCTATCATCGAAGTAAGGGACATAACACAGAGAATTGCTTCAAGCTCAAAGATGTAATTCAAGACCTCATTGAAGCTGGCAAAGTTGTTACAGATGGCCTTGTTAAGAATACTAATCATAAGGCTTTCCAAAAACCATTACCTGAATACGAAAAGGGTGAGACCTCAAGGGTAGCTGCCAAAAAGAATCATGACGCCAAAATCAGTTATGCTTACGCTAACACTGATAATGTTATAAGCATGCTTGAGCCCGTTGAATACATATGTATGGCAAGCTCCAACAATGACAACTGGCCAAATTATGATGCTGAAGATGAACGACCAAGAGTGGTCTTAAGGACACGATCCACTCCTCAAGATTATACTGATACTAGACCTAAGGTGGTACTCCGAGTGGCTGAGTCTTCATCTTCTCAGGGTGAACCACTTAATGTTGTCACTAGGGGGCAATCTAAGGTTATCCTAAAAGTTGCTAATGATCCTAAAAATGCTTCATCGTCTAAGCAACCAATTACTTCCAAGATCTCCAACTATGATCTTGTTAGCCAACTGCAACGCACACAAGCACAAATCTCCATTTTCGAATTGCTAGAGTTATCTCCTTTGCATAGGGATATCCTTGAGACAGCTTTATGTTTTGCCAATGTTCCCACCGATATCGATGCAGAACAATTCCAAGCTATGGTGAACCAGATCTCTTCACCTCACTATCTCACCTTTTCTGAAGAAGATGATCGAGCTCTCAGTCATCCCCATAATCTTGCTCTGCATGTCAAAGTTCAAATCTTTTGTACCCACGTCTGCCGAGTCCTGATAGACAATGGTGCAGGGTTAAATATCATTTTGTTCAATGTAATCCAACAATTGGGCATGTCTGAATTTGCCATCGATCCTAAGCGCAAGATCACTATAAAGGCCTATGATGAGGTCGAAAGGCCTTCTAAAGGTCTAATTGTACTTCCAATCAGAGTTGGTCTAGTTGAGAAGAATGTCATTTTCCAAGTCTTAGACATACCACTTGCATACAACTTGTTGTTGGGATGACCATGGATTCACGAGATGCAAGCAGTACCCTCTACATACCATCAGTGCATTAAGTTCCCTTTTAATGGTACTAAAGTGGTTGTCCCTGGCGACAACTCCATGTCTATCAACACATTATCTGCTACTGAAACGCTAGTCCCACACAATCGCTTTTCTCATGAGCTAGCACCATCTTTCACAGAATGTGAACAAAAACTGAAAATGATGAGCCTTGGTATGGGCGAGTACACTTTGGACTCTATTGTTGCCTTACCAATTTCCCCTCGATCCTATGGGAAACCAACTATTGCAAAGAAGTCTTTTGCTTCTGCTATGACACTTTTTGGCGCTTTTGTGCAATCTTCCATACCACTGGAAGTAGAGAAGGAAGAACAAGCCATTAGGGACTGGATCTACAGAGAAGAGGAAGACGAGGAGGTTACAATGACTACCCCTATTTCTCCCAAAAAATATGGAAAAGGCTATAAATTTCTGACAAAAATGGGCTACCAGGGCCACAGGTCCTTAACTGGTTGTAAGAACACTCTAGTTGAACCTTTAAGTCACACTTAAGGTCGTGATGCTCGAGACACTGCTGGTCTAGGCTTTGGGCTAGACAATAATACACCAAACTGTGATCGAAGATTGCTCATGTCTAGTGAATCAGAGGATGCTGACTCTCCCGTAATTGCTACTACTGCACAAGACGAAGACTTTGTTCCTCTCACTTCCCTCCTTTGGGGAGAAGAAATAGTGACTGCTAATAATGAAGAAGCTTCTACCTCCCAACAACAGGAACAAGAAGGGTCTACTTCTGAGGACATAAATAGAGGATGAATTAGGCAGAATATTGCTCATCTCATAGATAGGGGTCAAAGTATAGATTCTCATGAGTATGAGTGGGAAAGCCTCTCTGATGCATCTTGCGAGCTAGGGGTGGATGTCATTCATGCCTATGCAACCCAACCCGATGTAGTCGAACGGTCTAGTATGGGGTCGGATGAGTTTGACTCACAACATGTCTCAATGGATCATGCTAGTTCCTCCAGGACTATTCCTGAGCTGGACTCTTTTGCGACATTTTCTATAGGCTCAACTTCATAGGTCACCAGAGATGACTCCTTCCATATCAATCACATTGAAACTTCTCCCTCACTCTCGCTAATTTACCCAGATCTCATAGATTGGTCTATCCAAAATCAAAGACCTGAAATACGGTCTTTCCAAAATGACTATGAGATCGCTTGCTATCTAAACGCAATTGAACCTGTCATTTCTTCCACCGGTGAACCCGCAGTTAACATGACAAAATTAGATATCAAGTACCTCATTCAAAAAATTAAAAGGAAAAATAAGCGATCAAACAGCGAAAACCACATTGTGGCGGTGTCTGGCCCTCAAAAAAGTAAAAATAAAGGCGTATCTAATGGTGAAAACCTCTCTGAGGCACCTGCGAATGAGGTACTTGGTAGTCTACCAAGCTATTTCCAGGATAGATCTCCGGTTCTAGTCAAACCTACACAACCTATCAACTTGGGAACAGAAGAATGTCCTCAGATTATCCATGTAGCTCAATCTTTGTCAGACGAAGAAAAGACACAGTTTGCTCAATTCTTTCAAGACAAGAAGGTCAACTTCGTATGGACATACTCTGACATGCCAGGGCTTGATACAGATCTCATCATGCATCACTTATCAATCTCACCAGATGTCAAGCTTGTCAAATAGAAGTTGAGAAAAATGCATCCACATGTGGCCCTACTGGTCAAGACAGAGTTAGAAAAACTATTGAATGCAAACTTCATTAAGGCCATTGATTATGCCGAGTGGATTTCCAACATTGTACCTGTCTCCAAGCATGACAAATCCATATGAGTTTGTACAGATTTTAGAGATCTCAATAAAGTGTGCCCCAAGGATGATTTTCCACTACCAAACATCGATATGATAGTGGACATGACTGCGGGTTATGAGATGTACTTGCTCATGGATGGATTTTCTAGGTACAACCAAATAAAGATAGCTCCAACAAACCAAGAAAAGACAGCCTTTACATGTGCATGGGGTACCTTTTTTTGGAATGTCATGCCTTTTGGGCTCAAAAATGCTGGCGCTACATATCAAAGAGCAATGACAACCATCTTTCATGATATGATGCATAAAAATATGGAAGACTATGTTGATGACACATTGGCAAAATCAAAGAAACGAGACACACATCTCAAAGACCTTAGTTTGATATGGGACTGTATGGAACAATTCCAACTTAGGCTGAATCCAAAAAAATGTGCCTTTGGTGTCACTTCTGAAAAATTGCTAGGTTATATCATTTCAGCAAAAGGCAACCCTGAAAAGGTCCAAGCTATCATGGATATGCCTCCACCAAAGACTATCAGTCAGCTTAGAGGTCTGCAAGGACGGCTACAATCCATAAGAATATTTATCTCTCAATTAGCTAATAAGGCTCAACCTTTCAATAAAAATCTACATAAAGGATCTACCCATATTTGGAACAGTGACTGTCAACAAAGCTTAGATCAAATCAAAAGCTACTTGGCAAAACCGCCAGTTTTGATGCCACCCATTTTGGGAAAACCTTTGATTCTGTACATTTCAGCTACGGATTCTTCTCTGGGAGCACTCTTAGCCCAAAGTGATGAGATGGGTAAAGAAAGAGCCATATACTATATCAGTCGAACTTTGGTGGCTTATGAACTAAATTATACAAGTATAGAGAAGGCATGCCTTGCTGTAGTTTTTGCCTCCCATAAACTTTTGCATTATATGTTGGCCCATACAGTTCACTTGATTGCTAAGATAGACCCTTTGAAATATTTATTAAGTAAAGCTGCACTTACTGGTCGCCTTGCTAAATGGATGATGATTCTTTTCGAATTTGACATTCAGTATGTTGAACGTAAGGCAATCAAAGGATAGGCCATAGCTGACCAGTTGGCTGACTTCCCACTTGCAGATGTAGCACCTATGCAAATTGAGTTTCCAGATGCCTCGATCATGAACATTACTGACAGAACATGGAAGATTTTTTTTGATGGATCCCATACACAGAATGGAGCAGGAGCAGGGGTGTTGTTTGTTTCCCCTCATGGTTATACGATCCCAAAGTCCTACAAATTATTGTTCCCATGTACAAACAATATTGCAGAGTATGAAGCATTAACAAATGTGATCAAAATGGCCCTTGAATCGCGAATAATTGAGCTACACATCTATGGAGATTCTCAACTAGTTGTGAACCAAGTGAATAATGAATATCAAACAAAGGATTACAAGTTGATCCCTTATAAAAAGTTGATAGATGCTCTAAGGAATTATTTTACCTTTGTAACATTACAACAGATTCCTAGAGCAGAAAAAAGGCTACTGATGCTATGGCCACCTTAGCATCTATCCTTCAATTACAAGAACATGAATTGCGATTTGAGTTCCTGGTGGAAGAATTGCGTCATCCAGCCTATGATTCCTGAGATAACCAGGTGATCTACATTATTGTGGGTCACGATTCCTCCTGCTATGCGGCTATTTTCTCCTACCTACGTGATAAGGTTATTCCTGAAACCCTCACACGCAACCAAAAACTCCAACTCCTTTGTAATGCCTCACACTACACTTTGGTCTCTGGTGACTTGTATAGGAAGGGTCTAGACGGAACGTTGCTTAGGTGTTTAGAGCTAGAAGAGTCCGAGGAGGCACTTGCCAAAGTCCACGATGGCATTTGTGGGGCACATTCGAATGGCCTTGCACTTGCCTAAAAACTGCTTAGGACGGGTTATTACTGGCCCACCATGCAAGCTGATGCTGTGCGCTATGCAAAGTCCTGTCAAAAATGTTAGCTCCATGGCAACTTGATACATGCTCTCGGGCGAGAGTTAATCCCTTCTGTGACATATTGGCCATTTCAGCAATGGGCCTTTGAATTGGTAGGAAAGATTCATCCAAGCTCATTTAGCGGTCATAAATTCATCATCACAACAATAGAGTATTTCACTAAATGGGTTGAAGCTGTACCATTATCTGCTACTACGGGAAAACATGTTGCCCTGTTTATACTGAATCACATCATTTGCCGATATGGTATCCCATCCTCTATTGTTACAGATAATGGAGAATAGTTCAAGAATAAGGACTTAAAACAACTGTGCAAAAAGTTTCAAATTAAGCAACACTGGTCCTCCATTTACTATCCCCAAGGGAATGGCCAAGCTGAGGCCTCTAATAAGACATTGCTAAAAATCCTACACCGCACAGTTCACAAATCTGGGAAAGATTGGCACTTGCAAATAAATCCGGCACTTTGGGCTTTAGAACCTCTATTCGTAATCCTACAGGGGCTACACCCTTTTCTCTAGTCTATGGCTCTGAGGTTGTTCTCCCATTAGAAGTCGAGATACCTTCTTTACGCGTCTCCTTACATGGGTTAATAACCGATGAAGATCATAGAGCTATGAGAGTATAGGAATTAGAGACTCTGGATGAATATCGCAAGGTTGCTTTTGATCACATGAGAGCTTATTAGAAGCGCATGTCTACACAATATAACAAGAAGGTTCACCCCTGTGAGTTCCAAGTTGGTGAACTCATGCTTAGAGAGAATCCCAAAAATCAGCAAAATCAAGAACAGAAAGGGAAATTTGAACCTAATTGGTTGGGTCCTTACATTATCACAGCAGCATTTGGGTCTGGTGCTTACCAATTGTCTACTTCAGAGGGAGAAGAACTTGCAGAGCCTATCAACATCCTACACTTGAAGAAGTTCTATACTTAGCGGCTTGTCACTCAGCTATCTTGTATATATCTATGATCCTGAAAAAATCCTAAAAACCAAAAAATGTCCTGAAAAAATGATCATCTTAGTGAAAACCTAGCAATAGGCACTATGGTGTATCAAAAAAAAAAAAAAAAAAGTCCTGAAAAAATCTGTCAAGTGGTGAAAACCTGGAAACAGGCGCTACTTGAAACCCTTGCACCTATGTCTATCAAACTCAATCATCCACTTCAATACACATTTCCTAGCTTGGAATTGTTTCTTGTCCTCATCTTGGAGGCATAACTACTTAGCCTATTGAGCTATTCTTGTGCATTAGGGTTTCTTTGACAACTCACAAAATAATGTTTCTCAACACTACCCCCACCCACTTTGACATCAAGTGTTTTTCAACACTTTACAGATAGTTTACCTACGGTCTTCGATGTCGTGATATTTCTCACTATCAGAATCAAGTCTTGAAGAAATGGCCAAGTGAATTGCACACACGCACTTTAACACTTAAACGACTGAGCTATGCTGATCTTTATCTACTTTGTGTGCTGTCTATGATCATTTCTTTGCCATGTGTTCCCTCCCTAATAGTCTTTCAAGGATGTCATTGACTAGAAGACTGGGGGCATGGGACATATTTTCTTGATTTCTCCTTGTGGGTATACTTTTGTTTTTCTATAGTGTTGTAAGCATTTATGCTGGTCCTATTCAACACATTGACTTACAAATGTATCATCCTTGACTATTTTGCAAGACTGCACTCAAGGTTTATCCTGGCGCTTATGCCTTGATACAGGTGTAATCTTGCTAAATTAAACTTAGGGAATCTAATCGTGTAGTTATCTTGACTTACATGTCTCTGATGCTTAGATTGGATTTCCACATACCTATCTAATATTGATCATATTCATATCCTCATAGTTATACTGGTGATGGTTATATGATCTCAAGATGTCCCTAATAAATGCTCAATGATGAAATTAAGAGTCTAAATGTTATGAGTTTCTTGTTGGTAAACCACTTTGCATAGTAGCTTGCATTTTAGGTTCATGTCATTTTTTGAGTTGCACATTCCTACATGTGGGAAGAGCTCTCTCTCTTCATCTCTTTCATGGACATATCAGTTAGCTGCTTTTATCTTTCGCTTCTACTTGTCTTTTCACCTTCTTAATCTTTCGCTACACTTCTTTGCTAACCTGTCATCACAAGGGGTTAATCCAAAAAACATCACATATGATCTATCCAAGTGTCACATTTTCACAAAAGCATTTAAGTCTATACCACCCATATGAGAGACCAAAAATAATACACATAAGCATATAAACATACATGAGCTGAAAACAAAAACTGAAACATCACATGAAAGCTGAAACATACATTTTGAGACAAGTACACAAGAATATCGATAAACCCAGTATCTCATATATATATCAAATGTGTCATGGTACATATACAAATGTGAGATCCAAAATCTGGATATATGTCTCAAAAATACATAAGGTACAAATCAAAACACAATGTCATGTCTGACTGCCACCCTCTGCGGCTGGTGCTGGCCCTGGTGGAGGATCTTGTCTCCTATCTGGTGCCTGCACTGCACCCTCTGATCTACCCGCTCGCTCCGAATAATCAGGAAGACCCTGTCCTGGTGGTACCAACTCTTATAGGCAGCATAATAGTATGCAGCTGGGGCACCATGATGCGTTGCCTCTCGCCTCGTAGTATCCCGCTTCGGCGTAGCTCATCTGCTTGTGCTCACTCATCCATCAGCTACTGATCTCGTACTGCAATGCAATGGTCACCCGAGCTGCCTGAAGCTCTGCCTCCAAGGCACAGATCCTCGCACCCTGCTCCTCTCCTCCTGCTGGCTGCTCTGCAGGTGCCTCTACCCTCACCGCTCGCCGTCTCCTCAAGGGAACCTCCTCCTCTCCACCATCATCACCATAAAACTCTGAGGACTCCTTTGCTGCCTGCCTCACCTACGCTCGCATCCTCCTCTGCCCTGCTTGGGAACTCTCCCCCTCCATCTGCCTACCCCCTCTCCCTCTCCCTCCGCCTCCTTTTCAAAAAAAAGTGTTGCATGATAATATTTCTGAGGCCATGCGATACTTTAAAAGTATCACGCGACTTTTTTTCAAAAAACTTAAAAATGTGCGAAAAACTCACAAAAAGCTCGAAAAAGCAACAAAAAGGTAGTCACTTATCGGTGCCCCATATCGCTCTGGCCGGTTGTGCAACCGGCTGTGCTCGAAACGGTGTCGATGAAGAGGAATGTTTGCCTAAGCCATGATGCTATGTGGACCACATAAAATCTCTCAAATCACAAAAAGAAAAATGAATAGTGAAAATGACACTTGGACCCCTTTTATAGCCTCCAACCTCATTTTGACCTAATTTTTAAACTCCTCGAAATTGCGCAAAAATTGCACCCCTAGCTAATTTCGACGTCCTAGATCCATTTTCGAGATCAAAATCAAAATCTAAGTTCATATTAATGGTCAAAATCACATTTTAAAATTTTACCTTCTTCTGAGCAGTTAGCTGACCGTTTGAGGTCTAATCTTTGAATCATTACTGGGGCATCTTCATTTCTTCATGTCGTCATCATTTCTATACTTCATATCTCCTTCTATTCACCTTTTCACATCTAAATCATCTCTCTACTAGATTTGACCTAATTTTTATGCTATATCCTTCAAAGTCAACTCTAGTCAAACTAGGGCATTTTATCAATTTCTTATAGTCATTCTTGGGTTCTAATCATCTATCTGTCATCTTGGACATTGCTATATTCTAATTTTCTCATTTCTAGCCAGTTTTTGCATCCCCTTAGCTCATTTCAATTTCGATCCCAAGGGGGCAGAAATACTCTATCACTGATTGCTACAACTATCTATTTCTTAGGAGCATTTGTTTGATCTTTTCACTTGTTCTCGATCTATCTACTTTGCTAAGTGTTAGCATTCTTCTTGAATTCTGACATCATCTTTTCCTAGTGTTCAGTACTACCACTATTAGGCTGTACATTTAGGACTTGCTATCTTTTTCTACATTTCGTTCTTCAAAATCAGATATCTATATCTATCACTGCCTACTTGGCTTTCTATTTTCTTTGACATAATGTGTTTCCAGATCGATCATGCATTAGTCAAAGAGGGGCAAATGTAATCACCTAAAAATGGTCATCTAGACTATTAGCCCCCTTTTCAACATTTTGGCTAAATTAATTTAATCATTTACCTAGACCAAATTGCTAATAATCAATTTATTTGATTATAACCTATAGTTTGACTATGCTATCCTAAGTTCATTATTTGATTAAAAGAACATGTCCCCTTTTAATTAAATAAAAGACCCCATTCTTTTAACCCACTTAAAGTGCACACATAAAGTCCTTTTTCTATTTTACAATTAAAAGAAAAGGCTTGTGAGACTTTTGTCTTATGTGACAAGTCAACTTATATTCTATTGGTTGACTTGTGTGTGCACATGGATCACTCCTATTTTCGAATTCCACCGTTGATCATCCACCATCTTCATCTTGATCTCTACCATCCATACATCTTTAAAAGGGAGAGAGCTTTCCCCCTAAAAGGATCCATCCATCTTTTGAATATTATTATGCTGTAGGTTTTCTAACAGGTTTCTTTGGAGCTTTGTGGAGAACTTCTCATTTCTTGTCTCATTCTCTCATTTCCATCATATTAGCATAAGATCATATGGCATTCTTAGCATAGTTGCATGTTAGTTTAGCTTTGATTCTTGCAATAATCTCACATAGTTTAGATAATGGTATTGTAACACTCTCATTCACATTCTAGCATAGCTGCATTTTGCATTATCATCTTAGCTTAGTTTCCATACTTGCATTGCATTCTTGAGGGATTCCTTGAAGATATTTGCACTCTTGCTCTTGTCTCAAAGAACCTCCCGTTGCATGGTTTACTAGCAAGAAGTACATTTCTAAGGCTTGGCTGAGAGCCTTCATGCTTGAAAACTAACTTCTTGTAGTCCATGGATAGGGAGCTCTAAGCCGACATCTAAGCATTCCAACTCATGGAATTGTTTGGATAGAATAGTTTAGAGTGTGACACAAATCAAGTGTACACCTACGTCCTAATCCATTCGATAAAAGTCTGTATATGCCTTCATTCCCAAAACACTTTGAAGCTCCAAGGTTTGAAAAATATCGAGGAAAAGGCAACCCTATTGACCACATCAGAGAATTTTGTGCTTCATGTACTCAACTCAGTGATGAACCCACTTACCTTATGAGATTGTTCCCTCGTTCTCTAGGAAGGCCCGCACTTGAATGGTACTCCAAACTTCTTGGTAATATCAAATCTTGGTCAGAGCTAGCAGACAAGTTTATCTCCCACTTTGCCTTTAACATTACAAATGAGGTAACACTTTTTGATTTGTGCTCAACTAAACAAAAGACAGGAGAATCATTCATCACATTCTTATTGCATTGGAGAAGCTTAGTTAGTCAATGCTCACTAGACATTCTTGAAGAACAACAAGTAAACTTGTGCATTGAAAACTTAGTCTTGGACTTAATGTATGAAATCAAAATCAAGAGTCCAAGCACCATTTCTAAACTAATGAAAAAAGGGGCTAGTATTGAAGATGCTCTTATCCGTAAGGGAATCCTCAAAATAAACAAAGAAAACACAAACACCAACTCGTCTAATGACAAGGCAAAATTTTTCTCCAAAAACAAGAATGTGACTAATGATGGCATTGTGGATGCCAACATGATTAGCACAGCACAACCTCGACTGACTTTGAAAGGTGTAAACCCTACAAATTCACAAACTCCTAATCAAACAACACCTCAACAACAAAAAACTGAGACTTCCACGAAAGACAAAAGACATCTTAGAACCAAGGATAGAAAATTCACACCATTGGGGATACCTCTTGAGACTGCATTGCAACAGTTACTGAGTAATAACTTCCTACAATCACCCCCAATTAAAGATGAACCATTAACTAAAGCAGATTGGTGGGATGATAAAAAGTATTGTGATTACCATCGCACCAAAGGACACAAGACTTCATCATGCTTCCAATTGAAACATGCAATACAAGACCTTATTGATGATGGTGTAATCACAGTTGATCCATCACTGTTAGCATCCAACTTTGATCACACTATTTTCAAAGATCCTTTGGGTAATCATGACAAAGAGAAACCCTCAAGTTCAAACTCAAACTCACAAGGTAATGTGAATTACACACGTACTGGCTATGACTACACCATCGATTACTTTAATGAGTCTGACTTACGCATATCCACATTCACATTGAAGGTTGAAGAACCTCGTTGTGCTGTCACTACACGCCATAGAAAGATCACCCTACCTGGAGCCCCAGCTAGACCTACTGCTTCTACTAGACCTGTACCCCCATCTAGACCTACTGCTCCTACTTCAGCTGATTATAGCCTTGTTGAACAACTCGAAAAAACCCCTGCACAAATATCCATTTTGGACCTAATGCGTGCATCTCCCCAACATCAAAAGATCTTGGAGCAAGCCCTTAAAGAGTCAATAGTCCCAGATAACATGGATGTTACCCAGTTCCAAACCATGGTTGAGAACCTATCTGCGTCACAACATATCACTTTTTCACCCCGAGATATTCCTAAGGACAAACCTAACCATAATGATCCCCTTTATCTTGAAGTCTTCATCCATAATGCCAAAGTCAGACGTGTCTTAATAGATGGAGGAGCAAGACTGAACATCTGTACTCTTAAGGTTGTAAACAATTTGGGTTGTTCTGAAGATGATGTGGATCCATCTCGAAGAATCATAATAAAAGCTTATGATGATGGTGAATGCTTCTCTAGGGGCATCATCACATTACCTGTCAGAGTTGGTCTAGCTATTGAAGACACATTGTTCCATGTCCTAGACATCGAAATGAATTGCAACATGATACTAGGACGCCCTTGGTTTCATGCTATGAAAGCAATTCCTTCTACATATCATCAATATTTGAAGTTTTCCTATGACAACGTAGAGGTTACCATCCCTGGTGATCCAGATCCTTTCCAGTTTTGTGCTAATCTAAGAGATGCTACTGCATTCCAAATCCCAACAAACAATGAAGCACAACCCACAAATCCCTCTAAGTATGTGGATGTTGATATACTGCTCAATAAAGCCAAGGAAAAGATGAAGATTGAGGACAATGGGTGTGGAGAGTACTTTATGTCTCAAGTCTCTCACATTAGGGAGTCACCACTTTCTCCCATCAGTACAAAGAATGAAACTTCTATCAATGAGAATACATCCGTATGTATTGAGAAAGCAAAAGCAGAACGAGAACCCACTTTGATATCTCCTAGCAAGTATGGACTTGGGTTTACCATCATGCAGAAACAAGGCTATGATGGCTATAGTGGTCTTGGATCTCAAAAACAAGGAATCATTGAACCTATCACTACAGAAGGACAACCTCCTAGTTTGGGGCTTGGATTTAAACCATTACGAATAGGTCCTCCTGGTACCACGGTACCTACATGTAAGACTATGGATGTTTCGAATGATCAAAAGGCATTTGAGGATATCCCACTTGAAACCAACAATCCCCTAGCCTCTGAGCATAACCCCAATGACCTAGTTAAATCAGTTACCCATATATCTACCTTCAACCAAAGCCCATTTAGCACTGATGATGACATCTCCTCAAGTTATCCTGAACCTGTGGATTGGGACCAACGTGGACCACCAATTTTTGATCAATTTGATGATGATGACACTCTCATAATGGACTTTGAAGGAATTATGATTGAAGATCATAAAGAAGCAATTTCTTCTAAAGAGAACACATTGACATACTTTGGGGAGTCTACTCCACCTTCTAGTTACAAAGCAAAAAGAGAAAAAGATAGCAAGCATAGGTCTCTTGGTGAAAACCAAAAAGCACCATTAGACCATAAAAAATCAAAAGCTAAGCAGCTCCCACTGATACAAAATGAAAAATATGATGCCATGAATATTAGTGTTCCAGTGTTCAACATGCCACAAAGTCTTTTGGAGCTCTCTTAATCAGCGTTCATGAGGAAGGTCATTGGTCTCAACCCTCCCAACCCTCCCTTATATCCCCTTGTTTATCCCCAAATCTAGCTACCTAATTTGTCCAATAACCAAAATCAATCCTTTATCCAACAAGCCTTTGCATATGTCATCATCAGTGACATCCCACATGACATTTCTATTGACCCAATTATCCTTAGATGCCTTGATTCGCAAGAGATAGACATTGTCTTACATATGGTACACGATGGTATATCTCGAGACCTTTCTAGTGGTTTGATTTTAGCTATAGACTCAAAAAAAATCCTATGTAGTTATGGTCAGTCATGGATCTAGAGCTCATCAGCTAGTAGCACCAACAACAAATATCTTCTGAGCATTTTTCAGTGACATTCTTGATTTCATCTCAAAGCCCTGAAAAAATATCAAAAAAGTTGCAAAAAGTCCTGAAAAAATATCAAAAAAATAGTAAAAAGTCATGAAAAAAGAAAAGAAAAAAAGTGAAAAAAGTCATGAAAAAATGGATGCCTTGATGAAAACCTGGCAAACAGGCATCTTGGCACAAAAATTTGAGTCAAGAGAAAAATTTCGTCCAGAAGTGAAAACTTGGCAAACAGGCGCTTTGGGCAAGTACCATGGTGAAAACCTGGCAAACAGGCACCATGTGTAATCAGTGTCGCTCCTCCATCTATCAAGATTCCATTTGGTCTTTTCCCCCTCTGTCATTCCTTGATCATATCCTTCATATTGCAAGACATCCTTGGTTCCTTGACCATGGCTCACGAACTGGTTAATGTCCTTTGTTATCTTACCAAGTATCACCAGTCTACACACACACCCTGTCATTAGCCTTTGTACATAATTTGCGCCTTGTCTGGGGGCATATTACCTACGTGGTGCGTAAGTTTGAACTTAAACTGGGGGCATATCCCTAAGTGCTTTCTATCCAATGGATCTATCACATAATGGATTGGAGCTAACACTTGTATATGCTTATATGATCCTGAAAAAATCCCTAAAAATCATAAAATGTCCTAAGAAAATCACTAAAAATCACATAATGTCTTGAAAAAAATCCTTAAAAAAAAATTCAAATACGATCCTGAAAAAAGCACTAAAAATCATAAAATGTCCTGAAAAAACCTTAAAAACGTAAAATGACCTGAATAAATCAGTTACACAAAAAAATCAAATATCCACAAAACCCTAAAAATCACAAAACCCATCAAAAAATTTGCAATAAACCTTGTACATACTCACTGTGGATAACCACCCCTTTTGAGTAAACACTTGCACTTTGCAGACTGAAAATCAAAGCACTACACTTCAAGACAATCACACTATCTGACCAACGTGAACCAACATTCAATCCAACATGTCACTATGAACTTATCAACTGAATCCACAACTAGAACTATCACATTATCAACATGTCGAACACTATCTACACACCTAAAACATTAACAAGAATGTAATAATGGACAAGAATAACTGTTGGCTCACGTTGTTTAGTGAGTGATTTATTTTTGCTTTGTTTTTTGATCATGTCCCTATGCTACTCGATGATATAAATTGATCTATGAGAGTGGCCAGGATGGTTCATGGTCATGTTTTTCCATTTTTGTCTGTTACAATGTACCTTTGAGAGTCTGGGGCATGTACATATGTCTCAGGTAGGACAAGGTCATTCTCTGTTTGCATTGTGCTTGTTTACGCAAAAGGCTTGCATTTGCACTCTGGCCCTTTATGCCATGATGCATTGCATTCCATTTGCCATATCAAAATAAAGCTCCATTTGACATATAGTGCACTTTCTAGAAGCAAAAGTCTTTCCATCATACTAACATCTCCTTATCTCATCTTTCTTCTTCATCTCATTCTCCATCACCATGATCATGTCTTCTGATTCACCAAATCATCTTCATCTCGCATTCATGCATTCTTGCATCATCCTACATTGTCAATCAACTTTATGAGGCTTTCCACCTGGTTCAACCTCAGTTTGACATTTTTCTCACCATATTTGACCAAATACGACCATTTTTGATGATTTCCCTCATGTTATGACATCTTTCCATCATTTTGGGCATGCACGCACAGTTTCGGGTCTACACTCTAGGCCTCATAACTTTCACATTTTAGCTCTGATTTGCGATCCGTCAATTGCTATGGTTTTGTCTTCTTGTTTTCAATAAATTGACTTATCATATGCTTATCTTAGTCAATTTCTTGAGGGGGCACCCATATATATCATCCCTACTGGGGCATGTTGTGGCTTTCTCATCAGTTATTCTTTGATACAACGCTCTAAATCACATTGTATCAAAGAGGGGCAAAATGTAGACACTCAAAAATGGTTCACATATATGAATTCATCACTTCTTCATACTAATTTTTCCCATTTTCTCATTCTACTAACTTTGATCTTTTGGCCAGATTGACCATATTTTGTCATTTGTATCCCCTTTCATATCAATTTCAAATCAACTCGGAATCATATCAAATCAACTGAAAATCACCCCAAATCAACTCAAAATCACTCAAAATCAGTCCTAATCAACCCAAAACATATCAAACATCCCAAATCAATCATCATTTATCCGCTCCTAGGCATTGTTGTGGCTTTCAGTGTCTTGGAAACCTATCAACTTATCAATCTTATCAATCTGACCTTAGTACTGTCATGGCTCTCAGTGCTAGGTAAAAATATCATTCATGTCATTCAATCTTTGGCGTTGTTGAGGCTTTCAATGTTAGATCATGGCATCATCAACCATTTTAATAATATTGACAATGTACATCAGTGTTATTATGATCGAACCTTATCAATCAATTTCAATACCGTAGCATTTACAATGTCGGTTAAATGTTACATATCAATTAATTCATGTCATGTGTCCTTGGCATGTTATCAATTTCAATCTATCAATTAATTTGACCATGGTTTTGGTCTACCCTTTCATCATCTTATTCCATATCCATCATTGTCACATTTTCGTCAAAGGATACAGTCGCATTCATTTAATCAATTTGGCCAATCATCTACTAATTTTCTCTATAGGATTAAATAACCCATAATTTAATTCTATTATTCTCACTAATTATTCTTCCTGATTATCATCATCAATTAATTAATTTTATTAATTAATTGATTCATTATCTGCAAACCATGGAAATTTACAATTTCCTAAGTTCTATTTTCCATCATTAATTCCATTTTCTACTAATTCTTATTTTGTGGAATAAAAGGATTTTTAATTCAAATATTCCATAAAATATTTTATCATCATGACACTTGGATGTGATACCTCATGGATTCTCCTTTGACACTTGGCTGAGATTTTTCATAATCAAATATTCTTATCTCTTACGCATGTCCCTATTTGGCTTCTTCGTCATAGATTCTTGGCTTTAAGTGGGTTGAGGAATCTTATGATGCATCATAGATTATCTTCCAAATTTGGCTCTCGTGTGTCATAGAATCTTACTTTTGGCATATTCTGTCATATGCGTCATAGGAATTATTATTACCTCTTACGCATGTCCCTATTTGGCTTATTCGTCATAGATTCTTGGCTTTAAGTGGGTTGAGGAATCTTATGATGCATCATAGATTCTCTTCCAAATTTGACTTGCATGTGTCATAGAATCTCAAAATTGGCATATTCTGTCATATGCGTCATAGGAATCTCTTGCCACATCACACATCTATGGGTGAAAAATCCAATGCCCTCACTTTGAGTGTTGATTATAAAACGAACACTCTTCTCTCATTTTGGGGTCTCTTGAATCTAGACTGCTTAAGTCTTGAATCCTTGAATCTTTGAGTTTTTGAGTCTTTACTAATTTGCATTTTGCATTCTCTCTCTCACATAAAATCACACTTCAAGTATTCTCATGGCATTATCCACATCATAGGCTTTTGCTTCAATTTTGTGTGCACTATAGGCAACTTTGGAGCTACAATCATTTGGAGAAGAAAGAATAACATGGGATCTACAAACGAAAAAGGGGGTTTCTATTGCTTTCTCTATTAGTTTGGCTTTCATGGTAGACTAGTGGGTGCTAACGTATGATTATTGAGTTTGTGATTTGCTCATAGTATGTTATGCTTTTAGCCCATTTTTCTGGTCCTACACCTTTATACCATATCTTCAAAATAATTCCTTTAGTCAGCCTTGAGGTTTTCACAATTAAATATAATAGGATAATTAAATAATTCCAATTACAACAGCATTGTCGTCCCACGGTCTAAACAAAACTTCACATGTGCGATACTAGGGCTTGCACACTTGTTGACATCACCAACAAATTGTCCTCTATCATTGCTTGACTATGCATCTTCTCATTACATCTTAGATGAAATCTATCAAAAAAAATCAGGAATCACTTTCCTAATGCTTCATTTCTATATTGGTCTCAGTAAATCAGATACAACTTCTATACATCTTTGACTTAGACTCTACGCATTCAACCACATCATCGAGACATTATAGAAAACGTCCATGGCTACACGTCACTAAATAATGAAACCATTGTTCATACAACTAAGATCTTTGTCTGCTACTCAGCCAGTCTTTACATAAACCATACTATGTTGACATCAACGAAAAACACAGTCATGAATGCAACATGTCAATACTTTCCAATGCTTAGGATACTCCCTCAAAGTAGTATCATCAACATTCATGCTAACAGGATGCTCCTATATCATACACTTGGGGTAATTTGAGAAGTGACCCTATCACATGTCAAGTAGTTAGAGGAAAGCCAAGATAGTCAACCTCCTCCTGTGATAACCATGTTGAATCCTCCATTGGCTTCCCTTTTCATTTGACTAGATACTCTTCATAGGTTTTTTTCCTTGTGCTTCTTCCAACATGAGTGTCCAATATCTCCTAATCTCCTTTATAGTTGAAGTAGATATTGGAATACTCCACTTTTCTTTTGCAGCGTCATCTCCATCACATCCTTCATAATACTCCATTAATCTAAAATATTGAATATTAGTGAAATATTCAATTCACTCTATTTCATAAGAATTTCTAGAATCATGCCTATACAATATTTTGCATGGTCCAAACTTCTTCATTTTCAGCTTATTATATGTACAAACTGGAAATCTTTCCTTCATCAAATGAGCCATGAATTAATCTCCAATATGAAATTCCTTATACCTCTTTTTTACACTTGCCTCAACATTATATTCTATATTCATCTTTTTAATGTGCTTCCTCACCTCCTCATGGATGTTCTTCAAATATTTGGCAAAATCTTCTTCTTCGGTACTACTTATCTCTCCTTTATCCAATTGCCTTAATTCATAAGAATTTATGGACTACTCCCATATACAATCTGGAATGGTGATTTACCAATACTCGTGTTGACAAAATTATTATATGCAAATTCTACCTATGGTAAAATCAAATCCCAACCTTTTGGCTTATCTCCAACGAAGCATCTCAGTAAATTCCCCAAACTCTATTTCACAACTTTTATTTGCCCATCAGTCTCTGGATGATGTGATGAACTTGGTAGAACCCACATAAATCTTTGCTCAAAAAATAGTGATTTTCATACATTTTTTCTATTTCGAAGAAAGGAAACTAAGGAACTTGTGAAATAGAGAAATATTGGTATTTTGGAGGAGACAAAATGCAGGGCTAACAAAATAGCGATGACTTCGCTATTATGGATGGTGACTTTTTGAAGGACTGTGAGATAGTGATTTATCGCTATATTGCTAACAACTAGAAAGGTGAGCTCTGAAATTGCAATTTTGGAAAACCATTTAGAGAAGCCTTAAAAGATTCAAAAAAGTCTCAATTTTGAAAATTACTACAAAATGGATGTGCGAAAAGGGAAAATGGAATTCTTAGATTTTTAAAGGATAAATTATTAATTTATAACTTAAAGTACAAGTCAAGTACTCAGGAGAAGTGGCAAATTGGAAAATTTGTGAGGTGGATGTACATGCAAAAAGTTATAAATCATAAATGGGGAATAAAATAAATTAATTGCTTTGGTGAAAACAAGTCTTTTCATGTTCAGCATTCAAGTGGAGCTGAGATAGAAGCTGGTAGTGAAAGTTTGAAGAGTCCTTAGTAAATCACAGAAAGTAGTAATTTCAAGCTTCTCTCACCCTACCTATAGTTTACAAAGCAAAATGTCTATAAAAATGGATACTAGTGCTAAAGAATTAAAGGAAGAACACAACAAAAAAATTAATTCAAAAGATGTTGTTAAAAATATGGACTATGTAGATGTTGATATTCCATTGCATGGTAGATCTTTGTGTTGGTATTTTTATGGAAACAAAGATAGAAAATAACCTAGAGACAACCCGTGGAGACTAGGCCTAGGCAAATTGTGGTCCCAAATGTGTTTGTAGACACAAAGCTTATAGACATTATAGCCAATCATTATGAACTAGCCACCAAGACTATGAGGAAAACAGATGGTATACCCCTACTAGTTATCAAAAATTATTGTATTGAAGAGTGGTTTGGACTGAACACCCAAGCCCTTACAAAATTTAATAATGAATATTTAAAACATGAATACTACAAAATAATGAATTTTGGAAAATATAGGGAAATTGCACATTTGTATAAGGGTCATAATAACAAAATGATGTATGTTTATCATATGGGTCCTCATTCTGTTGAATCTTTTAAATATTTTTTCAAGTATACTTTTTATACTTGGTTGGAATTGTATGGAGAAGATGAGAAACATAAAAAATCCATGTAATTACATGTACATGTGCATGAAGATTCAAAACCCTCATACCTATTTAGAGTTTGAATTTTCTAGTGAAATTAAGAAAACCCTTCACAATCAGTTGGTTAGATGGAACACTACCAAGCCTTTCAAGAATTACTCTCTGCACTATTGCCTAATTCTTCATCATAACATTAGTTAGTTTTTGAATTTTATGAAGTTGGCTACAATTGATGAGGAGGGTAACAAGCAACCCATCTAGCTCTAGTGTCCACTTCGGGATACACATGCAAGGGATGGAGATTTCATCATATTTAGAGATGTATTTGTAAAATGGATAATAAGGATGCTTGGAGGGACTATCACGAAACTGCCACAATCAATCAAGGATATATTGATACCCAACAAGAATTTAGCTCATAAATGTTATGAGTTCAACTTGGGTGATTGGGTCTTCAAATCAAAGTACTCATTAATAAGGTTCTATGGGTGTAGGCAATCATCTGATAGTCTCCCATTATTTGTCCTTGAGAGATTAGGTTTCTTGGAGTTCATATGGCAGTTATTGTGGGTTTAGAAATTTCTCAACCAAGAAGAAAAGGCAATGTGATGCCTTATTTTATAAAATTTGATGGATATATAGTTGGATATAGTATTATTCAAGATGTTCAAGATTATAAAATGAATAAGTTTTGGCTAGTTAGCAACAAGGGCAGAGATTATGATCCAGAAGGAAAACATCAAGACCATAAAGACCTGGCATGTACATCAATTGAACACTGGAGATGACATTATCATAAATTGTGATGATTTACAAGAGGCATACCAAAGTTTTAAAAAGTGGAATGTCCTTACCAGAATTGAGGGTTAGAGATTAAGGCTTTGCCTCATTTTCATTTTGGGGAAGACATTGAAACTCTTAGGATTGAAAAATGTATCAAAGATTTTGAGAATTTGTATCAATAATATGTTGAGAAAGAAAAGGTCAAGAAGGTTGAATAGACACCTCCTCCTCCCTTTCAGCCCAAAAAGAAAAAGTTAATTTTGGTAGGCTCAAGCTTTGGTCCCTCTACTTCCATACCTCAACATGAAGAAGGGATTAGTAGCCCACTCTTTTGTATGGTTATATCTCATTAGGATTTTCTTTTGTGATCTCCTCTTTTATAAGCTTAATTGCACGAAGTCCAACCTATAGCATTCCCATTAGGCAAAGCCATAAACTCATGGGCTCTTTTGATCATGATCCATCTTTTCTATAGAAGTTAATGAAAGCCAACTTCACAGCTCACCAAGATCACCTGCATGCAAATAACTTTGTGAAGGGAAACCAAAGAAGGAAGATGTGGAGCTTGGAAAAACTAAATGGACTGAGAGAGAAGATATTGCAAACAAAGAAAAATGTATTGCTATACAATATGCCTTGAAAATGAGTTATGAAATACAATGAGAGAGCCCAAATATAAAGGCCTCAAGGAAGCTTGCAGAACAAGCTCGAAAGTGCTAGAAGATAAGGTTGACAACTAAGCATACATCCACAAAAGGTGGAATATCCTCAATCAAGGTGAGAGGATAAGTATGACTTTATATAGGAACAAACTCTCATGTTGTTAACAACTCCTAAACTACAACTAATAAATGAATGCATTAACCTAAGTAAACTTAAGTAAAAGTGTAAATAATAATTATTTACTCTAATACCCCCCCTTAAGTGCAACTTAGGGGAATGCACTTAATCTCACAAAAGCTAAGATGAAATGCAGAATGGGTCCTGGCAACAAGGCCATGTTAAGTATCCATGTACAATGCAAAGCAATGCAACCTCTAAAAATGGGGAAAGAGAGAAAACCACATGGGAAAAACCCTCCCCCAAAAAGAGGTAAGAAAACCTAGTGAAGGACTAAAGAAGCCTCCAATTAGAGGAATGTCCTAGAAAATAGGAACAAAAGAAGATCATGAAGAGCATCACTAAAGCATGAAGAAGCCGCAAACTCTATTAGAAAGAAACTGTTGATCTAAAGAACCTCCATGGAAAATAGAAGGCACGAACCGAGCATGTCTATATGGTAGATGATCCATCTCACCGAAATGCATAGGTAGCTAGCCACTACAATCACATAGTATATATGATCAACCACTAAATACATAGCTCACACTATTGAACCATCAAACCAAGGAAGCATTAGAACAACATAATAACCCCCCCCCCTTAATGCAGACGAAGTGAGATGACAAGTAATTGAAAAAAAGTGGGCCAAAATCCTTTGTAGAAAGAACCAAGAATGATGAGAGAGTTGAAGAGGTACAAATAGCTATAAAGGCATGATCATTGATGTTGCATGAGGAAAAAAAGGAAGAGGGCACAAAAGTGGGAAACAACTATCCCCCCAATGGTGCTTTATAAAATAGTGCGAGTACAACTATCTCAAAACAATGTTCATGAACCCGAAATGCAAGAGTGGCACTTTATCTCAGTGCTTTTGCTGAAAGATGCTTACAAATGATATTAACAATGATCAGAAAGGGAAAAAAGATGATACAAAAGATAGTACAACCCAAAACAAAAGATCCCCTGCCATGAAAATGATCCTTGGACCTAGAACACTCAAGATATCCACCATAAAGAAAACATGCCAAAAATATGATAGAAAGAGCATGGGGTAGAATCTAAAGGAAATGATAGCATTTCTAAAAAGTAGATAGAACCAACTTTCCAAAAATATAACATTTTAAAAAAATGAAGATGGGATGCAAAAGATATGCTTGCTAGAGTGAAAAATAAAACTTTGGACTTTGACTACAAAAACTAGCCATAAAATTGCATTAAAACCTAAAAATACCTACACTAATGTCTCCATCTTGGAACTAGCTTTTTGGCACTTCTTTCAAATCAAAAAAATACCTCTGTATGCTCAAGTTATGGCCAAAAAATACAAGTAGGTCAAAAAGGATCCTAGAGAGGTGTTGGAAGGTGTTGATGTAGTACTGACATCATGTTGATGTTAGAAAATCATGCTATTAAAATTGACAGGCTCACAGTTGTCATAACAAAAAAGAGCCATGTGGCATCCACGTTGTAGGGGCCACGTGGAAAATGCCAACATGGCACCCGTGCCACATGACAGCCGGAGAATAGGCCAACTATGCTAAAAAATCCACATGAACAGAGGTGTTGGTGGGGTCACAGGTGGGCGAAGTAGCCTTGGCGGAGGTGGCCATAGGCAAAGGCATAGAGGTGTTGGTGGGGCCACAAGTGGGTGACACAATGAGGGCCACAGAGTGACGGCCATAGGTGGGTGGCATTGCAGTGGCTTCATGATGCTATTGCTGGCAACTATGGTGGTGTAGTGCTGGCTGCTAGGCGGCGCTACCAAATTTATTTTTTTTTAAATTTTGTCCATACAATCTATACAGCTACCCAAACAAAAAAATTTCCCTCCCAGAGCGGCTTTCTCCATAATAAGAAATTTTTATATGGATTTTGACTATAAAAGGCCTTCTAAACTCAATGGCAACTTTCATTTAGGCCCAAAGTGCTCCGAAAAAATGCTCTCCCCTGGATTGAAGAAAAAATCACAAACAAACTAGGGTTTGTGTCTCTAAATCGCAACTTCAAAAAACCTTCATCCAAGAAGCAACAGGGAGGCTCTAATACCATGTAGAAGTTGATGAAAGCCAACTTCATAGCTCACTAAGATCAGCTACATACAAATAACCTATCGAAGGGAAACCAAAGAAGGAAGAGGTGGAGCTTGGAAAAACTAAATGGACTAAGAGAGAAGATATTGCAAACAAAGAAAAATGTATTGCTATACAATATGCCTTGAAAAAATGAGTTGAGAAATACAATGAGAGAGCCCAAAAATAAAGGTCTCAAGGAAGCTTGTAGAACAAGGTAGAAGGTGCTAGGAGATAAGGTTGACAACTAAGCATACATCCAAAAAAGGTGGGATATCCTCGATCAAGGTGAGAGGATAAGTATGACTTAGATAGGAACAAACTCTTGTGTTGTCAACAACTCATCAACTACAACTATTAACTAAATGCATTAGCCTAAGTAAACTTAAGTAAAAGAATAAATAATCAATAAATAATTATTTACTCTAACATTTTCTTCCTAAGACTCATGATGAAACTCACATCTTTATTCATGATATTAATCCTATAATGGAGCATAACTCTTCTCACTCATCCCATGATGATGATGATACTTTAAGAGTTCCTCCTCCTCAAGTTGACAAGATTTCTAGTGAATTTGATAAATTAGAAATTTGGTTTGCTCAAGAAAATCAAAATCCTAATAGTGCTAGTACTATTGAATCTCTTAAGAAGATTGTTAACAACAATGATAATAATCCCTCTATCCTGCATGGTATATCTCACCTTATTAATATTCATGCCAAGTCTTTGATGAAATGTACTCAAGAGTTAAGATATCTTCCTCCTTCCGAAATTGTTGAACCTTCTATCTCAATTTCTACTCCACCACTTATGACTACTACACAAGTGTCCACTCATTTAAGTGTTGGTCTTCCTAGCCTTTTATTTCCCATGGGTGTTCCTCTTACTTCTATTCCTTCTTCGTCACCTTCATATAATGTGGTTCCTTTTACTTATTCAAACCCTTTACCCTCTCTTTCTCATCCTTGGCCAACATCCTTACATATTCCTTCTACTACTTATGATAAAACTAAGGACCCATCTAGTTGAACCTTGTAACTTGTACTTTGCATATTTATGATAGTTGTAGTTTTAGGGTTGGCATTTCTAGTTTGTATACGAGTTTTGATAGACTCTTCTTCATCAATTTTGACAAATAGTCAAATTCATTCCATCATCTCAGTCTTCCTTCTTCTTTCTCAATCATGTATTTTGTCTCCTCTAAACCTTTTACTTTTCATCACTTTTCTTTCTATCATCACAAGGGGTTAATCATATCATCATATTCAATCCTTCCAAAAGTGTTAAGTTTTCACATAATATGTGCTTAAGAACAACATATCAGAGCATATCACTATAAGCATAACAACTATGAGAGCATCACATAAATAGTACTAGAAAGATGAAGAGAGAAAATATATAAAAATCATCACATGAGAAAGTAAAGATACATCCCTGACATGAGCATAAAGTAAATGAGACAAGTACAGAATACAACACATAAAAGTGAATCTAGTATCTCATATATATCATGGAACATTAAGTACAAGTACAATCATGAGATAAATTTATTGAAGAGTGTTTTAAAAATATTGAGTATCAAAATGTATCCCTAAGTATAGTCTAATATAAAATGAGCTTGTGACTAACTCTCGCCCTCATGTATAGGAGGAGGAGGGGGAGGAGCATGTGTCCTTTTAGGTGGTTTTACTTCACCTTTGGATTTCCCTATCCTTTGAGAGTAATAGTGTTTATATCCCTCAAGCACCACTTCTATCTAGGTAGCATAGCAGTATGATGCCCTCGCTATGTGTCTCTTTGCATCCTTTTGTACGAAACTCTTGTGCTCATTCCCACTCATCTTGCAACTATTGGTATCTCACTACTATGGTGATCCTTAATTGTTGTACCTCTTCCTCCATCTCCTTCACCCATGCTATGACTAAAGAGTTCCTCTCCCTTTCTCCTCCTGTGTAGGAGTCTTCCTTAGAACCTTTTTTATGAACTATCTATGCACTAGCCTCTCCTCCTCCTCCATCTCCACCATCTCCACCATCCCCTTTTCCTCTTCCTCTTACATAAGGTGATCTTCTTGTCCAATTCATAAACTTGGAATATAGATCATCCCTGATCCATCTAATGTACCAAAAAGATTCTCTCACATCTCCAATATCTGGGTGCAAGTCCTTATAAACCATTTGTATATGTCAGACCTCATCTACGCATAACTCATACCTAAGCATAAACCCCATCATAAGGCCTCCTTTGCAAGGTACCTAGCATATGTAGTCATCATAATGCTTACACCCTATTGCCTCCCAAATTGTCTCCATTCGTGACTAATCTCAAATCGCTCCACTAACCCTAGATGTGTGCCTAGTAATGGGCCATTGCATAACATGAAGGCCATCTCTTCTCACACACCCTCCAACTACTCAACTTCTTTGTAAGATTACCTTGTCATTGAAGTAATGTCATCTAGCCTCCATCTCTAGTAGGATGTGTTCCTGACATGCGTATGTTGGATGTATCCTAACTATCTAAAGATGTGAGTTCTCCCCCTCTGTCGTGGCTAAACCCATGGGTGAATCACAATAATGTGCTTCCACACCTGCACATGTGTAACTACTACCCTAGCAAACCATCTTTTCCCTTCTATATATACTATGTAATGTAAGTCTCTATACATATCACATAGCAACAAAGGGCCCCATGCCATGCGTTGAAGATGAGATAACATGTCCATAACAAGGCCACCCCATCCGCATTGGAAGCCCCTTTGGCTACGATATACACTGAGTACAAAACTAATTAGGGAGCATAGTATAACTATCATTGAGTAGTAATCATTGTAATTTATCATCATCTGCTCCCAAATGATGAAATGGTTGAGGATAGTATCATTATGGAAGACATGTTGCATAGCTCTAATGGTGTTTGATTGAAGTAAACCTGCATCACAAGTCATGACATCTATCAATACCTATAATGAATATATCAACATAATGACTTAAGTATAAAGAGAAAATAATATTGATGCTGACTAGATCTCCTCTACATAAGATGTGAAGAATTTGATATACATCATTGAGAGTGATGATCATCTCTCTCATTAGCAAGTGGAAAGTGTTATTCTTTGAGTGAAACCTCTTTGCAAGTGTAATCAATGGGACATCAAGCAATGATCCCAAACCCATGGTTGTAAGCATATGAACATCATCTATTGATAGGTCTCTAACTAATCATAATTTTATGGGATAAGGACATCTGATCTACACATCAAGAAATACTTACTGCAACCAAAACATCAAGGTAAGCATCTTAGAATGTGTTAGTGAGATATCAATATGTGACTAAGAACATAAAATAATTACTCAGAACAATCGATAAGACACACTAATAAGCCTGAGAAGTCATTATGCATGCAATTTGAAATGTATGACATTTCACAGGCTAGGAGGGAATCATACAATATTCTACCTAAAGTCATACAATGTTTTTTGTTCTTGTGACACTTTGTACCCTATTGCATGACTCATGGGTTCCTATCAAATAACATTATACAATATTTTCATATAATACCTTACAAGACTGGAAAGGATCATACCATGTTTTTTTTATTTCTAGTTTAGTTATGCCTAGACTGGATTCTAACTCAATCAAATTTGAGTAACATGGGAACACTCCTAGGTAGTGGGTGTACTAGGGTTAGGAATGAATCTTTCGGTTCTATGTCAGTTCCTTATGATGTTTGACTTATATGTTTCTTCAAACGTGGAAAATAAACTTGAGAGGAAAAGGGATAGGAGGATTTCTTGCATGAATGTAAATGTTGAAAGTAAAACTGAGGTGACACAACAAACATTAAGATGAGAATATTGTTGGCCTGACACGATGAAGCATTTCTAAATAGTTAAAAAGAACACAACATTGGCCTCAGAAAAGTCATACATAAATATTTCACAAGAAGGAAAGCAATTCATACAAGATGCTAAAGGGAATGCAAACATTCACAGTTAACTATTTGAGACAAAGCACAATTTCACGACTTATAACCTATATGACTATTCCTAAAACTTTATTTGCAAATAAAAGGCTAGACATAAGATTATTTGTCATTTGTAGGAATTGCCTTACCAAACTTTAAATCCTTTCCCTCTACAATCTCAAGATCTTCATAATGATGTTTTTGAACCAGCAAGTTAGCTTTATTATTCTTGACTTGGCCATCTGTGTTGAAGATAGACTCTAAAGTAACCAATCCCTTGGGAAATATATTGCTCAGTTGTATAATCTGACCACTGTATTGTTGCTTCACTTTATGCTAATTGGAGGCTAAAAGCATGTCTTCTTCAAGCAGAAAATTTAAAATTTATTCATCACTGTCAAAAACTTGCCAATTAACATTGTTGTTAGGTATAGAGGGTCTAACCACAACTTTGATATGCTTTTCTACATCTTATTTACTAATGTTTTCAACTACATCAAATTGTACTCCTACAATAGCCAATCTATTAGCATGTTGATTTAATCTTCTAGGGATAGCAACTATTTTAAAGCATTAAAATTTTCAATTATGTCCCACACTCTTTGCTTATAGCTTTTTAATTTGTCATTCTTGGTCATGTGAAACCCTCTCACCTGGTTGACAAATAGCTCACTATCTCTATATACTTTAATGCATTTGACACCTCTCATTCTGGCCCATTCCAACCCTTGAGTCAATCACTCATATTCAACTATATTATTTGTGTATGAAAAATTGAAACAAAATGTTGCATAATATTTATCCTTATGAGGTGAAATCAACATTGCTCCCCCACTTGAACCATTTTTGCTCCTAGAGCCATCAAAGTATAACTCCCAAACCTCATTTGTTGCTCAAGATGATCAATTGTATTTTTCAGAAAGTTTGGTATTACTAGCCCTGCCTCTTGGAAGACATAATTTTCTAGACCAACATCTATAATATTTTCAATGGTAATATCATTGGTACCATTTTTTGAGGTGTTTTATGTTTCCCACTCATCAAGAAAGACATCTAGGATACTATTAACTTGAGTATTTGTATCTTGGGCAACAAGGTCTTCTTCTTGATCAAGCACAATATAATTGACATTGATCACACTGGGTGTGTAAGGTTCAATGTGGTCATTTGCAAGTAACTTAGATCTGATTGTTACTATGGTTCCATATCTGGTCCTAAATGGCATGTGTGACCAATCTATAGATAAATAGTCTCCTATATTGGTTGTGAATTCTCTTGGCAAGCAAAGGGCAAAATATCGAGGCAAATCTATCACAAAGATATCTTGGGGAATAGAAAAAGTAGGACATGCATGGAGTGTTAAACTTGCATTCTTTATGAGACCTAAAGTGTTGACACATGAACCATCTAGCTGGAATACACCTTTCTCTATGGGTTCATAGTTTAAACCTAGCTGATTTGATATCTTCTTCGGCATAATAGAGCTTGTGGCCCCACTATCAACCATACAATTATGAACAAAATTGTTTCCAATAAGTAATGAAACATAAAATGGTGGAGGTTTCACATATTTACCTTGGATTTGATTTCCTTTCTTACTGTTATCTTGAGTAACAACTCCTTGGTTTGTGAATATAGCCTTTTGAGGCTCACCAACAACTTGGCTTGGAAAATCTATTGCCAAGGCCTCCTTTAACAAGTTAGTTTGTCCTAGAATAGCTAGAGAATCCCACATAGACATGGTAATGCTCATTCTTTTCATGTTCTCCACAATATTAAATGGCATAGTAGCATGCACTTTTGCTTGGACTTTAGGGACAACAAGATGTACTTGTTGTTGTGGTTGTTCTTGAGTGGCAACAAGATAATTTCTTTGTTGCTCTTTTTGCCCACGAAGTAAGGATGGCTTCTTAATTGACACATCCTTACTTGTCCCTATGTAATAGTCTAGGACACTTTTCTTTGCTCTAGTGTAGACACCACTTGTGGTACTATCTCTATTCACACCATATTACTCTTCTTCTTTCTAGTTCATGAATGTAGCATCTACAAGAGGAACCTCTAGTTGTCTCTTAGCATCAACATCAGATGTAGGTTGTGCACTAGAAGTACTTTGAACCATTAAGGCTTGATTCATCACCCCATTGGAGCATGTAGTCTAATTGTGTTACTGATTACAAGGATAACACCAATTGTAGTCTACCACTAGGTTATTTTGAGCATGGACAATATCTCTAATAGTATTTGGAGGAGCAGTGTTCAAAGGAGTAGGGTTATAAGGCCTAAAAGGTCTCTAGTTAAAATTTTTCCTATTAGGTGGGTATTGACCTTGAAACTACTACTAGGAGGGTTGATGAGGAATCTGATTATGAGATTGGGATGGTTGTCTACCCTAAAGTTATTGTTTCTTAATATTTACTAGCTCATTGGGAAAGTTTTGCATGAGGCTCTCCATCTTAAGTTGGCCATTTCTTATCTCTTGCAGTTCTTGTAAAGGGCCTACTTCCTTGACTTCTTGACTTGGAATAGTCAGTAATGGATTAAAAGGTGGTACAACCAGAGGTGTATTAGGCTGGATATCTGGATATATGGGCATTGGAGGCCTAGGGGCAATCTTACTAGCTTGAATGAGACTATTCTTAGCTCTTATAGCAATGTCATAACCTTGTGGTAATGAAAAGCCCCCCATAGATTGGATCATAATAGAGATATCACTATTTAAGCTTCTCAAATAATAAAGGAAAGCATGATCTATTGAAGGCCTTATTGGATTTGGTATTCTGCTCCATGTTCTTTGGAATCTATAATTAAAATCCATCATCTACTCATGAGGAGCCCGTTTGATGGTTGTAAGCTGCTCAACGAGGGACAAAAAATATGACTTATTTTCAAAATGCCTTGTCAAGACATCTCCCAATGCATCCCAAGAATTGATTGAACCCACTGCAAGACTTCAAAACCATTATAGAGTTTTTCCTTTGAATGAGGCTGCAAGCAGCTTCACAACAACATCTTCCTCAGTGATGTGATGCACATTGCATAATGTTGCAACGTCTTTGATATGCTCAAATGTTGTCGTGTGGCCTTCTCCAATGAAGTCTAGTAAATTCTTCAAGAAAGCTAAAGGAATATCATGATGTTGAGCAAAATTTAGTGGACTTCATTGATTGAAAGGTGTCAATCCAATATAACACCTTTTTAGTTGAAGGATTGGACATCCTTTACTACCAAAGTACTATGCTGATCTTCATAAAATATCAATCTGAGAGCGTGAACTTGAGATGATGTCTGCAAAGTATATGCTCTAGCCTCTACTGAAAGTCACTACTACCTTGAATAAAATAATCATTAAGGAAATTTATTTTATCAAAAGGAAAGACAACTATCTTATGACTAGGAGGAAACTTAGATAACTACTTAACCATACATCTATGCACCTACTGCTACAGGAACAATAATTGGTTCTATTTCCAGTGGTTGTAGGAACAGTAGTTCTAAACTTAACTTAGAAAAAATTAACTTTAGAAAATTGAGTCTAACTCCTAATTGCTAAAGTAAACTCCACCTTTTGCATGGGCCCCCATGGAAGAATGAAGAAAAGATTAACTTAGACTAAAGTGTAGAAATTCAGTAAACTCATGTATTCATTCAATAAACAACATTACATTGACTTGAAAAATAATAGAATATAACTGGTAACTCTTGTCTAACTCTATTCGTTCATTCACTACTTGACATTTGAGCTAGAAACAAGGTCTTATTTAAAAGAAAGGAAATAACAGATTCCTACAATCATGACTTCTTCATAAAGGATAGTTTGTTACAACTCAAAATTCATACAAACATGCAACATAATAAAAACATCGGGCATCTTCTAAAGTTCCCATAAATATAGAGCATAGAGGATGCTAGATCTGCTCTGTTATATGACTTTAATGACTTCTAGGAATCTAGGTACCACACAACAACTCCTTGCATGTTTAACTGATCGCCTAGATGCTTGCTCTCCCATTTAGCTACTTCATTAGGTCCCTCTTATTCTATTGGAATAGGTCCCCTTTCTATGCCACTAAACAAGTCCCTTATTACTTTGCTAAATAGGTCCCTTCTAGTTTTGCTACTAAGTTTTTGGCTATAATGGTGCCATGATGCATCTCCTTCAATACTCATGATTCCACAGTGCTAAACCTTCGCTTGAGTTGTTTTGACCAATTCTAACTTGGCTTGGATACCTCCGATCATCATTTAATGCATAAAAAACTTCCTATAAGCATTTATTTATATTTATTGATTTATAAAGAAAAAAATTAATATTCAATTAATAGCCTTTGCAATCTCTTCGGTTGTAGGAAGATCTACTCATGCCAAACAAAATGAAACAAAATGTACCCTTTTAGCCATAATTCTGATTATCATTTCTATGCCATATGTTCATATCTTATACATCAAAAAGTACAAAATATTATACTTAAAGGATGACAAAGCTCAACATGTTATAAACAAATGTTCACAAAAAGGATAAAAAAGACATCTATTTCTTCATGCCATCATTTCCCCCCCCAACCAACCTGATGTTGGTCCCTTCAAATTTATAAATTCCTAATTCTCATTTGCAGCCTAAGATCATTGGTGATCTTTTCACCTGATTCATTAGCCTTGTAATTAAAGTATCCATGATTCTGTTTTAACCTTTCCCATTTTTGATCTTCAATGGCCATATTATAATTAGCAAAAGAATCATGCTTTCCAAGCATAGGATGCAGGAGTATTGGTGGTTGGAAATGAAGAGGAACCCAATAATTCTTTTAACTTCTGCCTAGCATCATGTACCTAGGCATCCTGCTAATAACCATCTCCAAATTTTGTGGAAACTATAATTTTCTTATTTTCAAATCCTCTGACAATCAGACCCACCTTTGAGTAGAAGCCCTTATGGCATCAGGAGCAATTTTGGAACAATGTTGTTCCCCATCTAGAAATGCCTGTTCTCGGATAGGGTAAATCTTAGCAACACCACTTGCATTATTAGTAATAGAGAGCCAATCAAAGAACACCCTGTGAGTATTTTGTACCTCAGGCCAAATGTACAGTGGTTCCAAAATTTCTTTTTCCCTATAAGGAGCAACCTTATTTTCTTGATTGATCTCATTCTACATCCATGACATGATCGCTCTGAACTGTACATCCCCCACATACAATAGTGAATTCCAATCCCTATCATCTAGAAAAACAAGGTTATGGACATATAGCTCATAGAGGAGATTCTACAGAGCCATTGGGACTAATTTGAATGCTGCATAAAAATCACGGGGAGTGTGCAAAGAAGGATTTAACCCCAAGGCAATTCAAGACAATTGGAAGTTAATCATTTGTTCCTTTAAGAACAATGTATAAACTGGGGATGGTGACCTGTAGCTTATAAGCTCTAGAATGAGCTCTATCACCTTTGTGACACGTTGTTGTAGTCCACCATGATTTCACTGTCTTTTTCTTCAATTTGTTGCACCTGTTCTTTTATAGTTCTGAGCAATTATTTTCTCTCCAAGTCCCAGTTTGACTTTTCCCATTGAAACTATTGGTACAAACTAAGATTGGCTGTTAATGGAGTAGAAATGTTTGGTAGTTTGTGGCATCAAACAACATGACTATCATTTTGATGAGCAACAATGTTGTCATCTTCAAAGGGATGATGAGCAATAGGACTATCAACTTTTTCTGAAGGCACAGCAGCTGGAATATATGGCACCATAGCCTTATTGGTTTGAAATATCTCAAAAATTTCTTGGACTATTTCCTATGCAAATGATGGGTACTTTTCTGGGGGCAAATCTTCAGCCTCTTGTGCTTGCTGTTCAAAACTAGACATCATTTTCTTTGAAGAGTCTGTGTCACTATCAATATTAATAAAGCTACAATTAGGGCTATTTGGCTTTCCAAAAGCTTCGTTTGGAACATTTTCATATTTAGGAGCATGGATTGTATGCTTTGAGGATTGTGTAGGCATATGCATTAGAGATTCTAAATCAACACGTGGAACAAAAAATTTAGTATCCAGTCTGGCACTTCACCATACTATGGGGGTAGAGATTCTTTGTTTACCCTTATTATCAATAGATTTTCCTCTATTAAGGTCAAATATGGTTTCCTGTGGCACTAGAGGTGCTTCCTCTAAATATTTTCCTATGGTACCTGTGTGTGATTTTCCCCTTTTAGAGGTTGAAGCCTCTAAAGGTGGAATTCTCTTTTTCGTAGTCTTGGGTGTGGACATAGAAGCTAAAGCTTCTTGAACTATTTTATATACTACCTTTCTGACTCCTATGACAATTTTCTCTCTTGTCCCCATTCCTTGCCCTTTAGGTCCACCCCTTTGGGGTCCCACTATTTTGAGTTTTACAACATCATCCCATGTCCCTAGATGTTGCCTAGCCAGTTCCCTTTCAATTATGGCTCTTATTGAGCAATGGTGGGATACTAACTAGGTCTTTCCTCATTGTAGGGGAAGAGATAACCATAATGTACCTTGCTTCTTGTTTTCCTCCGGTAGAGGGTCTCCATGCACTATGAATTGTGCCTTTGTGACTTGTGCATCCATATCTTCTATCCATCGCTCCTCGTCTATAGGTAGACTAGTAACCTCTACCACCACTTGTTTTGTAAATTCTATCGTAATACCCTTGACAATTGCATACCCATCCCGTAGCATATTATGAAATTGAAACTCAATTTCTTGATCAAATTGCTTGAGGCTGAGGCAGTAAGCTAACCAACCCTACTATTGAAACAAATTGCTTGTTGTTGGGTTTGCCAACAGGACTTTGTGATCCGCTGGTTCATGCCGCTGAGGTTCTCCACGCATGTTATCCTTTGAGGAATGCTATAGCTAATGAGTTCAATTGTGGCTAATTGAAAATTTGAATGGAAATAACTACAAGGGTTTCAATTTAAACAATGGCATATTGGGAAAGAGAAACAATTTTTAAGCACTTTCAGTTAGGCACTTGAAAACATCATATCCTTCAGTAGTACATGACGACATTTTAATCACCAAAACATAATGAGGATGAATATCGTGCTCAAAACATACACCATATTATTGAGGGGTTATGTACTTTGTGTGAAATCATAATTTAATGGCTAGTTTTTTAATTATTTCCTACACACTTCAAAAGTACAAAGGGCCACTAGCTCATTACTAAGGTGACCTTTCCCCCTTACATCCTACATGCCAAATTGAGATCAACTTATGATTTCAATTTATGATTTTAAATTTCCCTTCCACCAACTTAGTAGAGACTGGGTCCCACCAGACCTTAGAGATTGTAAATCTGAAAATTGAAATAACACAATTTTCTAAATAAATAATGAATTAAATAAATGCAGAGGGGTCAAGTGTAACAGACTTGATACGCGATAGGAAGGGTGCTCCAAGTAGTACCATAGTATAGAAATTAATGAAGTGGAGTGATAATGAAAAGACAAGAAGATGAGATGGAGTGAGATGGAAAAAGAAATGGATTTCCCATAAAATGCAAAAAAATTATTATGAAGGCCTTGAAATAAATTCAAGGGATTGCAGGCATCTGAGTGGAAGACTTAAATAGAGTGGTTGTAGCAAGTGATGTTTCTGTTGTGCTGAACTATTGAAGAAATTTCTCCTAGGTTGCTGGTTTGTGATATATCTTCAGGTGATGCCCATTAACCAGGAGTTTAAACTTGACTTGATCAATTGTTGACAGTTGAACTACTCCATTGTTAAAAATTGCTACAATTTCATACGGGCCAAGCCATCTAGTCTGAAATTTCCCTTGATGGTGATGATATCTGGAGTCATACAGGAGCACCCAATCAACAATAGAGAACTCCCTATCTTTGATAAATTTGTCATGTCATTACTTCCTCTAACTCTAAATTAGTTTTGCGTTGTGAAGGGCTAACTTCAACCATTTTTCCAACTCATTGAGATGCAATATTTTATCCTATTATGTTGTAGGAAGAGTAATACCAAGTTCCAAGGCTATCCGTAGAGTCTTATGCTCAAATTCAATGGGCATGACAACTGTCTTCCCATATAGGAGTTCAAAGGGTGTAAACCCTGTTGGTGTTTGAAAATGCTGGAGGGTTTTTAATTATCCCCATGAGAATATGACACATCTAGGGGCATTTAACTCCCATTATCAACATATCATTTCAGACATAGGGCCAACTATAAGGCTAAACACTTCTTCTTCTTCGGGCTTTGCAAGACCTAGGCAGGTAGACCTCAGATTAAATTGATACCGTACCAGTGCAAAACATATCCCTGAATCTATTTAATGCAGATGAAAACCCCTTATATCTCCTAATAACTCATGAAATGACACAAATCTACAGTAGCTAAATGAAAATCTATGAATCTCATGAGTTGAGTGAGGGTTAAACAATTATAGCTCCTTCAACATGAAAGGTGAAAACACTTTTGATTTAATATTATTGAATTTCAACAAAACCTCAGATATGCAGTAATAAGACCTAATGATCTTGTAACTTATCAGTGCCTTAACCATTGGGCAGTCCCATGAATCAAATGCACACATATGGATATCTGATACTTATTTATATACTCAGACATCTGATCTATCTATTTAACTTGTAAATAGACATCAATGCTCAAATTTAATCCCATTCTTACATGATATCCCCATCAGTAAACTTGCAACCCTGTTGATTCCCTAAAGCATTTACACAACCTCTTGGGTCATAAGCAAAAATGAATAACATACAACCTTAAGGGACTGCAACTACAACCTAAGCTCTATGTCAAAGATTGTAAAACATTGAAAATTAGTTGATAAAACAGACATGATTAAAGATGAAACTCAACCATCTGTTGTTCTTTGTATTATTTCCTTGAAATTATATAGTCATATGCATGAAATGAAAAACATGAAACAACCTAACAAATATGAACTATCTATATTAATCTTCCTATTGCTGTTCATACAAGAGAGAATATGCTGAAAGAAATGGTGTCTCAGTATTGGGAATGCATCAAAACTGGATCCAAAACAAGGTATCACAATAGTGACTGGTTTTTCTCCCAAGACTGGAACCTGTAAAATGAGAAAGAAAGGGAATCATATAGGAAGAAGTGAATTCTTGGATCTACTCTGCATCTAACATGTGTCCACTCAGAATTCATTCCCCAAAAGATGAAAAAAAACCTCTTTCTACCCTCTCTCCTCTCAACTGGTGAATCAAATACTTTCACTTTTTTCCTCTACAAGGAAGAATATCTCAGAAATCTCATGATGAAAGAATATAACTGATTTTGGTGTTAAAATGAAACCATAGTAAAAGTGAAAAACCTGTTGGAAATATTCAAGATATGACAAGTTACTGAGAGGGGAGGGGTGAATCAGTAACTTTTAAAATTTCAAACAATAAAACTGCATACTGATATATTCACCATTCATCCAAGTAACCTACTGTAAGCATGAAACAAAATCATTTGCAACACTTGAACACACAGATTTGGTGACCCAGAAACCTTCCAAATAGAAAGTAAAATTGGGGTGGGGATGAAACCCACAAAGCTTCGTTACTGCAGTATGAAGTTGGCCGGTTAAGGCTTACAATGACCACTTCTGGTGATCTGCCCTGTTAGGAGCACAAAGGATTGCTAGATCCACCTTGTTAGAGGATTTAAAAACATACAATAAAGTATGCACTCTGTTAGGAGATTTACAAAAGACTGTTAAGTCTACCTTGTTAAAGGATTTACAAAAACTGATTCACCTGTTAGAATGAAACAGTGGATCTGATTACAACTGATTGCTGATAAGATCCGCTATGCTCTGATTCACCTTGATGTGATAGATAAAACTTTTCTGCTCCAAAACTTGACCTTTCTGAATACCTTCACAACTCAGCACACATACTTTCGCACACATGTATTTCTTTCACACTTTCACATTTTCATTCATTACCATTACATTTGAATGATACAATACATTGCATATATATACCATCCAAATAAACAATACATGCAAGGTCGGCCAAAACAACAAGTGCAAATCTCTATACAAAGTCGGCCCAAGGTAAAAACTCGGGTTCACTGAACTGACTCGGTGTCCTTTTGATACTCGGCGTCCACTGCATTACTCGGCATCATCATGCACTTGGTAGAAGTGAAGGCACGGTCCATACTAAACACTTCGAGTAGTTCTGAACTCGGTAACAACTGGAGACTCGGTAGAAGAGATGTCACTCGGTGAACACTTCTATCTGAACTGTAGCTCGGTGATCAAAGGAAACACTCGATAGAACCTTGTGACTCGGTGATAGTTAGTTTCCTTGATAACCATCTGAGCTCGGTAAAATTAATTTCCTTGATAACCTCAGGAGCTCGGTTATCATGAAGTTCTCGGTCAATACTAAGTACATCTTCACTCGGTCAAAATTGATTCCTTTCTTTACCTCGAACACTCGGTAAACACTGGCTGCTTTGTTCACCTTGATCACTCAGTAAACACTGACTTCTTTGTTCACCTCGATCACTCAGTAAACACTGAGAACTAGGTAAAGCTTGGCTTACAAAGGAATGTCCGGTGAGAGCTCGGTAAGCATTCAGAATCCAATAAGTGTTGTAACTAATGACAAAAATGTATCATAATGCCAACAATCTCCCCCTTTGGCATTAGTGACAAAAACACTTATGAGACAAAATTTATCTGACATGCTGATGACTGATTCTGAATATACATAGCTTCGTTATATACAACTCCCCCATAGAATGTACATACAGTATTTACATGAGCTGTATATCTCTTCCTTTGTACAATTTCTTCGAAAACACTTATTCACCCATAGTATACATATCCAACAATAATCTCCCCCTTTTTGACAATAATGCCAAAGAATAAAAGAATATATATACTTATATAGAAACACCAAAATGAGAGATGAACTCTGAATGTACCTAAAGAATAAGCTGGAGAGTCTTATCCCAATTCTCTTGCAAAATTTTGTAGGTGGAAAGAGCTACTTGAACTTCAGTCGAAAGTTCAATCACATGGTCTGCAATGGAGAAGTTATTATCATGGATTAATGTCTTTGAATGTGCAATGTGCTTCTGCATTGAATCCATGATGGGAAGGATCATGTTTTGGATATCTATCAATGTAGATCGGATCCTTGCCTCTTCTTTCAACAGCTCTGCCTACTTCTCTGACAAAAATTTGATCCTGAGGTGATGAGATGAGCTTGAACTGGGGTCAAGCTTCAAGTTCTGTGCGCTCACCTTCAGATCCTCATCAATTTTATTTAGTTTCTCTCTTATTCCCTTCGTGTACTCGGTAACATCACAAAGCTTAGAAAAAAGAGATGTTACATTATTAAAAGAATTTTCCATATCTGCCAAAACTGAGGTTAATACAACCTGATTTATTGCAATGTTCTGGGCAATGTGCCCCAACACCTTATTATCAAATTTCTTTGCTGCACGCTCAATCAACTTTTCTTGTCCGGAGGCATCTTCATTGAATTTATTAACTGCCTCTTCCAATTGAATCAAAATGTGTTGAGAAGTATCAACATCAACACCTATAGCCTCAGTAATTATGTTCTGGGCATCCTCAATTATCCTGTATTCCTTATCCCTTTCCGATCTTAACTGCATCTGAGTAGCCTTTTTCTCAATAAGTTGACTAGCATACCTCGTTTCTTCAATGGTAGCATTATCAAAGTCAATATTTGGAATTACTATCTCTGTATCCAAGTCAATGTCTTCAGGAATTTCCTTTCCAGTGATCATAAGTCTTAATGGTTGCTTTTGTTTGACTTCTGAGATGACTGGTTTGACCTTTGGAATAGACACAACAGTAGAGACAGAAGGACTAGCAGTAAAAACTGGGATGCTTGAGGGTTGAGTGCCAATAGGAGTATGTACAGGGTCAAAAATTTGAGTACTGGCCAAAAATGGTGATACACTCGGTAATATATTATCTAAGCTCACTGTGCCTGAAGTAGATGGCGACAAAATTGTAGAACAAATTGGAGTAGTCAAAATTGGAGAACTCACAGCAATACCAACTGATGATGATGGAGTCGAGGAGGCCAACTCGGTAGATGAAGAGGGGTGTAGCTCGGTAGACGAAGAGGTAGTCACTTCCACTGATGATACCTGGAGCTGAGATATGACAGGTGTAGATGGTAAATCTGGTGTAGATGAACTTGCTGAAGCTGACTCCAACCTTGATGACGTCACAGGTTTAGCTGGGGAGTGAGGAAGGGATGCAATAACTGCTGCTGCAATTTTTACTGGGTCATCCTCCTTATCTTCCTCTTCAGCTTCTTTCTCTTTGTCTTCTTCCTCTTTCTCTTCCATCATTGCATGCAACTCTCCTGGTGTAACTGTGATGGATGGAGCGCTATCTGATTCATCACTGCTGCTGCTGCTGTCATCATCCTTTATTTCTACTGGGTCTACACTGGGCTTATGTAGATGATAGATGTTTTTCCACATGTTTGTAGCATCATTTACAACATGCTCTATATCTTTGATCAAAATCAAACAAGTGTGGAATCTGATCATCATTTTACCTTCATAGGTTTTCAATTCAGATTTTACCTCTGCTCCAGTGAGACTAGGCCGAAGATTCTTCAGGGATTGCTCATATATATCTTTTACCGTCTTGGTGGCTAACTCCCATCTTGACTGTACTCTCTCCAGTAGTTCTTTAGAGATATGAGGAGCAATCTGGTCCAGGGAGTATTTCCATTTTCCCATTTTGTTAAGTACCAGTTCCTCAATCTGCATTTTCTCTGCATCAGTCCTTGTCTCAAATTTCAATGCCTTGAAATTTGTGATGCCAGTTCCTTCTTCCAATAATTTGAGCCTTTGCTCGAATGTAGGTGCAGGCTTGACCAATACAGGTTCCTAAATACCTTTTCTTGTCCTCCGAGTAAATACTGCAGTAGGCTACTTCTTGGGCTTGGTAATGATTACCTTGCCTTTCTTCTTTGCCGGTTGCTCTTCTTCTGATTCTTCTTCTCCTTCTTCTTCTTCTTCACTTTCTTTATCTTCACCTTTTCCCTCGGTGAGCATAAGAGGACCCATTGCAGTTTTCAGTTTGGCCACTTTCCTCTTACCTTTGCTGATGGCCTGTGGAATTTTGATTTCCAGTTCAATTCTGGCCTTTGCTTCATCATAAGTACCAAAAATCCATTGCCTTGGGTCTACTGGCTCATTTACCAGTGCTTCAATGATATCCCTTGTTTCATCAATATTTACCTCATATGGAAGAGGTTTCACCCATGCAACTCGGGGTCTAACTGCCTGTATGTACACCTTGTCACAGTCAACCATAAAACATACGTCATCTTTATATTCTTCAACAAGCCTAGGAGGAATTCTGAATCGGTTATTCATCCTCTCCTTAAATTCTTCAAAATAGTTATCCATGATACTATCAAAATTTTCTCCCATCTCTGCTATAAACTCATTAATCTGATACAAAATTGGGACATCTTTTCTCCATTCTATGGTTCCCTTTGATGGAAAGAATTTTTGTACATAAAATAGTAAACATATTAACAGAGATCCAAATTTATAGGGGTTATTCTTCGATGTCCTTATACTGTCCATGTTCTTGTTTAACTGCTTCAACATTACTTCTGACAGATCAAACTCAAGATTCTTCTTTACAATTTTTAGGGCCAAATCCACAGCTTCACACGGTACACTATTTAACCTGCTGGAACTATATAACTTATATGCAATAATATGTATGCCAAATCTTAGTTCCGGATCTGTTACAGTGTTAACCTTGAAACCTCTACCGTCCCACTCGGCTAGGGTTTGCCTCTGTAACTCATCCCGTCCTAGGGTTTTGGTGGTTTTGGCTTTGCTGAGCATTGGGAGACCCGTGATTTTGTGAATCATCTTCTTGGTTATCAAAACAGGTTGTTCCAACCACAACTGACCATTATGCACTCGACTCAAGATATACCTAATCCATTTGGTTTGGAAGTTTCTAGGCATATGCGCGATGTGAGTCAAACCTTTAGTTTCCAAATGCTTGTGCTCGATTTTGAGAGAACCATTTACACATAACTCCGCTAGGGCATTATCCATGTCCAATGTCCCTATTTCTTGAATAGCACACTTAAAATGAGTGCGAATGTCGTTCACAAGGAGTACCTTGGGTGGAATCTGTGATTGAGCTCCATTGGGATCGAGCGATTAAGCGATGGTAGGAACGATCTTGAACGTAGGTGCCTTCCATTCCGTTCCCTTCACAAGCATTTCAGAACCCTTCTTCGCTTTGCTGCTGCTGGTGCTTGTGGATGCCATTGCTACTCGGTGAGTGAAAAGGTTTCGTAAGAATACTTCGCTGGAAAATCTCTTCAAATCGCTTGAACTCGCTTGAAAGCCTTTTTTTTTGTGTAAATCTCGAATTCACGGTGAAAAATGAGGTCAAAATCTGCCCTTTTGATGAAAAATTTGCCATTAATGTTCAGTACGAAGGTAGCTGCGATCGACAAACTGTCATCCACTAGCTTGGCTTAAACTTCGCAACTCGGTGACCAAAAGAAAATAGGTTAAACCAACCTTAACTCGGTAAGAGAAGAACCAACCATGCTCAGTAAGTGCAACTTGGTGAAAGAAGCCTTATTGCACCCGACTGAGCTCGGTAAGGTCATGTACCGACCATGATCCTGATGTATCTGAAATACTGATTTGATCATATTTTCATTCTAGGACTGCTTAGGATATTGCTTTGTAGATACAGTCCTGGTCTTATCCTGATGAGTCTTAATTGGAAATGGTAGAGTCACTCACTTCTTGAGTGACCATTCCATCACTTGAATTATCTGGTTCGGTAGACTTAGGAATCCATTGCTACTTCATTTGCTTCCGAATATTGTCTACTTTGATTTTCTTCTCATCCTCGACTTTCTTTATGTTCATGCAGTTTTTAGATATATGACCAAGTTCTGTACATGTATAACATCTTACAGTGGTATCCCTTTTTCTTAGGTGATGCTTTGCACAGTTTATGCTAGTATGACCATATTCTCCACAATAATGACATCTACACCAAGTGTTGTAGTCCCAACCAAATATTGCTTTGACAAGTTGTTCAGCTGGATTAAATGATTTGGATTTGCATTGTGATGCCTTATGACCTTGCTTTTGGCATTTGTGACATTTACCTTCAAATTTCGGTTTCTCTTTGCATTCATTGGCTTTGTGTCCATGCTGATTGCAATTGTAGCACTTTCCATTAAATTTTCCTTTTCCATTGCTCCAACATCTGTTAGATGTATGACCTAACTTACCACAGTGGCTGCAAGTAGGTCTTTGATTCTTTTGAGTACCCTGTTTGGAGGATTCACCTTCTTCCTTGTATCCAAGGCCTGCTTTACCATTTTGTTTATGAAAGTTTTCTTCATTTTGCAGATTCAATTGATCCATGTCCTTTTGAGATTTTATCATTCTCTCATTGACTTGTTTTTCAGAGATTAGATCACTTTGTAGGCTTGCATTGATTTGCCTTTCAGTAATTAAGTCATTTCTCAAATTCTCATTCTCAGATCTTAGATTCATAATTTCTTCATTTGCATTAGATAATTGAGTTACAAGATTTTCAAGCTGAGAGGATTGATTATTCCTTACCTCTAAGTCTTCAGCTGCCTTGTTCCTTTGCTCCAAGATTTCACATAGCCTGATGGACTGGATTCCTTGTTCCCTTTTAAGCTTTCTTACTTCTTCCTGCAGAGATCCATTCTTTTCTAAAAGTTCTTTGATTGCTTTGTCAGCTTCATCTGAACTACTTGATGGTGAGAGATCTTCAATCTTTTCTTCAACATACTGATGGTCATTCATTTGCCTTGCAAGTTCTTTTCTTCTTTTCAAGGATTGTGAAAGATGCTCTTTTGCTTCATTGAGTTGAGCCATGGCCATTTTCAGATCTAGCTTTTCATTCTCAATAGTTTTGTCAAGTCTGAATATCTCCATTGTCCTTGATCTTTGCTCAAGCTGTGAAACTTTTATCTTGAGAACCTTATAGCTCTGATACCAATTGTTGGAAATATTCAAGATATGACAAGTTACTGAGAGGGGAGGGGTGAATCAGTAACTTTAAAATTTCAAACAATAAAACTGCATACTGATATATTCACCATTCATCCAAGTAACCTACTGTAAGCATGAAACAAAATCATTTGCAACACTTGAACACACAGATTTGGTGACCCAGAAACCTTCCAAATAGAAAGTAAAACTGGGGTGGGGATGAAACCCACAAAGCTTCGTTACTGCAGTATGAAGTTGGCCGGTTAAGGCTTACAATGACCACTTCTGGTGATCTGCCCTGTTAGGAGCACAAAGGATTGCCAGATCCACCTTGTTAGAGGATTTAAAAACATACAATAAAGTATGCACTCTGTTAGGAGATTTACAAAAGACTGTTAAGTCTACCTTGTTAAAGGATTTACAAAAATTGATTCACCTGTTAGAATGAAACAGTGGATCTGATTACAACTGATTGCTGATAAGATCCGCTATGCTCTGATTCACCTTGATGTGATAGATAAAACTTTTCTGCTCCAAAACTTGACCTTGCTGAATACCTTCACAACTCAACACACATACTTTCGCACGCATGTATTTCTTTCGCACTTTTCATTCATTTCCATTACCATTGCATTTGAATGATACAATACATTGCATATATATACCATCCAAATAAACAATACAGGCAAGGTCGGCCAAAACAACAAGTGCAAATCTCTATACAAAGTCGGCCCAAGGTAAAAACTCGGGTTCACTAAACTGACTTGGTGTCCTTCTGATACTCGGCATCCACTGCGTTACTCGGCATCGTCATGCACTCGGTAGAAGTGAAGGCACGGTCCATACTAAACACTTTGAGTAGTTCTGAACTCGGTAACCACTGGAGACTCGGTAGAAGAGATGTCACTCGGTGAACACTTCTATCTGAACTGTAGCTCGGTGATAAAAGGAAACACTCGATAGAACCTTGTGACTCGGTGATAGTTAGTTTCCTTGATAACCGTCTAAGCTCGGTAAAATTAATTTCCTTGATAACCTCAGGAGCTCGGTTATCATGAAGTTCTTGGTCAATACTAAGTACATCTTCACTCGGTCAAAACTGATTCCTTTCTTTACCTCGAACACTTGGTAAACACTGGCTGCTTTGTTCACCTCGATCACTTGGTAAACACTGACTTCTTTGTTCACCTCGATCACTCGGTAAACACTGAGAACTAGGTAAAGCTTGGCTTACAAAGGAATGTCCGGTGAGAGCTCGGTAAGCATTCAGAATCCAATAAGTGTTGTAACTAATGACAAAAATGTATCATAATGCCAACAAAACCAGTTACAAAGTGACTTCAAGAATGCAAGAAAATGGATTAAGGATAATTTTCTCAACATTTAGATCCTAGCAAGCCTTTTAAAACAACCCTCTAACCAACTTTGATGCTTGATGATCAAATTTGCCTGTTCTGCCACCAATGCCTCAAATTTTACAAATTGGCCTACACTGAAAACTGGTGAAGACCTGTGCATAAACCGACTTCATATTTGGAAAATTTAGGTTCTCTTGGTTCTGGTGGTATATTGGAGTGTCTATTTTGGATAAAAATTTCCCTTGTTATGGCTGTTTGAAAATTAGGCCTCTGCTCCATGGCTCCATCTAAAAATGCAAAAAATTAATCCCTTCATATAGTTTAAACTATATTATAAGTCAAATTTTGTTTAAAATTTTTGCTCCTACATGTGAAAGTCTAAGAAGAATTTTTTTTTAAAAGTTTGTATTTGAAACTTTTGAATTTCTCTTGCCTTTTCAATCCCGGTCAAACCTAGTTTGATCGACCTTGCCACGTGTCATCTTCTAATTGGATGCCTTATTGTTCCATCATTTCCCAGTCAACACCTACCTCGTCATCATTATCAAGACCCGCTACCACATGTCATCACCTCATCGACCCTCGCTATGTCGCCATGTTATCGCATGAGCAACTTTTCCTTGGCGAGATAGCGAGGACCGTTGGATGTGCCATGTGGCATGATCTCCTTCATATGTTTGGATCTTGCCACATCACCTCCTGCTCACTACCACTTGGAGCGATCTGATTCGTTGCTTCGTATCCTACGGTAGGACCCACATAGCATTTTGACTCTTGCTGGATTTTGGAATTTTTTCAGCTAGTCACTACCTCACTAGCCAAAATTTCTCACCACTTTTTGGTGGCGAGATAGCGAGTCACCAAATTGTGGACTTTTTTGGCTACTACTGATGTCATTCACTTTAGTTGCATGTTTGTTTAAAATTATGTCTTTGACAACGTTGATTTGACCAACCACAGGCCCCACTAAACCATCGACAGCTCCCAAAAGGCCCATTTCTTAATTCATTATGCTTTTTGTATGAAAGGCATTTAAACATTTAAAATGTTCCACGCATAACGAATGTGGGATATTTGTTTTATAGTGTTCTCCATCATGCCATTTCCTCTGTCTGCAACTTATGGCTTTTTGACTCAGCTTTGAAAATGACGAAGAGGAACCAAGGATTAACTCAAGGTCATCTGAGGCAATCTCACCATCACATTCTTCATGAATCCTCTCCCCCTGCCAGGGCTTAATTGCAACATTTGCAAAGGCAAACTCTTCTGCTGGATCCATGCAAACATCAAACATCATTCTTAGTTCTCCTTCACTTACTGCATCACTTGCTCTATCTAAAACAACAAAATTTGAAGGAGATGAAATTCCACCTTGCCCAGGTGTCCAGAGTCTACTGCTTGGGGCTGAATTGTACCCTGAAATGCCTGAAAAGCCTTCATGCTGGAGCTGCTGAGCTGTAGGAGTTAGAAGATTAAAGGTAGGGGATGTTGTACTAGTAGGAGGCAATCGTATCCCATCCATCCACTGACCCTTGTCTACTACAGCCTTCACAACAACCTCAGACTCCTGAACATAGGATAAGGGAAATCCTTGATCAATTGTTCGAGTGCATAAATACCCTGATTCTGGTGGTGTAATGGCAAGCATGGACTTTCTCTTTCAAATGCGTTGACTGTCCTTTATTTAGTGCATGGATACTAGGTGTGAGGTTGAGTTTATTTCTTTATATTGGCATGAGTTTCATCTTACTAGTTCGGCTCATGTGCTTTGACATGTTATATATGCTATCATGGGGCCTTTTAATATGTGCATGTGTTTTGTCTTTTTAGCCGTGGGCTCAATGCTTGGCTTTTGGTCTTGTAGCTAGACGTGGATGCTCTTTAAAATGCCTTCTTGCGAGCTTTTACCTCTATTGTGTGTTCCTCTTTCATAAACTTTAAAACTCTCCACTTTGATGTCTACCTCCTCCTATTGTTGACGAGGTCATACTTTCTCAATAGTGATTGAACTCAAGATGCTTCTTATATTTTGCATGCATTTGATCCATAGAGATATGCAAAATGCCTCAAGCTTATCAACCTGATGCAATTAGTCGGTCCCCTAGCAGGTCCGACTAATAAAAATATTTGTTTCAAGGCAACTAAACTTGCATAATAATCCAACGATCACCTTGAATTGTCTGAAATTGATTTCAGGCATTAACTTGGTCATTAAAACTCATTTACCCACTTTTTGCAAACTCTGAATTTGGTGCCAGGAGGTCTGTTTACTACCTTTAAAAACTAACCTGAACAACTGACCAAGCTCTGAAATCTGACACACTGATTCTTTGCTCCACACTCTTGCACCCTGTCGAATCTCATCTCATGAAAAATTTGGGGTCAAAAGATATTCGCTGTCAAAGTTGACCTCTTAGAACTGCCTGCAAGAACACATGTCAGAAAATACTAAATTGGATTCAGAATCGGCTTCAAAAACTAGGTAAACTGACACTTGGGAAGAGGAATACTGGGGCATTGGTTCTCTGTCATGAGGAGAGTATGAAACTGTGATTTGGGCTCATGATGAATAATAGGACGCATTTGGAGAATAGTCAAAGTAGGCTACTTGGATTTGCTGACTGGAAAGAATGACAAGAAATTAATTTTTTTGCAAATGGAATTGACTTGGAAAAGTGTTCAAATGGATTCATCATGACTTAAAAACTAACACACTCAGAGTATTTTTAGAGGACAATATAGTGGTACAATCCATTTGATCTTACCAATCACAAATCTCAAGTTATGACGTCACAAATAGGGGTACCAAACAATCTGCAAATGCTGACACCAGTAAAAAGATAGAAATTGCATTTGGAATCACATTTGAAAACTGACCAAATGGATTTGTCATGAGTTGAAACTTGAAACATAACAAGTCTCTGATATCTACAACACAGTGCAAAAGGAAATTTAGCATTTTGGTCAATGGGGTCAAAGTTACAACTCATCAAATAGGGCTTCCCAAAATTATGAATTAATTGCAAAAGCATGAAAATAGTAACTGACCAACTTTGAGGGATTCAAAACCTAGTCAAATAGACTTGAAACGATTCAAAATCTAAAACATAAGTTCTCAGGTATGGACACTAGATACTCCCAAAGTGGCAGGTCATGAAACATTTCTAGGTGTGAGATATTCAATGGAAAAGACAGCCTCCTATCGCTATTTGACACTTATGGCAAAAATGTAGATTTAACAATTGCTCAAAACAGGATCTTATAGAATATCTCAGAATGGAAATTTATCACTATGGAACAAGTAGACACACTAAATGAAAGGTGCTAGAAGCATTAAACACCTCTTAGGCCTCAGACTAACAGTCGGGTACATATGCACTAAAAGCATTTATAGGGCTTAATTTTCTCAATAGTGCTCAAAATTTGGACTACAATTTTGAGCACCAACAAACCCAATAGTAGATTTCCATGTTGTTCTATATGCCCATAAGGCTTCAAGAAGTTGAGTCGTCCAGTCTTTCCTATGCAAGGACACTGTTATAGTATATTTTCTAGCTCTCTATTTGTCACTTCAACCTATCCATTGGCATGTGGATGATACGGGGAAGATTTTCCATGCCTAATTTTGTATTCCTCCATGAGAGCAGCTATCAATTAGATCTAAATTGAGGGCCTTGATCTAATTGTAATTATCTTGGAATGCCAAACCTTGTAAAGATACATTCATATAGGAACTTTGCAACACTATTATCACGAGGGTGTTTCATTGGTTTGGCTTCTGCCCATTTGGTGACATAATTAGTACATACTAGAATGTAACTCTTCCCTTTTGAAGGTGGCTCAATAGGGCCAATAAAATTGATCCCATATTTATCAAAGGGTGCTACCACTATTTATGGCTACAAGGGCATTTCATCTATTTTCATTAGCCGACCCATTCTCTGGCAATTGTCACATCTTTTGGTATATTGAGCTGCATCCTTGTGAAGTGTGGGCCAATAGTAGCCTGTATTTAAAATCTTTAATGCGGTTCTCTTGGAAGAAAAGTGGCCACCATAAGGTTCATCATGACAAGTGCGAAGAACATCATAAGTCTCATCCTCTCTAAGACATCTTCATGTCACCTGATCTGGTCTAGTATAAAACATGAACCCAGAGACTCATGAAAATTTGAAACTCTTCTCTGCTAACAACTACCTTTCCTTTGTAGAGAAATGTGAAGGTGTTTTACCAGTTATTAGGTAGCTGGCAATGTTAGCACACCATAGGTTTTTTGCTGACAAAAGAAAGATATGCTCATCGAAAAAACTGTCTTCTATGGCTACATGATCATTAGGTGTTTGAAGATGAGATAAGAAATCAACCACAACATTTGCCTTACCTAGTTTGTCGACAATGGTAATGTCAAATTCTTGCATCAATAGTAGTCACTAAGCCAAACATCTAGAGATTGCTAGTTTATTCATTAGATATTTGATGGTTGAGTGATCTGTATGTACAAATATTTGGTAGCCTGTAACATAATATCTAAGTTTATTCAAAGCATAAATTACAGTGAGCAGTTCTTTCTTAGTTACAGTGTAATTATACTCGGCTCCCTGAAGATTTTTACTAATATAGTAAATTGCATGTTCCACTGAATCCATCTTTTGGCCAAGCATTGCTCCAATGGCATCGTCCGCGGCATTAGTATGTATGTGAAAAGGTAGCTCCCAATTTGGTCATCGGAGAACTGGTACTATTGAGAGGACTTCCTTAAGCTACAGGAAGGCCTTTGTACAATCAAAATTCCATACGAACTCTACATTTTTTCAAAGCAAATTATACAGAGGAGTTGTAATTTGACTGAAATCTTTGATAAAGTGCCGATAGTACCCTGCATGCCCTAGAAAACTCTGGGCATCTTTCAATTTAGCTGGTACATACAATGTGCGTATAACCTCTATCTTTGTTGGATCCACTTCAATTCCTTTGGGGGAAATAAAGTGTCCCAACACCACACTTTCCTGCATCATCATGAAACACTTTTCACTATTTAAGGATAGGTTGTAGTCTTTACATCTTTGCAAAACTTTTTCTAGGTTTTCTTGAGCTTCTTCAAAGGTCTACCCATATGTGGTGAAGTCATCCATATATATCTCCAAATAGTCTGCAGATATGTCAAAAAAAATACTAAGAACAGCTCTTTGGAAAGTTGCAGGTACATTGCACAGACCAAATGGTAGTACTGAGTAGGAAAACTCTCCCCATGGACACATGAATTTAGTCTTGTCTTGATCCTCCAATGCTATCTATATTTTATTGTAGCCACTAAACCCATCTAAGAAGGTAAAGTACTTCTTTCCTGCAAGATTATCGAGAACTTGATCTACAAATGGCAGTGGGAAATAGTCCTTCTTAGTAGCTGAATTGAGTTCTCTATAATCTATGTAGATTGGCCATTTCTCCCTTTTTTGGAATGATGACCAATGGTGAAACCCATTGACTATCGAAAATAGGATAGATAAAGCTAGCATTGAGCAACTTTTGGAGTTCATTTTTGACAATATCTCGTAATGTTGGGTTTATCCTACTCTAAAGTTGTTTTACAGGTTTACAATCAGGACTTATATAAATCCTATGAGTATAGAATGTTGGGTCCAAACTTTTCATATCTATATATTCCCAAGCAAAAGCATCTTGGTGTTTTTGTAACGGCTATAGGATATCATGATGTTGTGCCTCAGATAAGGATTTTCTTAAGTTTAGTTCTCTCCTTGGGGCAATTGTTGTTTTGACTACTTTTTCAGCCATTGAAATCTAAGCAATTGGTGGTGAGTCTATTTCATGTGGCAGGAGTGAGTGTAGAAGCTGTGCAGACTCAGAATAGTGAAGTTCATATGATAATGGTAGAATATTTTCTAAAACACAATTCTCTTTGGAAGATATCTCAGGCTGCATTCCGTACTCATTTAATATGATAGAAGAAATGACATCATCATCCTCTTTAATGATTACAAATGAGTCCCTTGAGATCATCATCATTTGTTTAATAGAATCTATGTCCATATTAGGATCACCTAAATTTGGCTAGACAACTTGATCATCCTGCAACAAAGGCTGAGCAGGAGAATAAAAGGTTAAGTTTTTAGTGTTCGTACCAACTAAAATGGTCATTTTTCTTGATCGACATGCAATACAAACATCTACTATGGCTAACCATGGTCATCCTAGAATGATAGGATACCCTCCGGTACTTGTTTTTGGAGAGAGTACCACAAAGTCAACTGGGTAATCCTATGAATGTAGTGTAATAGTGACATGTTCTAACATACCATCAGGAATGATGGTCAAACTATCTGCTAATTGCAAGATTGTTGGCATTTTTCTGAGACCAATGATATTTAATTTGGACATGACTTCCTTGGTCATTACATTAATGGATGCTCCTAAGTCTATTAGGACATTCTGCACTTATATTCCTTAAATGGCAAGTGTTACTACTGGACTTCTAGGGTCTGCATACTTGGGTATCTTAAGGTTATCTATCAAGCATAAGATTAGAAAGCTGGCCAAGGACATGGATAGTCTTTGGGTCCTTCTTTTTCCTACCTAGATTTTTAGTATAGGCTTCTTTGATAGCTTTTGTATATACGGGTACTTCCTTTATTGCATCTAGTAATAGAATTTTTACTGTCATTTGTTTGAGTTGTTCAAGAAAATCTAGTGCGGCTTGATTTTAAACCGGTAGAGCTTGATCCATTAACCTACCAAGAAATGGTGGTTTCTTTTCTACAAAAGAGACAATGGTTGTAGGCTCTTGAACTAACTCAGTAGAGGTATCGTCAACTTCTGTTATAATGGGCCGCTGAGGTGATGCGAGTGTTGTCCCAGACTGTAGATGAATATCATTTAAGGTGATGGAATAGCTTTGTTGCTGGGTTGAAGGTTTTGTATTATTGGGATTAGGCATAGGCCATGCAGGTAACTATGGTTTTTTTGGAGGGGTTGTATTGGTTGCAAGAGGCATTAAGGCTTGTTGTTGAGGAGATTGTATCAAGGCTTGTTGGTGCTACTACTGCTACTAGCTCTGGGCTTGCTGCCAACCCTACTAAGGGTTGTTTTCAACCTTGTTGGGGTTACTTCCAACCTTGGTTAGGCTACTGTAGACCTTGGCTAGGTTTTTTCCAACCTTGTTGAGGTTGTTGTCAACCCTAGTTAGGCTGTTGCCAACCCTGCTGAGGTTGCTACCAACCTTGGTTAGGTTGTTGCCAATTATTATAACCACCATGTTGTTGCTATTGCCATTGACTATTACCACTATAATTATGAAGTGGATCTTGGGGAATACCTAATCTTGGAGCCCAAGGCCTTCATTGAGCAACATAAAGAACTTCTTTATCTTCATCAATTGCCTTGAATTTAGTAGGCATGTGTTGTGACTCTAGACTAGCAATAGGTTTGCATCGGTAGTTACATTTCTTTTCTCTAGCAGTGAGGGCAATATTCTACTAGCATAATGTTAGCATCCTCCTTCTTCCTCCATGTAGGCTCTTGAACTAACTCAATAGAGGTATCGTCAATTTCTGTTATAATGGGCTACTAAGGTGATGTAAGTGTTATCTCAGATCGTAGATGAATATCATTTAAGGTGATGGAATAGCTTTGTTGCTAGGTTGAAGGCTTTTTATTATTGGGATTAGGCATAGGCCATGCAAGTAATTATGGTTGTTTTGGAGGGGTTGTATTGGTTGTAAGAGGCATTAAGGCTTGTTGTTGAGGAGGTTGTATCAAGGTTTGTTGGTGCTACTATTGCTACTAGCTCTGGGTTTGCTACCAACCCTACTGAGGTTGTTGCCAACCTTGCTGGGGTTGCTACCAACCCTAGTTAGGCTACTGTAGACCCTAGCTAGGTTGTTTCTAACCTTGCTGAGGTTGTTTTCAACCCTGGTTAGGCTACTACCAACCTTGCTGAGGTTGCTGCCAACCTTGGTTAGGTTGTTGCCAATTATTATAACCACCATATTGTTGCTATTGCCATTGACTATTACCACTATAATTATGAAGTGGACCTTGGGGAATACCTAATCTTGGAGCTCAAGGCCTTCATTGAGCAACATAGAGAACTTCTCTATCTTCATCAATTGCCTTGAATTCAGTAGGCATGTGTTGTGACTCTAGATTAGCAATAGGTTTGCACTGGCAATTACATTTCTTTTCTCTAGCAGTGAGGGCAATATTCTACTACCATAATGTCAGCATCCTCCTTCTTCCTCCATGCTTGCAAGGTGTCCAATTGTGTAGCAGCATCATTAATGATGTCTTGCTTGAAATATGATAAGAGGTTTGACAGCTCTGTCTTGGATACTCTGGCACCAGGAGATTTTTGGAGTAAATCCCTCAAGCCTCATCCTTTTTTATTGATGCTATGGAATAGTTCAAGCAAATGTTCCAAATTTTAGCCCACATCTTTTGTGTGATATCACCTCCAGCCATTAGATCTAAAGCTTCCATACTCCTTTCATGCACTTCTTTTAAAAATAGATGCTTTTGGGATTCCTCATTCAGCTGATGCTGCGTATTGTGCTACAAGTTGAACATGAAGCATGCAACATAGTCCTCCAAAGTTTCATACTCCTGTGAAATTTTGAAAGTGTCATCTCCTTTTAAGTCATGGCCCCTACAATATTCCTTATATTTAGTAAGGAACAAGTTACTCATAGTTGGCCAATCTACCACAGCATTGGCACCTAGACTCATAAACCATCTCAAGGCAGCTTCTTTTACAGTTGATAGAAACAATTTCAGTTTATGAGCATCTGTGGTGTAATCATAACTTTGACAAAGAATGTCAAACTCAAAGAGAAAGGTTTATAGATCTTCAATAATGAGGCCATAGAGCTTTGGAAGGGTAGTTGAAGGTATATTTTTCAGATTTTGATTACCTTGTTGAGTGGGAATTGGAAAGGGAAAGGTAGGCTGAGCAACAACCATTTATGGATTTTCTAGTGGTGGTTGGTGTTGGTGTTTTAAATGGTACTAAAACTACTAAGTGACAAAATGCTTAATACCAGAATGACAGTACATACACAATCTAAAGACTAGCCTATTCTTATCAACAATTGCATATGTAAGGCATTTGGACCCAACTTCAAGAAAACCACAAATGGTTTCCTACTCTTTTGGCTTTGCACAACCAGGGTGGGTATACCCAGGGATGGTTCAAAACTGAAACGACTATATGAGGATTATTCTTAGTTTCATTCTGATTCTCATTTCAAGATCCTCAAATATATACATAATTCTTACTCACTTGCTAAACACATCCCATAAACAGATATGGCCAAGAAGTCTTCTATAGATCTGCAGACATTTTCAACAACAATGGCTAACTGAAGCTAAAAAAATTCCACGCAGACAAGTGCTGGCCAACTTTGAAGATCTACAGGAAATAAAAGTAAAATTTGATTTGATGATGCATTTGAAAAGACCATTTGTAAGATATTTCTCCTTCAGCTGAAATAACTTGATCAGTGCCTAATCCATTGGGGTTCAGAGTTTATAGCAAAATCTAAGATCTAATTTGTTGCCTTACAACAAATTTTATCAGCAATTCTTATCAGAATTTATCATTCAAAATCCTTTTCAATACTTAAGGAATATTATCACATTCATCAAAGCTTTTATTTAATCCATTGAATTAACAACAATGATAGATGGATATACAACCTAACTAGATTGCATTCAATAGTACAAGCTTTTACTCATACAACATCAAGGTAGCTAAGTATTGAGAAGGAGACAAAATTCAGAAAGAACTGATATGGGGACAGTTCATAGTTTGTATTCATTTCCTTTGAAAATGGTATATCTTTTACAATAAACTCAGAATAGCCTTCAAAAAGAAACACAGTTCATTCTATCTTCATATATTTTCAGAAAATTTGACAGAAAAATACATTACAAACTTGCCTTCAAAATTTGGACCAAAAACTAGACTAAGCACAATACTTAGAAGAAAAAGAATTTAGACCCTTCTTTAGCCTTGGGATCTCACTTAAATAATGTGAGATGCAACAAGCTTAGGGCTAAAGAGAGTGACACGTGTCCCTTAAAAGACACTGACGAATGTCTGCAGTAAAAGACAAAAAACAAATAACAGAAAAGCTAACACATCAAAACATCTCGGGTGGGTCCCTTTCTGTTATACTTCTCATTTGTTTTAACAAGAAGATAGGATCTGATTCTCCAATTATTCTTCATCCTCAGAGTAAGTAGCCATGAGGTTTGAAAGTGATGTATTGTCTTCAGTTACCTGTAAATTTACTTCAACCTGGGGATTTTCCATGTCCTTATTATTAACTTCGGGGGTGACTGTTACTTTTTCATTTTCTTCCTCGTCATCTTCTGATATTTGTTCTAGAAACTGATTTTTCCATTTATTAAAAGCATCATCATCTGGCCAATCAAAGCTCAGAGCTTCTCTTTGTATCATTATTAAAGAATTTGCATTTTCTTCTAAAACATCAAATTCTCTCCCCATAGCAGTATAAAAAAACTGTATTTTTACTAGTTCCTCATTTGTCTTTGCCCAGAACCAGTGGCTAGTTTCACTCATGATGTTTATCATTCTTTCATTTAATAATTCATCCATCTCCCTTTTCCACTTTTCTTTTTCTTTTAATATATCAACAGATTCTAAAGCATAAGGAAATAGTGTGAATTTTTCAGCGATGTATTGAGAAAAATAGAGTGTTAATCTTCTCTGTAAAGAATCCCTTTCATCATCAAAATTCTCTAGCTTATTTAATAAATCAAAAATCTTCTCAACTTGATGATAAGGCATTTGGACTGCAGATATACATATGATTTTAATATCATTATTTCTCTCCCTCCATTTTTGTGCAAGAAGAGTCAGCTTATCCTTATCCCTGTTCAACTCATCCATGAGGGCTGCAATTCTTGCCAACTGATCAAAGAAATTTGACCATTGTATTTTATCCCTCAAATATATTACACCCTGCTTTAACTTTTCTTCATATTGATTTCTCAATTCTATCTGCAACTCATGCAATTTTATTTTTTCTTCTTCAAATTCCTCTGCAGTATAGAATTGTGGTCTTTCAGGGGTGTCAGGTATTTCAATAATAAGGGTTGATCCAGATCCAACCAATGGCTGTGAAGGGTATGCAATTGTAGGTGCACTAGACTCTCCCATTTTTCTCTTCCCCAGTATCCTCTCCATTTGGGACATTTTGTTTTCCAATGATTGTATCCGTATACCCCTTTCCTCATATGCCTTCAAAACTTCTTCAAATAGCCTAGCATTGAGTTGGGCAAACTTATCTTCTTCTTGTCCAGATACAACACCACCCAATTTTAGCATTTTTGTAGCCATTCCTATTACTTGTTTGCTACTTACCTCATCAGGCCTGTATACTGTCAATGTGCCAGTATGTTCTGCAATGGGAAACTCATGTATCCTGGTATTTTCCCTCTTATCTATGGACCACAAAATAAGGGCTTGGTGTTCATCACTAAATTTTATTTCTCTATGAGCCTGCAAGACCTCTTCAGCAGTTGTCAGTTGAACATCCTTCTGCTTCCTTACTGAATCAAAAACAATAGCATTCGCTATATCCCATTCTGGCAGAAGGAGGACTCTTGATTGTCTAACTATTTGCCTTCCAGCTTTAGGAGTGAACCGGGCAAAATCACTCAAGAACTTTGATTTTACCTCTTCCTTGATAACCGGGTCAGATTTATTTGGTTGCTCAGCCTTGATCTTCTCACAGGTTTTCTCAAAATTCTTTATATTTAATCTCCATAAAAACTGAGCAAAAGCCCTAGATCTTACAAAATTTTCATCATTAATAAATCTTTCAGAAGCCTGGGCAACAATCGTGTCAATTTCCTTACCTTGGTAATTAGCAATGGTCAGGTCTAAGGAAGGTGTAGGAGGTTCTTATGGCTCTCCAACATTCAGGTCTGTAGAAGTGACAATCATATTCCCATCTCCTCCCATTTGTCTAAGCTGTTCCTTTAGAGATGCCTCATCATCTATTTGGATTGGAGACTGGCTTGGGGAGTATTGTTCTTTTTGAGAAGAAGAAGACCCCTGCTCCAATTTTTGTCTTTTTGGAGAGCTGGCTGCAGATGGACTTCTTGACCTTGACTTCGCGTGAGTGGGTACCTGTTGCACACTCTGAACCATGACATAACCTGCCCTTTTCTGCAATGTATATTGGCCAGGAGTTACTATATTTCTACTACTCATTCTTCTTTGTATTTCTACTGCCTTGTCTGGGTATGCCTTAATAAGTATATCTTTCTTTTCATTCACAGTCTGAATTATTGTAGCAAAATTATTCATTAATGCCTGTATTTTATCTCCCCAGTATTTCTTATCTTTCAATGGGTCATATTGGGAGTCAAAAGCATTAATGAATTCTAGGTTTTTACTGAAAACTATCCATTTCTCTTTCATTAATTCTTGCTCTTGCAATGTGAAAACATTTCTGCTTACATCTTCCGGATAGTAAACCCGATGCACCATATGGGAAGCTCTCACCCTTTCTCTTAACAGGTCATAGAATCCTTCAGGGTCAATGAATCTGGCGTGAGATTCTGCCATGTTGTATTTATTCAAAAACAAATTTAAATGCTTCCACCCCTTTTTAACAAAAACAAAATCATGCACCACAGTAACTATTGGAAAGAAAGTGCCCTTCTTGACCAATTCCCTCTCATCTATAGTACCTATCTGCCATAAGAGCTCGGCTATCCCTATCTTCAGAGGTACATGAAAAGGTAACACATGAGGTTTTCCTAAGAAACCATAAACTCTTATTACTGTTGAAACATTGTAGGGAATTATATCCCCCCAGTTATGACTGAAAAGTAGCCCCTTAGCATAGTCCTTGGGTCTGACCAACTCTAATAATGCTTGTGGGATTCTAGGGCTATCTCCTCTTAAAAGCAATCTAAGCTTTGATGCAAAATACCTGTCAAATCTTACATAACTAGCATCAGTGGCCTCTGAAGTCATATCCACACTCCATAATTGCACTAGATTCCTTTCTCCATCCTTTGTGGTTTCTAACTCCATACCTTTGGAGAAGAAAGAATATCCTTTGTATAAACATACATGCATCATCAATGAATACCAACAGAATGGTTTGTTTACTTTCCCCTTTGCTATTCCAACCAATCCGTTGTGAATTTCTTTTGCTAGGAAAGTGGCAAAATCCAGAATGGTACTCATTCCAAATTGAAGGGTTTGAGCAATTATAAGGACCACAAAACCTGGAATTTGATCACCCTCATCTATCCCCAAGATCTTGCAAAGAGAAAAATATAGTGCCTGAGCTCTCAGATTGAAATGTCTTCTTAACAATGGCTCTGGAGTACTGGTTGTGATCACAGGCAAACTTCCAACCCTAGCAGCATGCTCCTATAGTGGCCCTATTCTCAAGTACACTCGTTGTGCATCATATCTAGCTTGCAAATCATCTAGATCAATGATCTCATGCACAACGTGGTTAGGGTTTAGGTTGAAAACCTCACTGAACAATTCAGGGCAAACCCTAAAAAGGTTGACCCCTAAATGATTTTTTACCCACCCTGTGATAGGGTCATACCTCTTTGCCAGGTCCATCAATAAATCGCTATCAAAGAATACACTAGGGACTATTAATTTTCCAATGTCAAATTCCCATACATTGCTCATAGGAGTGTCCAATTTTCGCTCTGAAAACCATTTCCTAAACAACTCCAAACCTCCCATGGAAACCTAGGCAGCCCTTATCCAATTAGCTTTGTCATAAAATCCTTCTGCCACAACCAATCTAGGGTTTTTTGGAATGAGCTCCCTTCCCTTTGTTATTTCATGCATTGATAAAGGGAATTGTTCAAGAAAATTATCATGTACTGAACGTTTTAGATAATCTTTTTGTCCAGTAAACTCTTTTTGGGGCGGCATTTTAATCGAAACTTTGGAAAATTCACAACAACAGATGCTTGAAATTTTACTTAGAAAGTCACAGAGCACTTACCCACCAGAAATCGCACTTTGGCGCTATATGATGTCTTCTACAATTTTATTGGAGTATTAATCGAGAAATTTTGTGCCTTAGCTCTGAAAACTTGAACGCCCTTTTCTTTCTGTACTTTGGTGATTCATTAGTGGTGAAATCGTGGGCTCTTTTTATGAATTAAAATCGCACACACCAGGTCTGGATCACATTTACTCTCAGTAACCGTTGCCTGCAATTTGCATTCAAATTTGAATCCCATCCGTAGATTTTACCAGATTGCACGGTCCTGATTTAAAATAACAAGGCTTCATAGTCCTTTCTGAAACATGCTACGTGTCATCATTACGCTTCCCCGCATTACTTAAAAACTTGCATCTTTATTATGCGAGGATGCGTCAGCCGTCGATCAAGACAAGATCGGCGATTGGAATAATCCATTTAGTATTGATGACCAACTAGCTGTACGGACCAATAGGAAACTGCCATATTAGCTTATACTAACGGATAACACTTCACGTCAGCAGATACTGTATCATCTTTTGAGCAAGCAAGGGTTTGACATCATCATGGGCTATGTGTCATTACTGCGCTTCCTCGCATTACTTAGAAACCTGCATCTTTATTATGCGGGGAGGCGTCAACCGTTGATCAAGACATGATCAACGGTGATATCACTTCTTATTCATTGAGTAACCAAAAACCTTCTGTGCATTCCTAGCATTACACGTCACCAGTCATTTGCAGTGTAGCATACTGAAATATAGATATCTGACCTCACATTGCCACATGTCACCACTGAGCTTCCCCGCATTACTTAGAAACCTGCATCTTTATTATGCGGGGAAGCATCAACCGTTGATCAAGACATGATCAACAGTGATACTGCTTGGTAAGTAATCTCCATAGTTCTGCCAATGAATCCACCAATGATATCGCGAAAAAACAAAACGTGCAAAAATACTGACAAATCGGACATACAGGAGCTTTTGCAGCCTATCGAATCTCATAAAAAATCAGGGGCTACGTGTCATTACTGCGCTTCCCTGCACTACTTAAAAACTTGCATCTTTATTATGCAGGGATGCGCTAACCCTTGATTTCTGATAGATCGATAGTGATTTTAAAAAACATTTTAACTTGGTGTCTTCTCAGACGAAAAATTGCAATTAAATGCATACAAAGGGTTTTCAAAAAGGCATTCTGACATAAATAAAAATATTTAGGATAAAAAAAACCCCACCAACATATTTGAAGAAAGTACCTCTTTTTAAAAAAAATGAAAATGAGGGCACCACAGAACAAAGACATAGCTGATTTTTCACCCAAATATCAGAACAAATCCTATAATATGAAAAATCACACCAACAATTGGTAAATGAATAGAGCTAATGGATTATTTTGATATTCTAGCTCAACAAAAAGATCATTTAAATGAAAGGATTCTTCAGATGTGGTTGGTGATTGTACTTGATCAAGTGCTTCGGCAAACACATTTTCAAACAGTTCTTCTTCTTCTTCTCTTTCTTCTGCCTCAAGATCAGGATGAAAGGGATCTTCTTGATTGAAGTTGGGAAGAAATCTTCCAAGGTGGTCTCTTCTCCTATGCATGCAAAATACTAAAGAATGAAAATAACTAAGTGACTCTATAATGACTCTATAGTGATTCAATAAACAACATTACATTGACTTGAAAAACAACAAAATATAACTAGTAACTCTCGTCTAACTCTATTCCTTCATTCACTACTTGACCTTTGAGCTATAGACAAGGTTTTATTTAAAAGAAAGGAAAAAATGGATTCCTACAATCACAACTTCTTCATAAAGGATAGTCCATTACAACTCAAAATTCATACAACATCATAATAAAAACATCAGGTATCTTCTCAAGTTCCCGTAAATACAGAGCATAGAGGATGATAGATCTACTTTGCTATATGACTTTAATGACTTCCAGGAATCTAGGTACTGTGCAACAACTCCTTGCATGTTTAACTAATCGCCTAGATGCTTGCTTTCCCATTCAGCCACTTCATCAGGTCCCTCTTATTCTATTGGAACAGGTCCCTTATTACTTCGCTAAACAGGTCCCTTCTAGTTTGCTGCTAAGTTTTTGGCTGTAATGGTGCCACGATGCATCTCCTTCAATACTCATGATTCCATAGTGCTAGACCTTTGCTTCAGCTATTTTGACTGATTATGACTTGGCTTGAATACCTGTGGTCATCATTCAATGCACACAAAACTTCCTATAAGAATTTATTTATATTTATTGATTTAATTAAGAAAAAGCATTAATATTCAATTAACAATCTTTGCAATCTCTTCAGCTGCAAGAATATCTACCCATGCCAAAAAGAATGAAACAAAATGAACCCTTTTAGCCATAATTTCGATTATCATTTCTATGGCATATGTTCATATCTTATACATCAAAAAGTACAAAATATTATACTTAAAGGATGAAAAAGTTTGACGTGTTATAAACAAATGTTCACAAAAAGGATAAAAAAGACATCTATTTCTTCATGCCATCAAAAGGGATGAATGCAAATTGCCTTGTCATTAGCGTTTGAAAAATTCTTCTTACTGGAATAATGACTAGCTTTATAATAGTGACATAACTCACTTGGACTTTTTTGGCAGTCCTACCTCTCCTTCTAGGTGAGGAAAACTCTATATATTCAAAGCTTGTAGAATTACTTCTTGTCTGCACTTTGTTCATAAGTCATATGCACTAGTCATCTTCTTTTCATAGTTTAGAGTCGCCAGACGTGTATATCCTCTTTACCTCTAAATAGGTTAACTTGTTGTCATACACATCAACAAAATTAAGAAAGAGAAAAGGAAGGAGAAACTAAAAATTAGCTTTTCTAAGTCCCATCGGGTGTGCCAAAATTTTTATCTCTAGAAGTTGTGCCTAGACTGGATTCTAACTCAGTCAACTTTGAGTAACATGGAAACACTCCTAGGTAGCGGGTCTACTAGGGTTAGGAATGAATCTCTAGGTTCTAGGCTAGTTCCTTATGATGTTTCACTTGTATTTTTCTTCAAACATGAAAAATAAACTTGAGAGGAAAAGGGATAGGAGGATTTCTTGCATGAATGTAAATGTTGAAAGTAAACTAAGGTGATACACCAAATATTAAGATGAAAATATTGTTGGCCTAACATGATGAAGCATTTTTGAATAGTTAAAAAGGGCATAATATTGGCCTTTAGAAAACTCATACGTAAATATTTCACAAGAGGGAAAGCACTTCAGTCAAGATGCTAAAGGGAATGCTAACATTCACAATTAACTATTTGAGACAAGGCATAGTTTCACAACTTATAACCTATGTGAATGTTCCTAAAACTTTGTTTGCAAATAAAATTGAGATATAAACTTAGGGATTTCAGGATAGATCACAAAAGTTTACATCAAATCATTAATTAAGCAACAAAGACACCAGAAGGGATTTTGAACCATTCATTAATTTAGGCTTCAAAGGTAGTTCCATGACATTCCTTAAGACTGAATATAAAGCCATATGCCAAAAAAGCTATGAACATATGTCAAAAGACTACTAGAAGAACATAGATATTTTTTGAAAATTACAATTTTACATCTTCTATATTCTAGTAAAACCAGGAAGATTGTTATGATATTCACCAGGTGATATTTGTTGCAGGAACCCTGTAACTGATTCTATTGCTTCCATTCCCTTTAATCATGAAGTTCTCTAACTACATCAGCTGATAGAGTCATGACATCTTTAACATACTCCTGCCAGATCCATTTATTCTTTAGGGCCATTCTAAATATCTAATTCTTTCTCTCAATTTATTTGCTCTACTACTTGAACCAATTAAATTCTATCACCTTTAGTCAAACTCTAACTGACTACCCAACAAGAGCCATGTGTCATTATTTGATAGGCTGGACTCACTACCTTTCGCATCCTCATAACAATATTTCTATTATGACCAAGTTAACTCATGATGCCACAATGCTACGATCTGGCCGCTTCACTCCTTTGCTGCAATTTTTCCCTTAACAACATCTTAGACTAGGACCATGTGACAAGGGGAAACTTTACTATTTCTCAACTTCGCACATTCATTCCTTAATTGCTAGGTTCAAGTTGTGATGTTGTGCTCACCTTGGATGTTGACTGTTCTGCATAATTTTTGCATGATCGAGACTTAACACTTAACTCAACTGCTAACCCTTGCAAACATGCAATCCATAGCCTTGTTGCTTCGTTGCATAAACCTCAGGTCAATGTTAACCCTATGTGACCAGGTGATGAGGCTAGGACTTAACTATTATGTGACTTGTCGTAGCTTCACAACTTAGAAACTTACTTGATTCAAACCCCTACGAACATGTGATCCACATTTCTTTTGACCACCATATGCTTCACATAGTTTTGTAGCTTTTAACTCTGGATTAATGCTTAACCTTATGACTACATGAATGCAAGCTTTCGTTGCTTCATCACCTTAACCAAAGATCAACAAGTTAACCGTACGATCATGCATCTGAAGGCTTTTGTCATGTCACCACATAAACCATGGGTTTTCCTTAATTCTGTGCGATCATGCATTCCACTTGAATCTAAACCTTATCATGCCTTTGCAACTTGGAGAAAGAGAACCTTTTGACAGAAATACATCGATTGAGTTGATTAGTATTTTCTTGACAAGATGTTTTTTACCTTCATGACGATGTGACTAAATCTTGCTTTGACCATGACCTATTGACCCATTGCATGCTCATGACTTATCATTTTGAAGCTCTTTTCGATGGAATATATTGATTCAACATCATCTGTCTTCATTTGATGGATGACTCCTTTGAAGTTGATCACTTACAACATTGCAACCAAAGGATTTCTAAAACAATGGGCCCACCATGATATGTGTCACTACCTCGTATTCCTACATTGTTTAAACTTTGATCACTTTCAGAATGTGGGGATATGCTAGTTGTTGATCTATTGATATTAGAGGATGGCTAAAAAGATGGAAAACCTTGGCATAATCAACACTCCTAGCTAATCAGATATTGCCACCCTATCACCATTCTAACACATTTCTCATTGCATGATTGGTATACTGGATCTGGTCCCACTGTGACATGTGGAAAATGCATGTATTCCCACATTGGTTAAAGTTCATTCATTTTGAAAATGCGGGGATACCCCAACCGTTGATCATCATCCAATCGATGACTTATGCAAGGTTAATCATTCTTTGGTTGAGTCAATATCATCATCAAATTAGGTACTACCACATCATTAGATCTTCTCTAACATATTTATTACTACATGCTCAACTTTTAGTCCAGCTCTACCAGGACACGTGTTGCATATGCATATTACCACATTAGTTAAAGTTTGTGTATCTTGGAAAAGCAAGAATATGTCGAGCGTAGATCTTCTAAGATCTAACGGTTCTTGAAGAAAGCTGATCAAACTACTTAGAAATGCAAGAGGGGCCATAGAGACAGGTGTCATCATTCTATTGCTTCATAACTTACTTCTTGACTTTAGCATTTCATTATGTGATCATGCAACTACCTATCAAGATAACTACTTCATCCATCAATGCATCATCAGAACTTGAAAGTTTGACTAAATCCTTAGCCCATGGGATTGGGCAATACAAGCATTTGCATCCTTAGAACTTAAACCCATGATTAATTTAAACCACTTGCGACTACGTGAACAAAGCTTTTGCAGTGTTGTCATCTTTATTCCTTGGTTAGCTTGACTCCTTGTGATTATGCAAACATGAATTTAACTACCTAATAATTGTGTCACACCGTCACCACCATTTTGAGAAATAACCCTTGACTACCTTCGATCATGCAAACAAGCATGAATTGCAAGATTGCAACTTAAAGCTTGAGTGCAAGCATAATACATTTGAATTCAAAAGGTTAAAGAAACTTAGGGATATAGGAAATAAGACATGATTAATCATTTTATGTATCCCTTTCATGCATGCATGCCATTTAATGAATCTAAAGGAGGACGTGAATCATGACTACCACCTTAGATGAAAAGAGACTGGTCAACCTTTCTACTAATTTTGCATTGTGATGAAAATTGGTAATAGTTTGACATAACAAGCATATGATACTTTAAAGGATAGTACAAAATTTAAAGGAAAAGAAATAAAAATATGCAAAAAAACACAAAATGGAAACCAAATCAAGTTTAGCTTTCAATAACTTATTGATGTAGGATAGTGACAAGGTTTGTTAGGAAATCAACTAAGCTTTAAATGGTCTTGATTAGTGTTGACCTGCATGAACTCTCTTTGAAAGCTCTGAACTCACAAGAAGATAAATGCACAAATGATTTGAAAATGGCCTTTTGGACCCCTTCTATAACATTTTGACCTAATTTTTCAAACTCTCAAATTTCCATGAAAATTGCACCCGTACCTGATTTTGACATCTTTGATTCATTTTTGGGATTGAAACCAAAATATGACTTTATCTTGATCATCAAAATTGTGTTTTAAAAATATCTTCCTTCTAGGCATAGTTGACTTGTCACTTTTGAGGTTAATCTTTAAAATATTTTAAGGTAATCATCCTTTCATAATTTCTTCACCATCTTCTCATTATCATTTAATCACCATTCTTCTTTCTTTGACCTAATTCTTATGATTTATCTTTCTAGTCAAGTTTAGTCAAGTAGGGGCACATCCTCAATGCCTAGTGGTCAAACTTGATTCTATTATTTGAATCACTCAATCATTCATCATGAACCTTAACTTATCTTGATTTGATCAAATCTATGTCATTTCTACATCTACTCTACATCAATTTAATTTTGATCCTGAGGTGGCAAAAATACCCTATCTTTTAATGTTGTAAATTGATTTGCTATATATATCTACTTCGCCTGGGGTAGACTCTTGATCTAATCTATTTTCTCTTGGGAATATCACTTCTTATGACATCATATTAGTTCTTATATTGTCTATCTATTTATCTATCTCTATTTTAGTGTTCAATTTTTGCTTCAAATTGTGCATAATAATCATTTTATTATCTTGCTAGCCTTTGTTTATTGCTAGTTCAGGTTTTATTAGCTCACCGCACTTCGTTCATTGCTATTTCAGAGTCAGATCTCTCAACTAGCTTGACATCATCATCCTTTGACTTGATGTGTTCCTTGATCACTCACACATTAGTCAAAGAGGGGAAAATGTAATCACCCAAAAATGGTATAGTAACCTATAAGCTCCCATTTCAATATTGTTAATCTTTATGCTAGACTACACCTTATGCTTAATCAATTTAGCATCACTTGTCCTTGATAAAATCATCATTTAATTATTTATTCTAGTATAACCTATGGTTTGACCACCTTATCCTAAGTCTTTATTTAATTAGAAGAACATGCTCCCTTTTTAATTTAATAAATATCCTTTATCATGGCTGTGTACATGAAAAATAATTTTTCTAATTTAAAAATAAAAGAAAAAGGATTTTGTTTACACATTGAATGCACACTTTCCAAGGTGACTGGAATCTCTTTTTCCTCTTAATCTCCTCCACACATATTTTTCCACTTGAACATACCCATTGATTTTCCTCTTAAGAATCTTGTGAACCAAATTCAACATCAGGATCATTCTCCACTATAGATCTTGCCTCTTAATATCTAACCATCCATTGTTCTTTAAAAGGAGGCTCTTTCCTCACTCTCACATAATCTTATGTCTTCATGCTATTATATTGCTTCCATTTTGTTTACTTGCATTCATGAGCACTTCAACACTTTCACTTGCACTCTCATTTAGATTACTTGCATCTTAGATTAGTCTTTCCTTTATTGCATTATAGCTTGGATCACATAGCTTACTTAGGGGACAATAATCTTGTTATTGTTAGATTAGCTTTTATTTCATCATTCCTTGCATTCTGCCATAGCTTAGGCTTTGCATTATCATCCTACTTTCATTTGCATACTTAGTTGGAGCTCTTTGGATTCTAGTATTCTTACTTCTACTCCATTAAATCTTCTATCTTGTAGTGTGCCTTGCAAAGGTCATTCTCTTGGTTCATTTGAGAGTCATCACTATCACATTTCACTTATTTCCCTTTCACATTACAAGTAGGAAGCTATAAGCTACCATTCAAGATTTCTAATCAATGGGTCCCCTTGGATAGAATGGTTTATAGAACTCCTCTTCATTTTTAACATACACTCCTCATTTCACTAGCATATTTGGGATGGGGGAAATTTAATATTGGCTCCACTTTAGAGGGATCTATCTTCAAGTTATACTTTCAAACCACAAAACCAAGGTATATTATTTCCTACTTCATAAACTCACACTTGTCCAAATTTATGGTTAGATTTTCATCATGTAACTTCCTTAACCTGATTTCTAGGTGCCTAAGATGATCTTTCTTATTTTTACTAAAGATCAATATGTCATCTGAATATACTATCAAAAATTTACCAATACAATCTTTCAATACTTCATTCATAAGCCTCATAAATGTACTAGGGGCATTTGTCATCCAAAATGGCATAACAAGCCATTCATAGAGTCCCTTTGAAGTTTTCAATGTCGTCTTCTACTTATCTCCCTCCTAGATCCTGATTTAATTAGTTAATTTTGAGATCAATTTTTGTAAACTATTTTGTGTAATGCCCCCACTAGGGAACCTAAGAGGACTAATCCCAATTCAACTAAGTTGGATAAGATTTTTTTTTAAAAAGTAATATCCAATAGGTTCTGTAACAATTTATTTATTAGATTGATTTCTCTAGTCATCTAAATTGGTTAATCTAATCATGATCTATTTTTAAGATGTACTTATCACAATGCATTAACCATAACATGATATTCATAATAATAATAGAATATCATAAAGTAAAGCATGATTCACATTAGATGAAAGAAACATAACATTATCTCACATTCTCAAGAAATGCATACACTAAAATGAAATTTTACAAGAGAGAGAGAGAGAGATAACAACCCTTCCCTTTACATTTCACAGACCTCAATATACATTTTCATTCCTATCTACCCATCCCTTTTACATGGATTTTATTTTAGTACATTAATTATTTTCCCTTTTTACAATAAACATCATTTGAAATTACATCAAGTACAAAATAACCAAAAACATCTTCAAATATCGTCATAAGCATTATCCAAGCATCTTCATGAAAAACTTTGTTGATCAAGCCATGAACAAGCCTCAAGTTTTGCCACCCAACTATGTGGACCCTAAGGAACCACCCCTTGAGCTATGAGACAAAACCTTGATCTAAATAAGGCCTAAGATACTGGGCTCAAATCCAAGAAAGAAATAAAAAGGGTGCAAGAGTAAAGTTCAAAGATCATAAAGGACCGCTAGTGGAAAAATATGAGTAAAGGGGTTATAACCTCATCTAGGTGAGTTTCATCATGCCTTACCGAAGTGTTGGGATTAATCACATAGGCTTAAGGTCATCTTGTTGCACAAAATACCTTTTACTTGAGTACTCCAATGAGGATAGGCATGACCAAGTAAAGTTGGAATCAACCATGTAGGTTAGGGGCCTATAATCCATGTAGGATGTCCCATTTTGGTGGCATCCTTAGAATTACCTTGGGAAAGACATACACGAATTCTTGTAACAAAGGATAGTTAAGTTTCATTTCTCCTATATTTCCTTTAGGGTCATTAGCTATTACTGCAAAAAGTTGACATCCTTTCCTCGTGCTTCATTTTAACTACATTGTTGATATCATTTGTAAAGGAATGGATCTTTGTATGCCTATGATTTTTCTTTCCTTTCCTAGATCATCCTTACAAAAGATCTCCTTCTTTCAGAAATCTATGCTAGATTTATGAGCACCCAACCAATCCATGCTCAAAATCATTCCATAAAAACCTAAAGGGATAACTCAAAGGTTTACATTTGTTGAGAAAGGTCGTAGGTTTATCTCATAGTTTTCTACAACCAGGTTTGTGGAAATTTTAGCTCCTAAAGCTAATCCTTCTTGTCACTTATCACCTTGCCCCTAATCCTCTAACTCACACAAATCTATTAGAGCAAGTGAAATAAAATGATTTTGTAGCTCCCAAATCAAATAAGATGGAAATTTCTCTGTTCTCTAACACACCTAAGGTTTCCACCAATATTACCTAAAAATCCTACTTGATGTTGGTCTATAGCTACAAATATGCAGTGTGAGTGCCCCACATCTCCTACCCTAGGTTTAGAGACTATACATTTTGGTGAGTATTTGTGGTTTTTTCTTTGAGGGAAACTTGTTGCATAGTGTCCTTGTTGCCTGCGGGAAAAACACCATGTATTTCTACCAAAGTCCTAGGAGGGAGGAGCACTAGATTGTTGAACACTCACTTTGTAATTATAATATTTTTTCCATGAGTTTTATTTTCTAGTGGATCTCTCATTTGAATGTTTTCCTTTGTGGTTTCAGAACTTCTTCCTTTTTTGGAATTTTTTGCCCCTCATAAAGGATGAGTTTTCTTGAGAGTTTGCAACCCCTCAATTATTCTCATTATTGTTTTGAGTGGTTTGACTACCCACATGACTTCTCATTCCTATCATCACATCTATTTCAACTAAAATGGATTTATACATAGTCTCTCTTAAGGTTTTAGGTTCAAAAATTGCTACTCCTGTTGATATTCGATTTTTGAGGCCCCTGATGAAGTGATATACTAACATAGGACCATCTTCCTTATAACCAAAAAAGGTTTGAGTTCATAGAATTTCCTTTTGTACTCTTCTATGGTCACATTCTTTTTTTTAGTTGATGGAACTCTTCTACTCTACCTTATTTTCATTAATCAGAGAGATATCTATTCATGAAGGATTCTAAGAATAGCTCCCAAGATATGTCATCTAACCCTACATGTAACCTCTCTTCTTCCTGACATCACTACTTTCTAGCCTTTACATTACTATTGAAAAGGGTGCATAGTAAAACATCTTTCTAGGTCAAAAATTCAAGTTGTTTTCTATTAACCCCCCTTTATTTCCATATAACTTAGGTATTTTCAACCTGAGTAAATATTCCATCTAGGTGGAAACATGTGTTTCATGTCCTTTTATAATCCTTCTCCTAGGGATCCTTTCACATTATTATGACCACCAATATGGGAATGATTAGCTTCTTCCCAATTCATCGTATTATTTTCCATTTGATCTAAATCTTTGCATCGTTTGTTTCATAAACCTCCTAAGTTGTAATGCTTCATTATCATCTCTCTGACTCCCTATCTCTTCATGCCTACTAGATTCTGCTTGCTCATGTTCAAATCTTGGGGTGAATTGTTTACTCTACCCTTTCCCACTCTTTATGTCTTGGGAGTCATCTTGAAGTTCAAAATTACATAGGCCAAGTGAGAAATGTTTTATCTTCCTTAACTTAAGTCTTCCTAACATAGTAATCCTTGGAGCTCCCAATGTAGAAACCTAGGGCTCTGATACCAAATGCAATGTCCTTGCTAGGGAACTTGATATGTCATACAAGCAGGGTTAGAGATCCATAAAGTCCATAATCCACATATGAAAGCATATAAATTACATCATAAGAATTGTATATCTAACCACATAATGTAATCTAACATATCTCTTATCACTATTATAAGCATAAATCTAGTATCTCAGATCATGTAGCTAGGGTGGCATTACATTGTGCACCTCCTAAAAAGTCCATAAGGTCTTAAATTCTAGGTATTGTAAATTTGTATCGTAAACTAATCCTATTGATTTATCTTGAATCAATTCATAATATCCATGTTCCCCCTTCTTAGGTGCCAAAACTATGGGCAATACACAAGGACTTATACTCTTTTTAATTAGGCCACTATCGAACATTTATTGCACTTGTCTAGCCACTTCCTCATTTTATTGAGGTGTCATCTTATAGGTTTCTTTATTTGGAAAGGAAGACCCTGGTATGGAATTAATTTGAATGACAATAGCTTTTTGAGGAGATAATGTGGTATGTGTCATATTAATGAGTATATCATTAAAATTATCCAACAAAGTTCTCACCTCTGTAGAAATATTTGTTTCCTTCTTCTTTCCTTTCTCTTCCCTGGGATTCACCACTAGGGAAAATCCTACCCCATCTCCCTCTTTAAAGATGTTTAGAAACACTTTATCTCCTACTAGTAATACACTAGGACCAATGGGTTTAGGTTCTTATCCATCTATTATAAACTAGATTGTATAGGTGACACCATCCTTTTGAAATGAGTAAGAGATTTTCTCACCGCCATGGATTGCTCTTTTATCATATTTCCATGGCCTACCTAACAATAGGTGGAATGCATCCATGAGAAACACATCACAAAGTATCTTGTCCTTGTACCCACATCTGGTAAACTCTACCTATGTTTTTCCATTCACCAATACATATTGCCATTTATTCAACCCGATCACTTTATATGGGTTACTATGTGGAATCTTACTTAATTTTTGCTTTTTAACTACTTGTTTAGATACAATATTTTCAATTTAACCAAAGTTAAAATCTTCTCTAGTTAGCCTCCTCTTTGACTGGTTCCTTGAGTAATACTATTCTTACCATGAGGTTCTCTCCAATGTCTAAGTCCAATCGAACTTCTAGAGAGTTCCCACTAGCAACATCTTCTTAAAAATAATTGACTCTCCTATCCCCTCCTTGGGATGTTGAAGCCTTATCAGGGCACCTAAAGGCAAGATGTCCTATTTGGTTGCAACTCTAATATTTCATAGTTGAGAAGTAGGATTCTCTCCCTAATCCTTAAAACCTTCCTCCATTGTTGTTAGATTCCCTACCTCTATATCTTCTTCTACTATTGGAGTTCCCACTCTACTCTAGTAGTTTATATTCCCCTTAGGACCTTTTTCCTACACTTCTCCCTCCATAGCCACCTTTGTGACCTCTATTTTCTTTGTCTCTTCCTCTATGGATTTTCGTCTGGTTCTTATTTTTTTCCTCTACCTTATGTTCCAACCAATAGAACATTTTCATTTTGGTGGGACTTAAGAGACTGATATCCTCTTGAATATGCCACTTTAGCCCATATAAATGTCTAGTTACCTTTATGCCTTCATCTTCCACCACACTAGACCTCACACATAACCTTTTAAACTCTATGTATAGGAACTAGTATCAAGGTCTTTCTACCCCAAGTTTTGCATTTTATTGTGCAATTATATTTCATAATCCTATGGCACATATGTTTCACAAACTTTGGAAACCATACCCTTTCATGTGGATATTGCATTCTTGCCTTCTTTCTGTCTCTCTTCTTGAACAAACTTCCACCAAGTTAGGGAAACTCCCCTTAACCTAGACTTAGCTACCCTTACTTTTTGTGCTTCATTGATACCTTCACATTCAAATTTATTCTCAAGTCCTTCAATCCACTTTATCACCAAGTGTCGTTACATATTACTACTAAAGAGGAGTATCCCTTCCAAGGCTTTTCCACCCATAACTTTAATATCTTTAAGGAATGGTTCTTTAGATAGCACTGGATCAAGCTCAAGAACCCCATCCTCCTTTGTAGTTTATTTCTTCTTTTCCTCTTTCTTAGTGACCTTCATAGTCACCTTTTATGTCTTGGTCTTAACTTCTCAATATTACTTTCCAACAAATATAGTTTTTATTTGAGCAACCTATTCTCTTCCTCTTTCTCTTGTACTTTCTTGGCCAACTATGCATTAGTCACCATACTTCTCACCAATTGACTCTCTAGCTAACAGAAAACTTTACACTTACCCAAATCTTTAGGTTCTCATACCACTTTAATAGGGTGGATCTAGGATTCAATGTGTGTATGCCTTTCTTTGCTAGGCCTTCACATTATTTTTTATTTAATTTGGACCATAATCATGCATCTTCAAGTTTCAAGGTGGAAACTTACCCATTTAGACTCAATCCTACAAATTCCCAATCAATTAGGTAAGATCACTTTGCTCTCCAAGCCACACTTTCCACACATCCATAAAACTTACTCAAAGATAATCATGACTCAACCAGGAGTGGATTGACTCTAAGAATGTGTTTTCACACTTCTTTCAACTCAATTTAATAGGTCTTCTAACCCAAAGCTCACTAATTGAAAAGATGGGTAAAATATACTTACTAGGACAAAGCCCCCAATTGGGTCTATATTTTTGGTTTTTGGATCTTAACTCTAAAATTTGCTAAATGACCTTCAAAACCAATGAACATATCAAATAATTATTTTTAACACCTTAATAAATCTATGGGTTTTAGGGCTCCAACCTTTGTGTAATGCCCTACTCCAAAATTGGGCCTAATTTGCTTAAAAAATATAAAGAGTTGAAGTTTATTGCAAACTAGTAAAAAGATGGATTTAATGGATTATTTTGTCCACATAAATTTCTTCGTCTAACCTTATTCATCATTTCTTCATCATTCCTTAATTAGTTCAATCCACTCATCCATTTGATTCAAATTATTATGCCAAAACCTAGTTAGACTCACTATTAGCTTGCCTAGGGCTTGATGTCAAAATTTACCAAAGTGACTTTTCCACAATTTACAACTAGAAAATATATAACATTTCCCTTACTAGAAGTTACCCAATGGCATTAATTCTACATGGTGGAATATGGAGTTAGGGGTTTATTTTACAACCAAACACTCGCTCTACGAGTGACAAGGCACTTTTCAATGAAAATTTTACTTAGAAACTCCAAACTTTGCACAAACAAAAACAATGTGTAGAAAAAAGAAGTTAATCAAATCTACCTAAATGCACCAAAAATAACTTCAAATTAATCCAACCTACTACAGTTACACGTGTTTCAAAGGAACTATACAAGAATTATAGAAAAAGTATCACTTGCTTGTATTGCAAAAATGTAAAAAAATGCATTCCAACCTCCATACAATCATTTTTAGAGTCTTACATAGACCTCCTATTCATATTTCAGCTACTCGTAGGATTACCCAACTATTTTTGTTTGAGATGTAAAAATTTGCAAAATGTTGCATGAGCAACATTTTCAAAATTGCAAAGTTGCAATGCAACTTTTGTTCTAGCTATCAATTATTCTTTCTTTTTGATACAAAATAGAGTATTTTGACACCTCGCACCTTCTCATGATCCACCATTGACTTAACAACCCCAGGTACACCAAATTTCACAATGGGCACCCTAAAGGAAAACTTGACAATATTTTTCCAAAATTGATTCAACTAGACTTGAATGACATCAAACTTGAAACCAAAAACCTAATATATCGGTTCTCAACTACCCTTATTATATTCAAGGACCCATTCAAGGGACTTTGAGAAAAAATTCAAGGATTTCCTTGTCCAAACACTAGGTGTTCCTATACCATAATTTATTTGAGAAATAATTTCAACTTGTAGGTGTAATAGCCACATTAATTGATAAAGTCAATCTTATTATATTTCAATGACTTATTGGCCTCGAGGACCATCAAATTTTATCCAAATATGGGGTGAAGATCTTTGATGGATCTTGATATCTAAAAGTTCTCTTCAATTGGTTTATTGATTTAGAGACATGATTTCTATGCAATGAGATCCTTGATGGTGACACTATTTCACTTGCAAAATTGAAGGTCCTTAGTTTGCTAAGGTTTTGTTCAATAATTGATAATGTGCTCTTAATCTAGTTACCATATGGAACCAACTCGTCATAGTTTAAAGGTTACATTCTATCCTTCTAACTATAAGAAATGTTTACACATAAAGTAACTTTACCTACAACAAGGACAAAACTTTTTGGTGCCAAATTTTATCTAGAATTTAAATCAACTAAGGATACAACCCCAAGTACAAGATCTAGGTCTTGATTTTTAATCCTAAAATTTTAGGAGTGAATTACAAGAAAACTTATTTATGGAGTTGAAAATAATAATCTTTTCAGACTACATGATTTACTTAACCAAGCATAATTGGTATTAAAAAAAAAATTGTCAGCATACATAAGAAGAAGGGGAAGAAACGATAATGCATGAAATTATCTACCTTTCCCTAGTGTACAATAACAACAAGATGTCTCTATAGGCTTAAGTACAACTTAATCTCTAAGTGAGTTAATTATTCCTTGTTTATTATAATTAAAATGAGATGGATTTAAGGGGAAATGATAGAAAAATGCAAATTGAAGGCAAAATAAGAAAAATGACAAGATTCAGGAAATATAGACTAACAAAAAATAAATATAAAAATTAATGACTTGAAGTGGAAACAAAAAAAATTGTACCAACATGCAAATTAAATTTGAAGTGATTTTGCAGTGTACACATCAAATTGGATGTTCCATTCTTGGGAATAGTTTGTAGATTTTTGCTATGCTCCTCGTGATTTTTTTTTTAAACTTTCATAGTTGATCCAAGAAGTCCAATACTTTTTTATTAGTCCTGAAAACTACAATACTTGTTCTTGTATATTAAAAATGGGGAAAAGGTAATGGAAATGGGGTTTCCTTCATCACATCCCTATTTAGGAATCAAACTTGAAAAATAAATTAATTTGCATAAAGAAAATTGAATATAAATATAAATATTAGATCTACCTTGTGAGTAACTTTATGAATGGATATTGAGTTCATACTTATTAATGAATAAATTTATGTGTGTATCGTCATAAAATGGAAGAACCCATTATTTAATACCATTTTATCTCCCACCCTTTAATGACCTCATGGACCATGGATGGATTTGTGCTCAGTCAACTCTTTCTCCTATTTTGTCTCATTTGTTACATTTTCATTTATGTAGTTTATAAGACCTCAAGGTTAGCTTCTTTTGAGCCAAATATTGAATAGGTTGACCTATTCCTTGAGGACTTTAGGTCCAAGGGAAAGTTTAGTTTCAAGGTTGCAAATTTGAAAATTGGGTGACCCCATCAACTTTATTTACTTTTGTGCCCAAAAACTAATATAAAAGGAAGCCTAGGAGCCTCATTTTCACAACACTAGACATCCAGAGAGATCCACTTTAAATCTAAGAATTTCAAGGTATTTATAAGCTTTCAAGCACCTAGATTTTTTATCAAGCATTCAAGAATTTCAAGATTCAAGGATTCTTTGTGAGCATTTCGTCTTTAAGACCTAGTATTTGTCGGCCATCAAGGGATGACATCTGCAATTCATTTTAGCATTCACCATATTCTTCATTGATAAACATTTACATGCATGGCTCCATAATTTTTTTTTTGTAGATCCATTACATATGTAGAGATTTCCTACATCCTTCATTGCAAATTCAAGATTTATAGCACACAAGCATTGCAAGATCATTATTGACAAGGACTTCGTTAAGCAAGGTGAATATTTATATTTTTCTTACTTACTTTCATGTTTTATATCTCAATTTCAATGTTGGTTCCTTAATCTAGGGCTTGACCAAGGCAAGCCCTCATCAAACAAAAACAAAAACCAAGTTTTACTATGTGCAGGAACAAGATATCCAAATTATGGTTATATATCCAAAAAATTCTCGCTAAGACCTTTCCAAAGAAGTTGGGTCAACTTCACTACAATGTCCTAGTAACATGTCGATTTCCCCATAAGGTATCCAAAAAATTTACCACCAAGTTGATCTGTTCTTGAAGGTCTTAGAAAAATAGAGTTTTTTTTTTTTTGTGATCAAAGATTCATAGTCAAAAATTTAACCATAGGTTTAGATCCACTATTTTTGGAGAAAAAGGCATCTTCCCTCACACATCTCAAGGGAAGTCTTATATCATTAATTTCACCTTTTAACATAGACTTATTTTTATATTTTAGTTGGGATAATTGCATATATTTAATGCCTACATCTATCTTACACTTTTCCTTAAATCAATTAGTGCAATTTTGCATTTACATTGCATATCTAAATAAATTTACATTGTGTGAAAGAGGAATTGCTTGCATACTTCCTTGATATAATTTGAGTTTAGTATATGCATCCATTTATCCCTTTGCATTTTTCTAATCTAACTTTTTTTAATATTAAGAGTTATGTTTGGAAGCCCCTCTTTCTCTTCTATTTAATGTTTAATGTGTGGAATTAGTTTGTTAATGAATTTACTTCACATAGTTTACATCATTAAAATTGAACCCCATCACCATATTTTCCACCCTCAAACAATAGGTTTCTTGAAATTTAGTTATTGAACCTTAGACTTTAGGAAGGAATCAAAGATCCCCTCACAAATGCATGGATATATGAATTCAACACCTAGATATTAAATGTAAAAATGTTTGATAAACACTTTCCATGAAGAAATAATGCATGTAAATGGATAAAAGGATCTTCGTTCTTGATTGAGAACTCCTCTATCTAGCCATCATGGGTTAGAAGGTTGATAAAATGGAGATGCATTCATTCAAAATGTATTGGATTCTTAGAGAAATACTAGAGCTTGAATGTTTTCCTTCAAATCTTGAACTTGATTACATGATCAAAAATTTCCTTATTGATATTAATGGATATCAGAATGAGGAGAAATATGTCACTTATATACCTATCACAATGTTTTAGGATTAAAAAATGGAGGAGGTCAATGTGGGATCTAATTTTCCACTAAACAAAAAAATGTGGCCTCAAATTAAATTTGAGGCCAAACATGGGGTAACACAATGTCTTGGGAATTGTGTTCCTAAAAACCTAACACTTATGGCCTTATACCAAGGAGAAAACACCAAAATTGAAATGGGAGATTAAAAGATAAGGTAGATGCCAAATTAAGGGGAGATAGATAGTTGGATCAAGCATAATGGACATGAAAACTCTAAATCACCAAAATGAAGCCTAAGGGTGGGGTCCCACGAGGAGGATTAAGCTTCGATTTCAACGAAGAAGAGGTGATCTCATTGAGAAGAAAATAAATAGCTACCATTATTTAGAGCCTTGATATTTTCGGGTTGCATATTTAAATTCTTCTAAAAAATAAAAATGACACCCAAACAAAAGTTTAGCAAGAAAATCAAATTTATCAATTTTAAAACATTTTATATCTTAAATTCATTACTATTGTAGTTTTATTCATAAGTTATTTATATTTATTGATGTCTATTGTAAAATATTTTATAATGGTTTCTTCATTTAATTGTATTTTGTGGCTTTTTCTTAATAATTTAAAAAATATAAATACAATAATATGTTAAGAATATTTATTACTTTAATTTGAGCTTTCATATTGGGTAGATTGAGCGTTGTTTATATTTTTTTGCTATCAAAATTTTGACTTAAATTTCACACCTATTTGTATTAGAAGCTTCCTTGAGTTTTAAAGCTTAAAAGTTTAAGTGAAGATACATAGAAATTTCAGGTGACCACCATGTTTAAAATATTCATTGCTCCTTAATTCATTTATAAGGCCACATGTGCTAAGACACCTAGTACTATTTTTTTTTATACTAGAAAATCCTTATGAATATGATAGAAAATATTCTTGTGATGCTTTAGTAATGCATATACATTGCAATGAGATAATAAAATAAAATTAAGCAAGTTCACTAGGAACACCACATATCTAATGCTCAATTGAAAAATGTTAGAGTAATAGGGTGTTTTCTTATTAACTCTATCTTACTTAAGCTAAAATTTAGGCATGGAACAATTAATTATTATCAAGCAACCTAGGTTTTAACTTTTAGGGATTTGATGTCCTTTATAAGGACTTATCTCTCTTTGTAAGTAACAAATTTTGATTGAATAGCAATTTATGTTTTTGCTCATCAAGAATGTCTCCTCTCTTTTGGATTTGTGAATTCATGCCTCCATAACTTTACTCCTCTCTTTTTGTGATAGGTGTTTTCATGCAGTGATTCTTGGAAATTGTGGGTTGAGCTTTCCTCAACTTTAACATGGTATCAAAGCTTTAGAGTTTCATGCCCCTATTCTCTTCATTAGAGATTCGGCCTTGGTTTTTAGATCTAGTTTTTATAGAAGATTTTGTATTAGATCCAATGGGAATCTTCATTTTAGGTAACTTTGAGCCCAAACAGACATCGCGGTCGAGCTCAGAGCACTCCAAAATCCCTATTTCCATATAAAATTTGTTCATTTGGACAAAGTTACAATCAGAGGCAAAAAAGTTACATCGAGGTCATACGGCCTATGCATGCATTCCAAGGTGGCAATGTTTAAAAAAATAATTTAGTACTTTACCAAGCACTATTTTTTATTTTGTTTCAAAATAATCAAAGCAAAAAATTCCATATGCTTTGAATGATTAAAAGAGGCGTTGATTTCTAAAGAAAAGAAGGGAAATTTTTATGGACCCTACACCTGCCCTCTATACCTATGTGTACAAGTACCATCCTTGGCCTTCATTTGGCAGTCCTTGTAGGTGCATAATGACTTAGGCCTTGTCACGTTAGCCCCTTTACATATTTTTTCACATGCATGCTTTCCTAAGCTCAAGCTCCATGAGTTTTGATTGGAAGTTCAAAGCTTGGCCCCCACCATTTTTAGGTCCAATTTAGAAATTCTTTGGGAAGATTTTTGGGGAAAACTATTAGGCCCCATCTTTCTCAATGTAGGCTCTTTTTTAGGACATGAAGTCCTACGTGTGTTGACTAATGGTTACTTAGGCCTTTAATGGCATTTCTTTTCAACCCTCTAGCTTTTGGAAGAATTTTTTTTGTGCCTTGGCATTTTATTTGGAGCACAACTCCTTTAGAACGAGTGTTGAACCTCGTGAGTGGTCCCACCTAGCTGACATCAGTAGATCTACACGTAGAGGGTTGGTGACTTTATAACATTTTTTGTGTGATGTCAAATTATTCCACCATGGGTGGCATCTTTTTTTGTGGGCCAATATGGAGGGCAACAGCTACCCAGCCAATTCGTTCAACATGGTTGGGTATGTCACATGGATGCCATATACATACCTTAAAGTATTGCTGACAAAAAAAGTACATTGTACCATTTATAAATTAATTACTAAACAAGGGTGTGAGAAAATGTACTATTTGGAAAATAATAATAGTTTCAAACACAAGACTCCATTAAAAATTTAAACTTCGACGTTTATCTACTTACGTCAATATATTTTCAATGCTTTTAAATATTTGATTTTTTCTTTCTTATTTATTAGTTTATAAAACTTTAAATAATAAACATATTCAAAGTTAAATGTATATTCACAATTTTTCATAAAGTATATGATAAATAATAATATTATATCTCATATTATATATATATATATACATATACACATACACATACACATACACATACACATATACATATATATATATATATCTATACATATATATACATGTATATATATGTATAGATATATGTGTATGTGTATGTGTATGTGTATGTGTATGTGTATATGTATATGTATATATGTATATGTATATGTATATGTATATATGTATAGATATATATATATATATATATATATATATATATATATATATATATATATATGTGTGTGTGTGTGTGTGTGTGTGTGTGTGTGTGTGTGTGTGTGTGTGTATGTGTATGTGTATGTGTATGCGTATGTGTATGTGTATGTGTATATGAATATATGTGTATGTGTATGTGTATGTGTATATGTATATGTATATATGTATATGTATATGTATATGTATATATATATAATTATTTTTATTAAAAATAATTATTTTTTAAAATTAAAATTAAAATTTTTTAAAATTTTTTTTTAACATATAATCTACAATTCAAAATATTTAAATGTATAATCAAAATTAGTGTATTTGTTAAGTATATTATTTTTTTATCAATATAACTAATTTTAAAATTTACATGACATTATTATTTTTTCCAATAATAATTTTTTTAAATTAGTAATTTATACAGTATATATTTGAATATAATAATTATTAAAATAAATTAAAGTTGATAAAATATTCGTATAATTTAAACACATAACATTGTTTAATAAGTTAAATATATAATTTTATATGATATGTTATATTTTTAGTTTCCTAATTAAAAGATGGATTAAAATAAAATATTTTTGAAAAACAATGATAGTATAAAAAAAAATCATTGCATAAAAGTCTAATCTAATAAAAATTCTAGTTTAAAATTGTATAAAAATGAATACTAAATCAATAATGAATCTATTTTATTAAATGATAAATATATAATTTCTTTAAAGGAATTAATTACAAATTGTACAAATTTGATATAAATAATTTATTAATAATGATGTGTATTTTTAAAGAAAACCTAAAGTTCGGAACCTTTCTTGGGGGATTTGAAACACAGGGTTTAGGCTAGTAAGAATGTTGTAGGATAATAGAATGTTGAAAGTCACTCTATATTAATCATCATTTATTTTTGTAAAATCCATTATATATTTCTTGGTAAATAGTGTTTAGATTTAATATGTCATATATTATTAACATTGTAAATGTGCATTAAACTTTTACTATATTTATTTTTGATCAAGTACAATTATTTGAATCAATTACAATTTATTAAATTATCTCCATCATTTGAATGAATCACAAATATTATTATTAAAATTTGATTTAAAAAATACTTCCACTACTTTGTTATTTTACTAACTATTGCAAGATATTAAAAATTAGAATAATTAAAATATTTAATAAATATATCTATATAAAATGTTTAAAGTAAAATTTTTTATATTAAATTATCTCAAAATATCTTTAATAATTTTAAATTTAAATAATTTAATGTATAGTTTACGAAAATTGATGAATATATATTTACCTATCAATTGTTTATTAATTATAGTTTTATAGTCTAATAAATAAGAAACAAAACATTAAATAAAGATAAATTATTTAAAACAATGAAAAACATATTGACTTAAGTGCAAAATGTGCATTAATTCTAAGTATAAAATGTATAAATTTTTAAGAAACTAATGTTATACAGTCATTTGGAAAAAATAACTTTATGTTACGATTTCTTCAATAGTAATTTTTTTTTGAGTGCAAAACAATACAATTTACAACGTACATTTTATGTCAACTATGCTTTATGGGACATGTATATAGGGGCATGCATGGGGCATACCTAGCCATGTCAAACGAACTGGCTGGGTACCCATTGGCAATATGGAGAAGCACACCTTTTTGTGGAGCGCTCTCAAAGTCAATGTAGGCAGGGTACCCCTTTTTGGCTGCACAAAATATTATTTTCAGTTCTAATCGGCTCATGTGCCTACCAAGACCCCTGAGCATGATTTCTTGGAGACCAACAATTTTTTTTTTATACATGTGGTGCCCTTTTAGGGTGCTACACATGGCGCTCACTCTGCCAACCCTTCCTCTTTTATTCCTTGGTTTGTGCCTCTTACACCAATTTAGAAGAAGAGGCACAATTTTATTTGGTGAAGATAATTTTTGGCATATATGTATTTGTAGTCCCAACACCTTTTCAGGTGGATTGTTTGGCAATTTTTCATGGGACAATGAGCATTAATTTGGTCACTAGATATTCCTAGCTTTGGCTTTCTTTTTTTCCAACGTGATGATTCTTTTTTTGGGCACTATTTACCAATGATTGCTTGTTTTCTATCACATGTATATTTTACCCCATGTATATGGCCATAATTTTTTTTTTCGACACTAACCCCATTTTTTTTGGCATGGGTATTTTTTTGACATGTTGGTCTTTTTTCAGCAAGAAGGAGACTTGTTTTGGCATTAGGGTTATTTTTAAGGTATTTTTTTGCCTTAATGGCCATTTGACCATCAAATTTGGGCTTGTCACTTGCCTATGTCAACACCTGCATCATCACTCTCGCTACCCCTTCTAGCTCTATTTGGACTTACCTTCACTTTTTTGCTCATATCTCAAGCATGCAAACTTCACTTTCTGCAAATGAGATAGCACCAGAAAGCTAATTCTGAGTCCATTGTGATGGTATAGGTATTTTTTTAGTTTTGGTAGATTTTTTTGGTGTCCAAGTTAGGTGTTCATTTTTGCATTCTAGGAGACATATCTTGAGCATATGATCTCCAATTTGGGAATTCTTTATATCATTGGAAAGGTGTTTTTGTACTCTTTCTAGTGATGCTTGTTATTTTTCCAGAGTTTTCTTTAGACATATTCTATTCAATTTTTATTTTTTATTTTTGTGTTCTAGTGGATATCTTGGTTGTTTCAGGTCTGGGGATCGATTTCATTGCTTCAAATGATTTGTCGAGGGTTTTACTATTTGTTGTATCAACCTTATGTCTCTTCTAGTCTTTGTAGACATCTATTATATGCATTTTTGCAAACACATTAAGATAAAGTACCATAATCCTTCTATATTTTTGTTTCAATTATTTTCCCTTGTTTTTCCTTCTGATCCAAGTAGTCTCATGTGAGGATACTCATGCAAATTACTCTATTCTTGGGATTCACCATATCTTGTGCCTTATTGTACATGTTCTGTTCTAAATAAATTGTCATGGGGGGTTGATTTTTTTTCTTTGTTTTCCATCTACATTTGTCCAATCAGTGTTCCTTTTGTGACATCAGCCTCATGATATGTCTAAGATTGATCACCTCAGTACACTATTATGTATTTATCTATGTATCTTTACCATGGGTTCTTGACATGTAGTTCTATTGGCCCACTTTCTAGTTTCTTGTCACCTCACCCTTGTCTACATTAAGGGGGATTCCTCTGTTGGTTCTTAAGCTTCCTTGGTTCGATGGAGTGAGCTATGTATTCAATATTTGTTCTTATGTACTAGGCGGATGTAATGGCTGGGTACCTATACATTTCAGTGAGATGGATCATTTACCATATAGACACTATCCTTTTCATTCCTACTTTGGATGCAACCTTCCATGTTCAATTGATCAACTCTTTAGGCTTTGGTGTTTTATGCCATTTGTATCTATGAGTTCAGTTGTTTTCCTTTGTGTAGCTCCTGATTCGAGCAGTGTCTTCTGAGGGCACTCAAGCTAATTATAGTCTTCTCTACCTATTTAGGTTTTATTTTAGTGGAGGTTCTTGAGATCAACATTTAATTTTTACAGAGCTTTGTAGCTTCTATATGATTCAGTGGTGTTCTTCACAATCATCCTTTTGTTTCTATCTCCTGAGATATTCTCTAGTTTGGAGGCTTATCCAGTCCTTCACTAATTATTTCAACATTATTTCCATCACTTCTTGTAGTAGGGTTTTTCCCATATGGTTTTCTCTATTTTTCCTCTTTACAAAGATTTGGTTGTGCTTGCGTACCTCATTAGACCTTGTTGTTGAAACCCAAATTTACTTTCAGTAGTAGTTTCTAGGTTTTTAGCTACTCCCTAAGTTTATCGTAAGGGGGGTGTTATAGCAATAAGGTATTTTCTTATTAACTCTATTTTACTTAAGCTAAACATTAGACAACAAATAATTAATTCTTTTATTAATTATTATCATGCAACCTAGGTTTTACTTTTTAGGGTTTGAGCTCCTTTATAAGGATTAATCTCTCTTTGTAATTAAAACTTTTTGATTGAATAGAAATTCCTACTCTTGCTAACCATGAATGCCCTCTCTCTTTTGGATCTATGAATTCCAACTTGCATAGCTTTGCTCCTCTCTTACTGTGATAGGTTTTTGCATGCAGTGATTCTTGGGAGCTATGGGTTGAGCTTTCCTCAACCTCAAAATAAAACATGTATGAAAAGTTACCAATCAAGCACAAGTCATTGCATTACTTTTTATAAGGCTAAAATATGTTAATTCCAAAGAAAATATTTGTATATCCAAACCACATAAGTTACTCTTTGAAAATTTATTTCAAGAATTTTATGTGGTTTAGATTCAAAGACACTTCCCCTAGAACAATACATCAATCATACTATTGGTATATTCATTTCCATATCTCTTCTAAGAGCTATGTTGTATCAACAATCAATTATTCAAATCATTAAATTCAAAAGGAAAATTTAGGATTTGTTGTCCAATAGTTTCATAAACCTAGTGTATGATCTAGTACATCACCATTTTTTCTTGTTCTCAACAAGGATGCAACTTGGCATTTTTTGATTAAATTTTTAAAATTAAATAAGATTGCCATCAAAAAATTGATATCCACTTCCACACATTAATGATTTTTATGGATAAACTTTAAGGTGCCAAATTCTTCTCAAAAAAAAAATCTAACAATGGGTAATAATTAGGTTATATTTCAGTCCAACAATACATGAAAGACAACTTTAAACACCAAAATGGGTCTTCTTGAGTGTCTTATGTTTCCATTTGGTCTCACTAATACTTGTTCCACTTTCACACAATTGATGCATGAGATCAATAGTAAATTTTGAGAAATTTTTTTTATCATCTACTTGGATGATATTATTGCCTTTTTGAATAGTTTTAAACTCCATCTTTAGCATCTAGAACATGTTCTTTGTATTATTTGATATAATTTTTTTTTTTGCCAACTTTTGTAAGTATTCTTTTAGTTAGAGATCCATATCCTACCTTGGAATTTTTATTAATACATGTGGAATTTAGGTAAATCTAATGAAAGTTAAAGTTCTTTTCAAGTGGTCCACTCCAAAAAATCTCACTAAATTAAGGATTCTTCTTGGTCTCTCCAACTTTCACGACAAGTTCATCCTACCTTACCTAGATGTTGTTGAACCTTTGCACTTGTTGGTAGCGACCAATGCTAGATTTAGATGGGTAGAAATCACTCTCACACTTTTAATATATATTGAAAGAAAACCTATGTTTTACACATATTCTTTCTCTACTAGATATCTCACAACCTTCTAAGGTTGAAATAAATGCTTCACAATATGCACTTGGAGCCATTCTCAAGAAAAAATGGTCATTGTAGGGCCTATTATTTAATTTTTTAATATTACCAAAGGGAACCACTCCACACATAACAAAAAATATACTAATTAGTCCAATCTATCAATTATTTGAGAAATTATAATTTTGGAAAAGAAATAACTGCTCATACTAATTACTTGCCTCTGTAATTTATTCAATTTTAGAACAAATTAAAGAAGCCAATCATAGACAATAGACTTATGTTTACAAAAATTTTACTTGGTCATCAAGTATAACAAGATGTTTAACAATAATGTTGTAGATTATTTAATTTTTCATCCAACACTGATGTAGGATCATCTTGGGTCTTTGAGCAATCTTACATCAACCAAACATATTTCAGGTTTTATGTATGATTATGTTGTTCACAAAGTAGTCATTGTTGTTTTTTTTTTCATGTTATGAGCAGTTGTTATCACATTGAGGACCTTTCTAGATCCTTTTCCTAAGTGCCCAAATTCTCATATTCTATATTTTTAAAGTTCTGTATCATTCTTTGCGGCCTTGTTTTCCTATTGTTTCCATCTTGCTTAGCGTGTTGTTTTAATTGGCATAATTTCCATTGATTATGTGGTAGCTTGTGTAGTTAGGATTCAACTCCTAACACACGTATGGACCTACCTTCAAGTGTGCATCATCTCATATTGTCACTTGCACAGATTTTGGTTTACTCTTCCAAGTATGGACCTATATTGTAATTAATGCCTAACTAGCCAAGTTGTGGCTTAGCTAGCTATAAAAGAGTCTTAGTTAGAGGTAGGAAAGGGAAATATGCTAGGAGAAGAGAATATAGAAGATGCAAGCTAAGGCTTTGAGATTGTATATTTCTTATTTTGTATAAGGCCACAACCTAAAAGGCCTCATAGCTGGGTATGTAGGGGTTTCTTTATATGCAAATTTAAGTAATTACACTTCAAAATATGTTGAATATGGCCTTGTGTTTTTCATGATTTTTATTAATCAATGTGTAGCTTGTGTGTGCATCTCTAAGTAGGGAGTGTTGGATGGTTGAACTTGATTTTATTCCACATGTGGTTCTTCAATTGCCTTACCTCCCTACACCAGGTGGTCTCATAGCTAGGTTTTTTTCTTGAGGATTATCATGGAGAACTTTGTTGAATTTAGTTGTAGGGTGGTAGATCTAAAATTTGACCTATAACTTGTAGAAGGTTATGATCTTGTAGGAACTATTGCCAAGATGGTTTGTGGTAGAGGAAATGTTGATAATGTCATTATGGACATGTTGAAGAAGATTGTAGAAAGACTTAAAGTTATGGAGAAAATATAGAGAAGAGGTGTACATCTTGAAGATGTTAGTGATGATGAAGAGGCAACCCTAAATCCTAACCCTGAACCTAAGGTTGAATAAGATGAGGAAAGGCTTCTGAGATTTTTGTTTAGGGTTAATGCTAGACCTGTTATTGAAGTTGCTTGCTATGATGGATGACTTGAGACTAATGTTGCATTAGATTGGATTATTGAGATAGTTAAAATACTTTGAGTATGAAGGTGCTCCTGATAATAAGAAGGTTACAACAATAGTCACAAAGTTGAAGGGTCATGCTTCACTTTGGTGAGATCATTTGAAAATTGCGAGGTAGAAAAGGGGAAAATAAAATATTAAGACATGGGTGAAGATGATTGGAAAGATGAAGAAAATTTTTCTTCCTACTAGTTATCAAGTTAATTTGTTGAGAAGGATCCAAAATTTAAGACAAAAGGAAATAAGTGTGAAGGAATATATTAAGGAATTATATAGAATGGATATCAAATATGGGAATGTAGATGATGAAGTTGAGAAGGTGGCAAGATTCTTGAATAGTTGAAGGACATCAATTAAAGATGAGATTAATTACGTTAAGATGGATAGTATGGAGGAAACATATCAATATGCTTTAAAGGTTGAAGAAATATTCGCAAATAAACATGATCAATGACAAAGAGGAAGAGGTGGAAAATTTTAGAGAAGTAAAGGTAGAACATATGGAGAAGGTAGTAGATCTTACAATGCAAACCAAGATAAAGGAAAATCATAATAGAAGGAAGAACCCAATGGCAGAAGAGGTAACTACACTAGAGGTAGATATAAAAGTTACACTAGGAATAATAATAGTGAAAAAGAGGAAGAAAGAATTTGGTTTAAAGGTGCTTGTTACAAATGTAGAAAAGAAGGACATAGAGCTTTTGAATTTACTAACTCTAGGAAGAAGATTGGAGGTAACAACTTAAGCACTTTGGCTTATGAGGAAGTTGTTGAAATGCCTAATGAACTTGAAAATGGTGAGAACCTGATGTTAAGGAGAATCTTGTTGAATGAAAAAGTTGATGGAGAACCTATTTTGAGAAGAAGTTTGTTCAAAACTAGATGTAGGATAGCTGGAAAATTCTACAAGCTAATCATTGATAGTGAAGGTTATGATAACCTAGCATCTGGGGAACTGGTTAACAAATTGTAGTTGTAGAGATTGATATGTCCTAAGACTTATCATGTTGCTTTGATCTAAAAGGAGCATAAATTACTTGTAAGTGAGAAATGTCTTGTTAAATTAAAAATTAGGAATTATTATGATGAAGTCTGTCATGTCCCCTTTTCAAATAATTAAAAAATAATAATCTTTGCTAAGGCAGGCAGGCCCAAGAAAGTGAAGTTTCGGAAAAAGGGGGTTAATCTTTGGAAACCGTTGGACTAATAAATGAAAATTATTATTAAAATATGTTTCATTAACCTCTCTTGGACGTGATTTACAGTTATGCCCTCTTTTAAGGGTTTTGGAGGCATTTTGGGTGGATGGGAGAACTTGATTTTTGCTCATTCTTTGTTATTCTTCAGAGGCTGCCAAACCTGTAGAGAAGGAGACCCAAGAACGAGAGTTTGCAGGTTTCCAGGGAGACCCAAGAATGGGAGTTTGCAGGTTTCTAGGAAGGCTAAGGATGGGAGTTTGAAGCCATTCCATGTGCATGCTCATACAGAGTTTGCCTTTGTGCTGAACAGTGTAGATTTGTGAGTTTTTGGGTGTGTTTTTTGCATGAGTTTGGTGTTTTCAATTGAGCATTTCATATCAGTTTTGGTTGCTACTGTATTTCAGAATTTAAACTGTTAAAATAGAACTGAATATATGTATTGGGATGTGATTAAACTTCTGAGATAGTTTATTAGTGTTGTGTGGTGTTTTCGGGCATTTTTGTGTTAATTTCGGGAGCCCGATGAGCATAGTTTTTGTCCTACATTTGAGAACTGTTGTGTAAAGGTTATATGGATCTAGAAATGTCATTTTGTAGGCTGTTATGCTGCTGAAATTTCTGTAAAAATTTCCACTTTCAGATTTATTAATAATTGGTGAAGCTGTGAAGCTTTTGGCACAATTTCTGGCATACCCGATTTGGGGTTTCTTGAGAAATTTGGAGGATCTTTGTGATATTAGTTGTTTGATCTTAAAGATCTGATTAAAGGTTGGAAATATCATGTAAAATCAGAAAAGGGACATTACAGTGGTATCAGAGCCATGATCTTGCCAGCCTGAGGGTTTGTAGAAGTTTTCATGTCAGTTTTGACAACTACCCAGATCTTGCATGTCAGTTTTGACAACTACCCAGATCTTGCATGTCATAATTTATGGTTGCATGTTGCTTCTAATCAGCTGTATGTCAAAATTTATGGTTCCATTCTACTTCTAATCATTTTCATGTTAGTTCTTGGTGAATTTGGTGGTTATAGAAGTTTGCATGTCAGTTTTGACAACTACCCAAATCTTGCATGTCAGTTTTGACAACTACCCAGATCTTGCATGTCAGTTTTGATAACTACCCAAATCTTACATGTCAAAATTTATGGTTGCATTCTACTTCTAATCATTTGCATGTTATTTCTTGGTGAATTTGGTGGTTGCATGTTGCTTCTAATCAACTGCATGTCAAAATTTATGGTTGCATGCAACTAAGTGAAAGAGAAAAAAGATATTTGCAGCGAGAAAAGAATAAATTTTTTTTTTGATCAAACCTCGAATTGAAAGTAAAAGTACAAAATCCAAGGAAGGGAAATGTATGGCTGATCCAGATGAGATGGCAAAGAAATTCTTTCAAGACATCCAAAATACTCAGAAGCAAACAGTGGATAGTTTGGCAGAAACTAGAGAGGCTTTGCGAATATTGACAGAAAAACTACAAGGAGTTGCATCTATTAATGAGAAAGGGAGCACTTCAGAGGAGCCAAGAAATCTGAAATCCACACCATCTAAATCAACCAAAACTATTTTCTTGCCTGCAAATGAGCCACCAGTACCAAATCTAGCCATTAATCCTATGGAAGAGGTTACAGGTAACTTGATTACATTAAGAGCTACTTATAATGGCTTAGATGATGACTTTCATAGTTCGGTTCCTTTTATAGAATATGTGGATATGATGAACACTTTGATGCCCAAGAAAGAGTACAGAAGGGAGCATGACATAAGTGGAAGAGAGCTCAAAAATAAAATAAGCAAGTTTATAGCACCTACTTTTGATGGAACAAATAAAATTTCAGCTAGAGCATGGCTACAAAAATTACAGACCTTCTTCACACTTAACCCCATGAAGGAGAGTGATGTTGTTCAAATTGCAAGTCTACACTTGGAAGATGCAGCCTATGATTGGTGGTATCATGGAATGACTACTCAAGGTCATGATCAGGTAACTACATTTGATGATTTTAGTCAAAGAGTGATAGATAGATTTGACCCCAAGGATGATGATTATGAGGATGTTGTTGTGCATGATGGTGAGATACCTGGTGTAGATGAGCAGACATTGAGCATTCATGACTTTTCTGAGAGAGAGTACCAGGCACAGTTAGATGCTTCGTCACATGAGGTTGAGGCTAGTAGTACTTCACATGATTTATCCCGCCAGCTAAAGGTGAGTGAAGACAGTATTGTCACTACATTATCTCATCATGACAGGTATGTGGAGTTAGTTGGTATTGGTCATATTACTCAAGTGAGGATTTTTCTTGAGTTACCAACTGATTCTAGTTTACAGATATGGACTCGAGATTGTTATATTGGCATTTGGGGTTCAGTTGACTATAAATCTTTAACACTTTTTGGTAGCAGTGATTGTTTGGGTGCTACCATGGATTTGATTAGCAGATTGCACGGTGTTATCTTTTCTTGTGCCAGGAGCTTATCCGATGTTGGTATTAGTTTTTATACATCGGTGTTGGGCTTTGTTCCTATATCCAGTCGACCATACTTGCTGGAATGTGTTGATGATATTTCATATTTGGCAGTGTGTACAGATGAGTCTCAGGATCATATTGGCATTGATGACATCCAGGAGGATGTAGTGGGCAGTTTTGAAGACTTAGTTTCCTTGGGTATAGAGGAGTTGGACAGCAGTGCTAATGTTTTTGATACTCTATATGTTGATATGAGCTTTAGATTTGATTCACAAGGTATGGATTGTAATACTCTAGAGACTAGTGACTTTGAGGATACTCCTTTAGACAGCGCATCAGAGGAGGTTTGTAGGAGATAGTCAAGCCAGTGCCATCATGTGTCTAATCAGTTAAGAGTTAGTGACCGAGACATTGCTATCACTTGCCAGCATTTTGATGCTGCTTGTCAGTTATTAGCAGTTTATGGACGGGGTTCTCCTACTAGTGATGAACAGGAAGGCAGTTATCTTTCCTTGACAGAGATCCACTATTTATGGGAGGCTATTTGGATTTTGAGACAAAATTATATGCAGTTGGTAGCTGATAGAGATTATCTTATGGAGTGGAGCGGTACAACATATGATGCATTGTTGGCCAAGGAAGATGAGGTGAGTGAGCTTACTGAGCAGCTTGAGGTGACTTCTGAGATTCTTGAGAGTACACAGTTGGCTTTCAAGGAGTCACAGTTTCATTTGGCTAAGGTGACCATGGAGTTAGAGCGGCTATAGTCTTTACCTGATTCTATACAGTCACAAGTTATGGTGTTTGGTGATCCGAGGATGTCCATGGCCGAGATTGTCAGAGACAGTGGAGATGGGGATGCATCCATCCTTGATACTAACATTGGCATATCAGGTTCATTCCCACTAGAGTCAGGTTCAGTTGAGTTGGGTTTCATAGCAGATTATTGTATGTCTGACATGGTGGTGGCCTCTAGTACTGATGGCACAGAGACTAGAGATGTATTAAAGGGCATGTGTGATTTTGGTGAGTCGACAGTTGGCATGGTTCCTGCTAGTAAAACTACTCCCTTGGTGATATCTTCAGAGGTAGTAGTCAGTTCCAACATGGTTAATGATCAATTGCAGTTAGTTTCATCTGGATTACAGTCTAAGCCACTAACTGAGATTGGCGCATTCTATCGACATTACACTGTGAGGTACACTCATCAATTTACCTTTGATGACCATGTTGATGAGATTATGATACAGAGATGTACTTTGGTTCCTAGTGCTTATCATCAGTTATGGAATAGTTTGATGCCTTGGGATGAGAGTTGTGATGGGCATGACATGGCAATAGGTCCTGCAGTTGATAGCTTGATAATACATAACTTAGAGCAGGAGTTTTGGAGTGATGCTTCAGCAGGGTATGTACATCAGTTAGCATTTGATCCTTGTGTTGAGGAGTTGATGGCAGGAAGATTTGGTTTGGGTTCCAATTCTTGCTATTTATCTTGTGATGGATTTTCACCATTAGGGGTGCATGGTAGTTATGGTTATGAGATAGTGGTCGGTGATTTGCAAAGTTGTGTTGACTGCAGGAGTTGTACAGTGTGTGGATTCTCCATACTTGGTACAGTTTCATTCGAGAGCATTCACCATTGTTGCAGAGTTGGATTGTGCATTCCGTATAGGCCAGTGGGATGCGTTGATGGTATTTACTATGTTGGTAGTTTGATTTGTCCACTTTGCTTGGGTTCTGATGTTCTAAGAGTTTGTGCCTCATGGGTTTTTAATTGTGGTAGTGGTGATTTCGGAGTTTGGTTGAGCTATAATTATCAGTTTGATTATGGATTCCTCTTGGTCATATTGCAGAGGATATTGCAGGAGCCTGTGTTAATTGGTAGTAGTATAGTTCATGACTACATTTGGGATCCAGGTGGATTGATTGGTTTATTGTTCAACCATTGCTTGAGGACAAGCAATGTTTGGGAGGGGAGGACTTGTCATGTCCCCTTTTCAAATAATTAAAAAATAATAATCTTTGCTAAGGCAGGCAGGCCCAAGAAAGTGAAGTTTCGGAAAAAGGGGGTTAATCTTTGGAAACCGTTGGACTAATAAATGAAAATTATTATTAAAATATGGTTCATTAACCTCTCTTGGAAGTGAGTTACATTTATGCCCTCTTTTAAGGGGTTTGGAGGCATTTTGGGTGGATGGGAGAACTTGATTTTTGCTCATTCTTTGTTATTCTTCAGAGGTTGCCAAACTTGTGGAGAAGGAGACCCAAGAACGGGAGTTTGCAGGTTTCCAGGGAGACCCAAGAACGGGAGTTTGTAGGTTTTCAGGAAGGCTAAGGATGGGATTTTGAAGCCATTCCATGTGCATGCTCATACAGAGTTTTCCTTTGTGCTGAACAGTGTAGATTTGTGGGTTTTTGGGTGTGTTTTTTGCATGAGTTTGGTGTTTTCAGTTGAGCATTTCATATCAATTTTGGTTGCTTCTGTATTTCAGACTTTAAGTTGTTAAAATAGAGCTGAATATATGTATTGGGATGTGATTAAACTTCTGAGATAGTTTATTAGTGTTGTGTGGTGTTTTCGGGCATTTTTGTGTTAATTTCGGGAGCCCGATGAGCATAGTTTTTGTCCTACATTTGAGAACTGTTGTGTAAAGGTTATATGGATCTAGAAATGTAATTTTGTAGGCTTTTATGCTGTTGAAATTTCTGTAAAAATTTCCACTTTCAGATTTATTAATAATTGGTGAAGCTGTGAAGCTTTTGGCACAATTTCTGGCATACCCGATTTGGGGTTTCTTGAGAAATTTGGAGGATCTTTGTGATATTAGTTGTTTGATCTTAAAGATTTAATTAAAGGTTGGAAATATCATGTAAAATCAGAAAAGGGACATTACAAAGTCTTGTGTGATATTATGTCTATGGATTGTTGTCATATTCTTTGGGTAGACCTCGGAAATATGATAGACAAGCTTTGCATGATGGCATATTGAATTAGTATACTATTTGGATAGATGGAAAGAGACAAATATTGTTTTCCTTGGTAGAGAAACCTAAGGAAAATCACTATACCATAGTTAGAGTGTGTCTAGTTGAAGGTAATCAATTTTCTAGAGATACGAAGGAACATAATGTTTGTTTTGCTTTGGTTCCTAGAAATACTAAGAAACAAGATGAGTTAGAGCATGCGCCTAAGATTGAATCCTTATCAAAAAAGTTTAAAGACATTATTTATGATAATGTACCTGATGATTTACCACCTATGAGAAGTATAAGTCATTGTATACATTTGATACCTTGAGCTATTTTGCCTAACAAAGCACCACATAGATTGACACCTAATGAAAAGGATAAATTAAATAGACAAGTGCAAGAGTTTCTTGAGAAGGGTTCGATTAGAGAAAGTTTGAGTCCTTGTGCAGTAATTATTGTGTTAGCACCTAAGAAGAATGTTGAATGGAGAATGTGCACTGAGTCTAGATCTATAAACAAGATAATAGTTAAATATAGATTTTATTTGCCTAGGATGGATGACATAATGGATAGTTTGAGTAGAGAGAAGTATTTTACCAAGGTTGTTTTGAAAAGTGGCTATCATCATATAAGAATTAGAGAAGGGGATGAATGGAAAACTACTTTTAAAACTAATAAAGGTTTGTATGAATGGTTAGTTGTACCTTTTGGTCTTACTAATGCACCAAGTACTTTTATGAAGTTGACATATTGAAAAGATTCTTGGGAAAATTTGTGATTGTATATTTGGATGACATTTTTATATTCCAAAGACTAAGGAAGAACATATTGAACATGTTAGACAAATATTGTAGAGATTGAAAGAGGGGAAATTATTGATTAACCTAAAGAAATGTTCATTTATGAAGGAATAAATTGTGTATCTTGTTTTGTTTATTTCAGTTGATGGTCTGAAGATGGATCCTAAAATGGTGACAGTTATTCTTGATTGGTCTACACCTGAGAATGTTGGAGAGGTAAGATCATTTAGTGGATTGACAAATTTTGATAGGAAGTTCATAAAAAATTTCAATTCTATTTGTAATGCTATGACTAAAACTATGAGAAGAGATAAAAGGGATTTCAAGTGAACACATGGAGCACAAAAGAGTTTTGAAACATTGAAACAAAAGATTGCATAATTGCATACACTTACTTTGCCTAATTTCAGCAAAGTTTTTCAATTTGAATGTGATGCTAGTAGAAGTGCTAATGGAAGTTCCATTGGAGCTATTTTAAGTCAAGAAGGAATACCTACAATTTTTTTAGTGAGAAATTGTATGACGCTAAGTGAAAATATTCAATTTATGATCAATAATTGTATGCTATTTTTCAAGCTTTGAAGAAATGGATACATTATTTGATGTAAGGATTTTGTGTTGTATACTGACCATACAACTTTACAGTATTTGGGAAGTCAAGATAAGTTGAATCAAAGACATCTTAAGTGGGTTGAGTTTTTGTAGAACTTTTTCTTTTCTTTGAAACATAAGAGTGGATAGTCAAACAAGGTTGTTGATGCTTTGAGTTGAAGAAGGAATTTGCTGACAAAAATGAGAATCAAGGTACATTGTTTTAATGATTTGATGTATTTGTATGAAATTGATCTTGATTTTGTAGAACCTTGGTAAGCTTGTAAGAAATAAATGGTTAGGGACAAAGTGAAATGATTATTTCATTCAGGAAGACATGTTGTTTAAGGGAATTCAACTTTGCATACCTAGAAGATCTATGAGAGAAAACATCATAAAATAAAAGCATAGTGGTGGACTTGTTGGACATTTTGGGATTGATAACATATTGAAGTTGACTTCAAATAGGTACTTTTAGCCATAGATATATAAGGATGTGCAAAAGATGGTAAAAAATTGCATAATTTTTCGAACAACAAAAGGATCTTGTCAAAATTTGGGATTATATTCATCATTACCTATACCTAATAAGCCTTGGGAAGATATAAGTATAGATTTTTTTCTTGGTTTTCCTAGAACTTAGAGAGGTAATAATTCTATTTTGGTGGTATTTGATAGATCTTCAAAGATGGCTTATTTATACCTTGTAAGAAGACATATGGTGTTGTACATTTAGCTAAATTATTCTTTAAAGAAGTGGTGAGATTGCATGGATTTCCTAAAACTATTGTTTCAAATAGAGCTACTAAATTCACTTTTTATTTTTGGAGAACACTTTGGAAGAAGGTGAATACAAAGTTGAAGTTTAGTTCTACATTTCACCCACAAAAAGATGGACAATCTAAAATTATGAACAAAAGTTTGGGTAAGCTATTGATATGTTTGGTTGGAGATAAGCCTACTAATTAAGACTTGATTTCTACAAAAACTAAGTTTTCATACAATAATTATGTGAATAGGAGCATGTCATGTCCCCTTTTCAAATAATTAAAAATAATAATCTTTGCTAAGGCAAGCAGGCCCAAAAAGGTGAAGTTTCGGAAAAAAGGGATAATATTTGGAAGCTAATGGACTAATAAATTAAAATTATTAGTAAAATATGTTTTATTAACCCCTCTTAGACGTGAGTTAGGGTTATGCCCTCTTTTAAGGGGTTTGGAGGCATTTTGGGCTCATTCCAGAACTTGATTTTTGCTCATTTTCTTTGTTATTCTTCAGAGGCTGCCAAACCTATGGAGAAGGAGACCCAAGAACGGGAGTTTGCAAGTTTCTAGGAAGGCTAAGGATGGAACTTTGAAGCCATTCCATGTGCATGCTCATGCAGAGTTTGCCTTTGTGCTGAACAGTGCAGATTTGTGAGTTTTCGAGTGTGTTTTTGTAAGAGTTTGGTGTTTCCGGTTGAGTATTTCATATCAGTTTGGGTTTCTGCTGTATATCAGAATTTTAAATGTTAAAATAGAGCTGAATATATTTATTTGGATATGATTATACTTCTATGATAGATTATTAAGTTTTTGTGGTGATTCCGAGCTATTTTGTGCTATTTTGGTGAGCCCGATGAGCATTGTTTTTGTCCTCCGTTTGGAAGCTATTGTGTGCATGTTATACAGATCTGGAAATATCATTTTATAGGCTGTCATGCTACTCAAATTTCTATAAAAATTTCCACTTTCAGATTTATTAATAATAGGTGAAGCTGTGAAGCTTTTGGCACTATTTCTGGCATACCCGATTTGGGGTTTATTGAAAAATTTGGTGGATCTTTGTGATATTGGTTGTTTGATATTGAAAATCTGATTAGAGGCATGAAATATCATATAAAATCAGAAAAGGGACATTTCAGTGGTATCAGAGCCATGATCTTGCCAGCCTGAGGGTTTGTAGAAGTTTGCATGTCAGTTTTGACAACTACCCAGATCTTGCATGTCATAATTTATGTTTGCATGTTGCTTCTAATCAGTTGCATGTCAAAATCTATGGTTGCATGCTACTTCTAATCATTTTCATGTTAGTTCTTGGTGAATTTGGTGGTTGCATGTTGCTTCTAATCAGCTGCATGTCAAAATCTATGGTTGCATGCTACTTCTAATCAATTGCATGTTAGTTCTTGGTGTTTGAAGAAGTTATAACCTATTGAGGTTACACTCTACTTTATCCAAAATGGACAGGTATAGTACAGAGTCTCAGAGGACACGATCTTGGACAATTGATATCCAGAGTCAGAACAGTAGAAAGGATGGTTATTTAGACATTCGAGATAAACTTAGGAAAATAAGCCATGACATGTGTAAACAGTTGGTTGAGCACCACCGTATAATGAATGACATGTTGTTCGACCCAGCTAAGGTGGATAAGTTGACTGGATTTCTATTTGGTAGATTTTCTCACAGGGCAGATGACACAATTACCAAGAACTTGCATGAGGAGTTTGAGAAACTAGCTTATAGCCAGGCTGAGCTCTTAGATTCTACTCCACCACAAGAGGTAGTGAGAAAGGATATTACGCAGATTGATAGTAATGGTCAACTTGATACTCAAATTGAGACAATTGTATACAGGTTGTCAAAGGGTGATGTCACAGGTATTCAGGATGGTATAGTTACAACAGCTAGTGACTACAACGTAGTGGGTTCAGATGATGATTATGAGGATGTTGTTGTGCATGATGGTGAGATACCTGGTAGAGATGAGCAGACATTGAGCATTCATAACTTTGCTGAGAAAGAGTACTAGACATAGTTAGATGCTTCGAAACATGAGGTTGAGGCTGGTAGTACTTCACATGATTTGTCCAGCCAGCTGAAAGTGGACAAAGACAGTATTGTGACTTCATTATCTCATCATGACAGGTATATGGAGTTAGTTGGTATTGGTCATATTACTCAAGTGAGGAGTTTTCTTGAGTTACCAGCTGATTCTAGTTTACAGATATGGACTCGAGATTGTTATATTGGCGTTTGGGATTCAGTTGACTGGAGATCTTTAACACACTTTTTAGTAGCAGTGTTTGTTTGGGTGCTATCATGGATTTGATTAGTAGATTGCAGGGTGTTGTCTTTTCTTGTGCCAGCAGCTTGTCCGATGCTGGTATTAGTTTTTATACACTGGTGTTGGGTTTTGTTCATATATCCAGTTGACCATACTTGCTAGAATGTGTTGACGATCTTTCATATTTGGCAATGTGTACAGATGAGTCCCAGGATCATATTGGCATTGATGACATCCAGGAGGATGCAGTGGGTAGTTTTGAAGACTTAGTTTCCTCAGCAGTTTCTTTTGGTACAGAGGAGTTAGACATCAGTGCTATAGTTTTTGATACTCCATATGTTGATATGAGCTTTAGAGTTGACTCACAGGATATGGATGGTAATACTCTAGAGATTAGTAACTTTGAGGATACTCCTTTAGATAGTGCATCAGAGGAGGTTTGTAGGAGACAGTCTAGCCAGTGCCATCATTTGTCTAATTAGTTGAGAGTTAGTGAGTGAGACATTGCTATTGCTTGCCAGCATTTTGATGCTGCTCGTCAGTTTATAGCAGTTTATGGATGGGGTTCTCCTACTAGTGATGAGCAGGGAGGTAGTTATATTTCCTTGATAGAGGTCCACTCTTTATGGGAGGCTATCTAGATTCTGAGACAGGATTATATGCAGTTGGTAGCTGATAGAGATTATCTTATGGAGTGGGGCAGTACAACATACGATGCATTGTTGGCCAAGGAAGATGAGGTGAGTTAGCTTACTCAACAACTTGAGGTGACTTTTGAGATTCTTGAGAGTACACAGTTGGCTTTCAAGGAGTCACAGTTTCATTTGGCTAAGGTGACCATGGAGTTAAAGCAACTACAATCTTTACCAGATTCTATACAGTCACAACCTATGGTGTTTGGTGATCCGAGGATGTCCATGGTCGAGATTGTCAAAGACAGTGGAGATGGGGATGCATCGATCCTTGATACTAACATTGGCATATCGGGTTTGTCTCCACTAGAGTCAGGTTCAGTTGAGTTGGGTGCTGCAACAGATTGTTGTGGTATGCCTAACATGGTGGTGAGCTCTAGTACTAATGGCACAAAGACTAGAGATGATGTATCAAAGACCATGTGTGATGTTGGTGAGCCGACAGTTGGCATGGTTCCTGCTGGTAATACTACTCCCTTGGCGATGTCTTCAGAGGTAGTAGTCAGTTCCAACTTGGTTAGTGATCAATTGCAGTTAGTTACATCTGGATTGCAGTCTAAGCCACTGACTGAGATTGGCGCATTCTATCGACATTACATTGTGAGGTATGCTCATCAAGTCACCTTTGATGACCATGTTGATGAGATGATGATACAGAGATGTACTTTGGTTCCTAGTGCTTATCATCAGTTATGGGATAGTTTGATGCCTCGAGATGAGAGTTGTGATGGGCATGACATGGCAATAGGTCCTGCAGTTGATAGCTTGATAATACATGACTTAGAGCAGGAGTTTTGGAGTGATGCTTCAACGGGTGTTGTTATTGATTCTACTCCTTTGGCTATGACATCTCTTGACTTAGCTGGTGATCAGTCACAGTGGGTTGTATCACTTGTTCATGGTGAGCTGTTGACTGAGGTTGGTTTTTTTTATCAACATTATATTGTAGGGTATGTACATCAGTTAGCATTTGATCCTTGTGTTGAGGAGTTGATGGCAGACAAACTTGGTTTGGGTTCCATTTCTTGTTGTTTATCTTGTGATGGCTTTTCACCATCAGGGGTGCATGGGAGTTATGGTTATGAGATAGTGGCCGGTGATCTGTAGAGTTGTGTTGACTGCAGGAGTTGTACAGTGTGTGGATTCTCCATACTTGGTATAGTTTCATTCGGGAGCATTCACCATTGTTGCAGATTTGGATTGTACATTTCGTATAGGCTAGTGGGATGCGTTGATGGTATTTACTATGTTGGCAATTTGATTTGTCCACTTTACTTGAGTTTTGATGTTCTAAGAGTTTGTGTCTCATGGGTTTCTGACTATGGAAGTTGTGACTTTGGAGTTTGGTTGAGCAGTAATTGTCAGTTTGATTATGGATTCCTCTTGTTTATATTGCAGAGGATATTGCAGGAGCCTGTGTTAATTGACAATAGTATAGTTCATGACTACATTTGGGATCCAGGTGGATTGATTGGTCTATTGTTCAGCCATTGCTTGAGGACAAGCAATATTTGGAAGGGGAGGACTTGTCATGTCCCCTTTTCAAATAAATAAAAATAATAATCTTTGCTAAGGCAGGCAGGCCCAAAAAGGTGAAGTTTCAAAAAAAAGGGATAATCTTTGGAAGCTAATGGACTAATAAATTAAAATTATTATTAAAATATGTTTTATTAACCCCTCTTGGACGTGAGTTAGGGTTATGCCCTCTTTTAAGGGGTTTGGAGGCATTTTGGGCTCATTCCAAAACTTGAATTTTGCTCATTTTCTTTGTTATTCTTCAGAGGCTGCCAAACCTGTGGAGAAAGAGACCCAAGAACAAGATTTTTCAGGTTTCTAGGAAGGCTAAGTATGAGAGTTTGAATCCATTCCATGTGCATGCTCATGCAGAGTTTGCCTTTGTGCTGAACAGTGCAGATTTGTGAGTTTTCGAGTGTGTTTTTGTAAGAGTTTGGTGTTTCCGGTTGAGTATTTCATATCAGTTTGGTTTGCTGCTGTATATCAGACTTTTAAATGTTAAAATAGAGCTGAATATATGTATTTGGATATTATTATACTTCTATGATAGATTATTAAGTTTTTGTGGTGATTCCGAGCTATTTTGTGCTATTTTGGTGAGCCCGATGAGCATTGTTTTTGTCCTCCGTTTGGAAGCTATTGTGTGCATGTTATACAGATATGGAAATATCATTTTATAGGCTGTTATGCTGCTCACATTTCTGTAAAAATTTCCACTTTCAGATTTATTAATAATAGGTGAAGCTGTGAAGCTTTTGGCACTATTTTTGGCATACCCGATTTGGGGTTTATTGAGAAATTTGGTGGATCTTTGTGATATTGGTTGTTTGATTTTGAAAATCTGATTAGAGGCATGAAATATCATATAAAATCAGAAAAGGGACATTTCAATGGTATCAGAGCCATGAATCCTAAAGGAACTACTAAATTGAGAAATATGAACCTTGAGAAAAAAAAAAGTGTTGAAGTTGAAGAATTTGCAAATTTCATGAAGGCTTTACGATAAGAAGTTAAGATGAAGTTGGAAGACATTAATCTAGAATACAAACAAAGAGAAAATAAAAGGAGACATAATTATTTTGAACTTGGTGATGAGGTAATTATTTACTTGAAGTAAAATATATTTTTAGTTGGTACTTATAGTAAGCTAAAGATGAAAAAGTTTGGTCCTTGTAAGATTTTGAGGAAATTTGATAGTGGAAATGCTTTTGAAGTTGAAATACTGGAAGACATGGATATTTTGCCTATATTCAACATCAAAGATATCTTTGAGTATTTTGAATCAGATGATAAGATGAAAGGTAACTTAGATTATCCTAAGAAGAAAATAGATGGCATTGAGAAGATCTTGAGTAGTCAAATAAGTAAAAGAACAAGAGGAAATGACTACAAGGAATACTTAGTTCAATGGAAGGAAAAACTAGCTGAAGACAATTTGTGCACTATGCAAGCTGAGTTGGATCTCTATGATTCAAGTTAGAATATCACTCGTGCTTGATGTGGACATCGATTATTTATTAACCTCAGGTGTTTGATGTAGGAGAATCTTGGGTCTTTGAGAAATTTTGCACGAACCAAAAATATTTCTAGTTTTATGTATCGGTCTATTGCTTACAAAGTAGTTGTCGTTGCTTTTATTTTCATGTTATGTGCAGTTGTCATCATGTTGAGGACCTATTCTATATCCTTTTCCTAAGTGCATAAATTCTCATATACTATATTTCTTGAGTTCTATACTGTTCTTTGTGACCTTGGTTTCATATTGTTTTTGTCCTACCTAGCGTGTTGTTCTAATTTGCATAATTGCTACTGATTATGTGGCATCGTGCATAGTTAGGATCCCAACTCCCAACACATTTATGGACCTAACTTCAAGTGTCCATTATCTCATATTGTCATTGCATACCAAAAAGTACACACACTTCTATAAAACCTTATTCTTGAGAATGCCCATGAAAGAGAGCATCTTAAGAGGTGACTTATAGCTTCCTATCTATGATATGAAGGAGCTATGAGATGGTGGCTATCAAATTAACCTAGCTTATGCAAATCCTTTCAAGGTTCACCATAGAATGGAAGATTCAAAGAGTAGAGGCAAGAGTGTCAATATCCAAGAATCTCAATGAGAATGCAATGCAAGATGAATGCTAAACTAAGAGATGCAAATAAAAGCTAAACTAATGACATGAGAGTGTTACAAATCCTTCCTACTTAATCTATGTGAGCTATTTTAAAGCATAAAATAAATCTAAGTTATATACATGCAAGACATGATGCAAGAATGAGAATGAAAGAATGCTCCACATGTTCAAAGTTCCAAAATCACCTAGAAATCCTACAACATAATGTTAGTACAAAGCAAAAGGGATATAGAATGAGGAGAGAGCCCTCCTTTATAAATAAAAATGGATGGTTGAAATTAAGAAGCAAGAGAGACTTAATCAAGGGTGGAGGATGCATCCTTATTGATCTATGTGCACAAGCATCTCATCTGATCAAGATCAATGGTGGAGTTCAAAAAGGTGAGAGATGTGTAGAGGAGAATGAAGATTCCACCCACCTTGGAAAGTGTGCACCTCATGTGAGACAAAATTCCTTTTATTTTATTTTTAAAAGAGGAATAATACTTTATGTGTGCACACTTAGGATAAGTGGGACTTGTGAATTTTATTTAATTAAAAGGGAGAAAGTTCTTTCAATTAAATAAAAGACTTGGGATAAGGTGGTCAAACCATAGGTTATAATCAAATAAATGGATTAGTGAGGATTTGATCAAAGATAGGTAATGAAAAATTAACTAAAAATACTAGAAAGGGGGATTATAGTCTAGATGAACATTTTTGGGTAATTAAATTTGCCCCTATTTGACTAATTTGTGATCAATTTGGGAATACATTATGTCAAAGAATGAAGATAACAATCAAGCAACATATAGATAAATTTTTCTTTGAAGAATGAAGCATAGAGAGATAGAAAATCCTAAATGCACGATCTATTAGCAATGAAATTGAGTATTAGGAGAGAGAAATAGACAATAACAGTACCCAAGATGAGTACTAATATGTCAAGAAAAGAAAGCACATAGATCAAGAGAAAATGGAAAGGTCAAGCATATGCTCCTGAGAAATAGATAGCCATAATAATAATAAAATGCAACAATGATGGGATATTCCTGCCCCCTTGCGATTGAAATCAAAATAAGATAGAGGATATGAAGAAATGAGCTAGATTTGATCAAATCAAGATAAAGAAAGGTCCATGATGACATATAAGTGATCAAGATCAATGGATGACCACTAAGTAATGAAGATATGCCCCAGTTTGATGGAATTTAACCAACAAGATAGAGCATCAAAAATAGGTCAAAACTAGAAGAAAGGTGAAATGAAATAGAATAAAATGAATAAGAAGAGTGGAAGAGAGTATAAATGATAAAGAAATGATGATTTCCCCAGCAAGATTTAAAAATTAAGCCTTTAAAGGGTTGGCCAACTACATACAAGAAGGAAGAAATTTAAAATACAATTTTTTTTTGATGAATACTTATATAGGGGGCCCAAAAGGGTAGATAGATGTAATCATAAGACTAACCCTTCACAATGTCAGGACAACAAAGAGGTGAGTAAAATCAAAGAGGAGATGACAAGGTATGACCGAGAAGAAATGAGAGAATATGAATGCAGTTAGCTGACATGCCCATAAAAGATAAATAAAACTCTCTCAACATTCAAATACAAAGCTAAGCTAAAAAATGAACCTTAGAATTCAAATTAGTATTCAAAGGTGCAATTGCAAGGGTTATATAGGTAGGTCCTAGTTTTTATCATCAAACCTTATTAGGGAGATCAAAGGATCATAAAATTGTCACTAGCATAAACTATGAGGATATGAATATGATATATATCATATATATATGTGGGAACCCAACCTATGCATGAAAGACATAAGGGTCAAGATGACGGGGTAGTTAGATTCCCTCGGTTTGATGTAGCAAGGTTATACTTGCATTGAGACACAAAATGTCTATATGGCCATAAGCACACACTTGTAGAATAGTCAAGGATGATACCATAAAGATCCTAAGTGTCAAGTGGGATAGCAAGATGCTCAAGACACCTAAGATCGACAAGGTATATCCATAGGCAGAAAGAAAAAGTAAACATGCCCTATGCCCTGTGCCCTCAGTCCCCTAGTTCATGACATCCTCAAGAGACTATTAGGGAGGGAACACTCAACAAAGAAGTCATCATAGATAGCCCACAAAGAAAAATAAGCCAACAAGTCTCAACCAATTTTTAGTGTTTAAGTGCATGTTAGAAGTCACATGACTATCTCCTTAGGACTCAAGTATGCCAATGAGAAGTATTGCAACATCCTAGACTATAGCTAATGTATCTGATAAGTGTTAAGAAACACTTGATGTCCCACTTATCTTTGAAAGCAAATCAACATTTTCCTCAAAAAATTTCAAATCCTTCCATTCCACCTTATTCCAAAAGTTTTCTACCATCTCATATATCAAAACCTTAAGCTATTTTATCCATTATTCCTACATATTCCACCACCCTTCAAGGTGTGTGTTGATGTTGATCTTTCCCTCTTTTCCACCTGCACCTGTGCAATCCTTTTGATCCTATACTTACCTACTATCCATATTCCTTCTATCGTTCCAAACCATGAACTTTTATTCCCCATATACTTTTCCTATTATCACCTTCCTTCCATCACCATTTCAGAATCTATGAGCATACCTTTCGATGGTCTTGGCTTATCATGACTTATCTTTCAAAAGTGAGCACTATGTAATTTTAAAAAAAATTAACTATTTCTAAAAAATAAAATAAATGAAGAAAAAGGAAAAAAAAGTGTCTAGGTGAAAACTTGGTAAACAAGCAGCTTGGTATAAAAAGTAAAGATAAATAAATCTATCTTGTAGTGAAAACCACTTCTTGTGGTGCCTTGGATAATTACCATGATGAAAACTTGGAAAACATGTATCATACATAGTTCTTCCATCATCCATCTATTCCTTCTTCCCTCTTTGATCTTGACAATGTTGAGTTGTCATTGCGTATTGGCTATCTTATTGATTAACCTCCCTATTGTGCTTGTTCATTCATTCATAGACTTCATATATACATTTACTCTTATTTCTTTATCCTATCACTATCCTATCTCACCTCATAATTTACCCCTTGTTCTTGATCACACAAATAAAAACATGGTTACCATAGGCCTCTTGACTTGTCTACTCTTTTAGACTACATGCTTTCATGCTATCTTGCTTATTGACTTACAATGCTTATCTTATATGTTATCTTTCTTAGTAGCTTCAACTACTTATCCTATATGTTATCTCACTTATCAGCATCCACTGCTTATCCTACATATTATCTTGCTTATTGACTTTAACTGCTTATCCTACATGCTATCACTTTTCTTGGCTTTCTTCACTTATACAAAACATGCTTCAAATGGCTATTTCACCATTTTCCCTAGCTTGCGTACTCTTGAGGAGTTAGTCCTTGAGGATCAATTTCACTTACTTATTTCATTCTTTTTTATTCATATTATCTATCATCTTGCTACTTCATCATACCCTTCACCTTACCTGACACTAGAACAAAATGATGTCATCTTGCTTAAGAGCTAGTAAATCCTGCTAAGAACTGACAACCTGGAAATAGGTACTACTTGAGACCCTTGCACCTATATCTACCAACATTTTACTTTGCACTCATGATCCATTCATCTCATATTTATTTTTTCTTTCCTAGCTTGGAACTGACTCTCATCTAGGTCTAGGGGGGCACAAAGTGTGTAGCTCATAAGGGTTTCCTTGTTGCATTGGTGTTTCTTTGGTAGCTCATTCAACAATATTTTTTAACACTCCCACTTGACATCAAGTTTTTTTCAACACTTACTAAATACTTTAGCTACAATCTAGGATGTCATAATGCTCCTCATTAGTAGACGTAAGTTCTAAAGAGACACTCATGTGACTTTCACAGACACACTTAAACACTAAAATTGGTTGAGACTTGTTGACTTATTTTATTTTTAGTGTTGTCTATGATAATTTTGTTACTAATTTTTCCCTCCCTAATAGTCTCTCAAGGATATAATGAACTAAAAGACTGGGAGCATGGGGCATGTTTTCTTTTTCTTTCTTCATGTGGGTATATCTTGTTGATCTTAGGTGCCTTGAGAATCTTGCTTGTCCCACTTGACACTTAAGATCTTCAAGGTATCATCCTTGACTATTTTTTGCAAGACTGTGCGTATGACCATCTCAACATTTTGTATCTCAATTCGAACATGATCTTGCTATATTAAACCTAGGGAATCTAACTGCACTAATCATCTTGACCTATATGTCTTTGATACATAGGTTGGGTTCCCACACTCCTATCTGATATATATCATATTCATATCATCATAGTTATAGTAGTGATTATTGTATGATCTTCTAATGTCCCTAATAAGGCTTAATGAATAAAACTAGGACCTACCTATATAACCCTTGCAATTGCACCTTTGCATACTAGCTTGCATTCTAGGGTTCATTTTTACCTTATATTTGCATTTGGATGTTGAGAGAGTCCTCTTCATGTTTTATGGACATATCAGCTAACTGCGTTCATCTTCTCTTGCTTCTTCTTGATCATATCTTGTCATCTCCTTTTGACTTTCTCTCACCTCTTTGCTATCCTGTCATCACAAAGGGTTAATCTTATCATCACATTTATCTATTTTTTTGGACCTCTTATATTACATTTTGACTCCTCAAATTTTCACAAAAAATGCACTCTAACTTAAACTCGACGTCCTGGATCCATTTTCAAGATCAAAATCAAAATTAAAATTTGGGTTCACCTTGCTGGTCAAAATTATTCCTTCTTCTATACAATTGGATGACCTTTTGAGGCTTAATCTTTCAATCTTGCTAGGTCCTTCTTCATTTCTTCATCATTTCCACTCTCTTCACTACTCTTCTCATTCATTTCATTTCACCTTTCTTCCCATTTTGATATTGTTGGTGTATTCACTAATTACACTTACTTAAGCTTACTTAGGATAATGCATTGCATAGTATTTTGTGATTGAGACAATTGGGAGTTTGCACCTCAATTAAACACATGGTGTAGGAGAATTCCACTTTGGGTGGTCATAGTTGTTATCTCATTCCACCTTTACTGTACTTATCACATTATCATCCTCATCATTGCACATACTTCATTGCATAATGGAGGATGATCCACCTTTGGTGGACCTGTGATTCCACCTTGTATGGGTGATAGCTTATCTTCTCCTTATCATTGTCTCTTATCACCTCTCCTATATAAGGAGGCCTATTATGTACATTTTAAATCAATCCATTGGATTTCAATCAAGTCCATTATCAATAATAGCATTCTTGCATCTTCATGCAATTGTCTTGCCAATCTCTTTTGGAAGTTATCTTGGTCTTTCATTTGATCCTGGGGGTGTTGTAGAGTCATCTAAAACTCTAACATGGTATCAGAGCTCTCATGGTGTGAAGACTTCTTCTCAAGAAGTGCAATCTTGGCTTGACTTATTGTTGGTGCAACATTGATAATTGGGACATCAAAATTTGGAGGAGATTTCAAGAGTCCTATTTTGTGACCTTCTATTCTAGGTGAAAATTTGGAGCTTGTCGGTGCAAATCTGAGGTTGGCATCATATATAGAAGGTCCAAAAACCCCTAAATTGAATTTTGTTTCATCCAAATTGGACATCTAAGGCCAAATCTACAGCCATTTGATTTTTGAAGGTGCAGCGGCGGTGATTAAGAAAAAATAGTTTTAGAGGCGATTTTCAAACAACGATATCTCCCTCATATGAAATCCTTTTTCTAAGCATTTTTTTTGTTTTGGGGTAGAATTTCATAATCTACACAGTGGTGTAGGTGATTTTGGATCTCTATCTCTGAATTTTTTTGAAAATCACAAATCCCATTTTCTGCAACTTTCAAGGCTTTATCTGGGCACATTCGATAACATTTTCATTTGCAATTTTTTTTGAAAGTGCATGATTTTTCCTCTACTTTCTAGATCTGTAATCAGATTTTAGTGATTTGGAGTGGACATATCACTTTTAGAAATAGGTCTTTTTTGGCTATATTTGCACTTGGTGAATACTTGGATTGCAATTTTCTTAATTGAATCAATAATTTGAAGGAGTTATCAGCTTATTTCAGTCATCATTTGATTTCATTATGGATTTCTAATCAGTTGATGAGTATTGGATTACTTAGAATGATTCTTGGATAGGATCTAGAACCAGCTACAAGTGTTGTAGAAAGAAGGAAATGGTTTGATAGAAGGGATAAAGCACTTGGCTCTCTTAGATATACCATCTCCAATTATTTTCTATATCATATTGCATCTTGCACACATCCTCATGATGCCTGGACAATATTGGAAGGAATCTTTGGTAAACTCGATAGAATAAGAAAATTCAAATTGGAGAATGAGCTTATAGGTCTAAGTCCATGTGATTTTGAAAATATTCAAGACTTTTTCTCTAAGGTCAATTCTATTAGATTTGAGCTTTCTAATTGTGGCATTTCTAAAGATGATGAACAATTGATATTATCTATTCTTTCCAAGCTAGGTCCAAAATACTCAATCTTTGTTTCCACATTCTATGCTACTATGGATGCTCTTGGTAGTGCATACAAAATGCCTTATGTTGATGAATTTGTAGCTCAGCTCACAAGGGAACAAGCAAAGTTAGCACACATAGGTCAATTGAAGCCTTCCAAGTATTAAGCGTTGGTTGCAAATGACTCCTCTCCAAAGGTTCTCAAAGGAAAGGGAAACAAACAACACAAGGGTCCTAAGCAACATGACAAAGGTGATGACTCTCCTTCACAACATAATATTGAATCCAAGTCCTCTTCAAGAGAAGAAACATCTACAAGAAAGAGAGATAAATGTGCTTATTGCAAAAAGTTAGGACATGATGAGCATAAATGCTTCCATAAGAAGATTGATGAGCTCACTCACATTCTTGAAAAGAACAATAACCAGTTGCCCTCATCAGTGTCTTCTCCTTCTTCTCAATATTAGGAAGATGCTACATCTATATCATCATCCAGAGGTAAAGGACAAGCACTCATTGCTTCCACACATCTTGCGCAAGGTAAATGGCTTCTTAATTCAGGTGCATCACATCATATGGCATCTTCTATAGATATGTTTTCTTTTATTGAGCCTTGTAATTCTCCACCTATATTGATGGGTAATAATACATAAATGAAGGTTTGTGGGAAAGGTTTCTATTCCTATGGGAGAGGGTACATTTAATGATGTTCTCTGTGTACCATACTTGACCATTAATATCCTTTCCATTTACCAAATTACTCATGGGGCACAAGGTAATATTGTTGAGTTCACTCCTGATTATGCCTATATTAGGGACATGGAGGCTAGAGATGTCATAGCTATGGGAGTTGTTGATCATACATCACGCTTGTGTTCTTTTGCACATTTTGTTGATAATGATGATGATATTCATGATGTACCTAACCCTTTATCAATGGTGAATAATTAATGTGAGGAGAGCATTGGACACTTGAATCATTTTTTTCTTGAGACAAGTGTTGAAAATCCTACTCCTCAACCTCTTGCTTCTTCAGACATGAGTTCTACTATTTATCAGGATGAACTTTATGCTTCAGATCTTGCAGTGTGGGATGAATTCCTAGATGCTCTTTTAGATGAATCTCATAATGCAAATTTGGTTAATACATCTGAGGGAGTTTCTCTTCGAGATACTTCTTCACCTTCTTTGGAGATTGGATTTCCTAACTCCTCATGTTCTCTTGTTTTTCCACATCTCATAGGTCAACTTGATGGTGTGACAAAATCTTTGAGCTTGGAGACGCCTATTCAGTCTTTAGAAACGTATACATGAAGACCTTCTTCCTCCTTCCTCACTTTTTACATGGAATGGCTTCTTCATCTTTTGATGTATTTATCTATTCCTAAGGAGAGACATGTTTCTTATAGGCATTGGATTATATTTTGCTTGTAGGTACTCTTCATATACATTGGAGCTTCTTCATTATGGGGGGGATATCATGTCTCCTTATTTCCTTCCTATGGGGGGATCATTCTTTGTATATACATGATACATGCAATTTTTGGGGGGTCTTGAGTACTCCATCCATCCATACATCTTAGTTTTCATCGCTCTTTTTGGAGGAGGGTTTTTCCCATGAGGTTTTCTCTCTTTCTCCACTTTATGAGAGATTAAATTTCATCTATTGCTTTGGGTACCTAAAATGGCCTTGTAGCCGGGACCCATCTTTCATTATGAGTTTAAGTGCATTCCCCTAAGTTGCACTTAAGGGGGGTGTTGGTGTAATTAAATATTCACTAATTACACTTCCTTAAGCTTACTTAGGATAATGTATTGCATAGTAGTTTGTGATTGAGACACTTGGGAGTTTTCACCTCAATTAAACACATGGTGTAGGAGAATTCCACTCTAGGTGGTCATAGTTGTTATCTCATTCCACCTTTAGTGTACTTATCACATTATCATCCTCATCATCACACATACTTCATTGCATAATGGAGGATGATCCACCTTTGGTGGACATGTGATTCCACCTTGTGTGGTTGATAGCTTATCTTCTCCTTATCATTATCTCTTATTGCCTCTCATATATAAGGAGGCCTATTATGTACATTTTAAATCAATCCATTGGATGTCAATCAAATCCATTATCAATAATAGTATTCTTGCATCTTCATGCAATTGTCTTGCTAATCTCTTATGGAAGTTATCTTGGTCTTTCATTTGATCCTAGGGGTGTTGTAGAGTCACCTAAAACTCTAACAGATATGATTCTAATGCTTTATTCTTTTTGGTCAAACTTAGTCAAACTAGGACATCTTTGCATTGCTTGGTGGTCACTCTTTAACCTTAATCACTTATCTGTCATTATGAACTATACATTATCTCAATTTGATCACATTTATCTCATTTATACATCTCCTCTATCTCATCTCTATTTTGATCCCAAGGGGGCACGAATACTCTATCATTGCTACAAATTACTTTTTCTACTGGGACTATCTATTTCGTAGGAGCACATGCTTGATATTTCCATTTGCTCTTGATTCATATACTTGCTTTGGCTACTTGGTTTGACATATTAGTGCTTGTATTGAGTATTGATGTTGTCTATTTCTCTCTCCTAATGCTGAGTTTCACTGCTAATGGACTATGCACCTAGGATTTGCTATCTCTTTGTGCATAGTTCTTCAGAGTTAAATCTATCTATCTACTACTTTCTTACCTTCATCATTCTTTGACGTAACGTGTTCCCATATCAATAACACATTAGTCAAAGAGGGGAAAATGTAATCACTAAAAAATGGTCATCTAGACTATAAGTCCCCTTTCTAGCATTTTTGCTTACTTTATACATCTCTTATTCTTGATCAAATCATCAAACAGTTATTTATTTGATTATAACCTACACTTTGACCACTTTATCCTAAGTCACTTAATTAATTAAAATAACATGCTCCCTTTTAATTAAATAAAAATCCCTACTTCCCACTTATCCTAAGTGTGCACACATAAAGCATTATTCCTATTTTAAAAATAAAAGAAACACTTTTTGTCTCATATGAGGTGTTAATTAAAATAACATGCTCCCTTTTAATTAAATAAAAATTCCCACTTCCCACTTATCCTAAGTGTGCACACATAAAGCATTATTTCTATTTTAAAAATAAAAGAAACACTTTTTGTCTCATATGAGGTGCACACTTTCCAAGGTGGGTGGAATCTTCATTCTCCACCACACATCTCTCACCTTTTTGAACTCCAACATTGATCTTGATTAGGTGAGATGCTTGTGCACATGGATCACTCAAGATGCATACTCCACCCTTGATTTAGCCTCTCTTGGATTTTGATCTCATCCATCCTTTTTTATTTAAAAGAGAGGGATCCCTCCTCATTCTCAATCTCTTATTCTTTGTACTAGCATTATGTTGTAGGATTTATAGGTGACTTTGGATGACTTGGAGCATTCTTGCACTTCAATTCACTCACTTACATCTCACATACTTTCATCATGGCTTACTTGCATGTAGCATAGTTTTCCTCACACTTGCATTGTAGCTTATTTGAATATAGTTTAGCTTTCTTTTATGCTCTAGAATAGCTCACTTAGTTTAAGCAGGAAGGATTGTAATGCTCATTCTTGTTAGCTTAGCTTGAGGTGAGAGATGTGCAGAGGAGAATGAAGATTCCACCCACCTTGTGAAGTGTGCACCTCATGTGAGACAAAAAGCCTTTTATTTTATTTTTAAAATAGGAATAATGCTGTATGCATGGACAACTAGGATAAGTGGGACTTGGGGATGAAAGAGGTTGATATGACTAGTTTTTATGGAAAAGTGGATGAAGGTTTGTAAAGGATAAGTGTCTTTTTTGATCTTGAGGTACGATAGGAGAGCTAGGAGGTGAGCTAGATGTGGAAGTAGGAGATCCAAGAGCATAAGGCCCCAATATGGAAGGAAGGTTTGAAGGCTTTAGCTTAGATTAATAAGGACCAAGGATAGATTTAGGAGATGCAAATAGATAGTGAGTAAGGATATCAACTTTTTTAGAGTGAGCAACATGACCGAGGTCATCAATAGACTCATGAGTAGCTTTGATAGAAGAAATATCTTTAGTAGGAGCATTGAAGCTTGAGCATAGTTTTGAAGTGGGTATGGAGAAGTAGAACAAAGGGGAGTCTTTGATCTTGACAAGTTATTTAGATAACATACACATAGTGAATTTTTCTTGATCTTTAATAAGCTCAATTGAAGTAGTGGAAGTGGTATCTTCATCATACTTAGGAGGTGGTTAAGACATAGAATAGGGAAAGGTGACATCTTGAAGGAGATGAAAGGGTGCTTGATCTTGATCTTTCTTAACAATTATAGCTTTAGCCTTTTGAGAGTCCTCTTGACATGGAGAAACTTCTAAGGACAAGGGATAATATGAGGTTTGAATTATAAGCTCTTAAAGAGGTAATGGTAGATTATTTGAAGTGGGCATAGTAGGCATAACATTGCATGAAGGTTGAGGGTCTTTAGTCATAGTAGCATGGAAAAGGTTTGAATCCAAGTGAAGGTTGGCTTGATTTTCTTTTAGAGGTATCCCTTGAGGGTATGCATAGTTAATATGAGAATCATTAGGATATTTGATATATGGAGTCATGTTGGAAAGCTTTTAAGTTTTAGGAAGTTCATACATGTTGGAAGAAGTGGAGGTGTTAAGAAGACCATCACTAGACATAGGGTCATCAATATGGTCTTGCTCAAGACAAGTATCCTCATCACATGAGTTTTTAGTGGTTCACCATCAATAGTCCCATCATCAATAAGGTCTTTGACTTTATGTTTTAACTCTATGAAACCTAAAGTACTATGACCTTTATTTCTATGGTACTCATAATAGTGGTTGGCATTCCACCATGGAGGTTTTATCTTAGGTTCATAACGTCTAGAGTTTGGTAAAGTGATGATCTTGTTTGCAACTAAGGTCTTAAGCACGATATCATATGAATCTCCCAAAGGAGAAAAAGTTTTCTCAAAAGTATGTCTAGGATCATTTTTGCCATTCTCATCTTGGTCAAAGATAGGTCCATCATGAAATCTTAGCATAGGCTTGAAGGAGTTATCACTTGCTTGTTATCTAAAGAGGTCTTTGTATCTAGAAGATGAATATAATTGATGTCTTGGAGTATAATATATAGACCTTGAAGAAGATAATGATCTTAAAGAAGAGGAATCACATGCATGTAAAGGCCTTAAAGAAGATTCATGTGAGTATGTCATTCTTTTTCTTATCCATTTTATAAAATCAAATCGAGAGTGTTAGAGTAATAAATTATTTTCTTATTAATTAAATCATATTGATTTAATTATCAAGTCACTTATTATCTCTAGTTTACTTAAGCTTAAATTTGGGCATATAATATTTAATTTTTTTATTAATTATTATCATGCAACCTAGGTTTTACCTTTTAGGGTTTTGATCTCCTTTACAAGGATTTGTCTCTTTGTAATATTTCATTCAATATAATTATAATTTAGTTTTTACACATCAAGAATGTCTCATCTGTGGATCTAGGAATTCTAGCCTCCATACCTTTTTCTTCTCTTTCTGTGTTAGGTGTTTGCAAGTAGGTGATTCTTTGGAGATGTGAATATGATTTTTCATCAAAATCAACATAGTATCAGAGCTCCATATCTTCATGCCCCTATTCTATTTATGAGAGGTTTGGCTTGGCTTTTAGATCTATGTTTTTTCTTTCAAAGGTTTTAATTTTCAAAGTTTTTTTTGTATTGGATAAGGGTCACCTTTTTTCAGTGCACTTTGAGCCCAAATGGACCTCACAGTTGAGCTCAGAGTGCCCAAAAACCCTTATTTTCATATAAAATTTGTGCAATTTAGACATAGTTGGAATATGAGGCCAAAACAAAATTGCTCCTAGATTGGGCACTTTTTTTATGTGGTGATTTTAAGCTTTTTGACACAGAAATCAAGATTTTTTGGCTAGAAAATTAAGATTTTTTGGCATGGTAATTGGTAACAAAAAAATTCCATATCTATAAATTTTTGTACATAGTAGAATAAGTGTTTTTTTCTTTTCGAGAAGTGCATGAGCATAGGCTATTTCCCTATGAAATAACAAGTTTTGAAATTTTGTAAGTTGCATAGGTTGCAATTATTTTGGTTGTTTGTAGAACATGGCTCATTTTTTGTGACTCCCTGGCTCAATGGATTTCTTAAGGCTGCTGGTCCATGCTTAGTAGGCAAGAATCCCCTTTGAGTTGCCAAGAAATGTTGAAAATTTTTGTCACCATTTATCCCATTACAGATAACCAATTAGAGACATCTTCCATGGGATAAGTTATGTGGTTTTTGAGTACTCAATGATACAATTTCTGCAGTTTTGGTTGAAAATAGTGTGTAGTTTTGGGCATCCTTGGGTCTACAAAAACATAGTGCAGTTTCAGGTGCCTAAAATTGAACAATGTAGTTTCATGCATCATAGAAGCTATATCAAATGAGTTTTCTATCAAATAAACACATTTTTGCTCATTCGACATTTACAGGTCAAAAATTGTGGTGCAGTTTTGTTCCCACTCAGGCTCGCTAGGCAGTTTTGTAGAATGAGCTAGAAAATTGCACTATTTCTATAAGCTATACCAATCTTGGCTATCACTACACACAGAAGATAGAAAGTGGATATAGCGATGGGTGATGTCAAGGCTTATCGCTATAGAGCAGAGCAACCTATAGCAACTGACAAGTTTAATCACTTTCACATCTTCACATGAAGTTGAGGTTAACTCAAGATTAGGTTAGTGAGGTTGCAAAAATGATTCATTCATACCATCGCACATGGTTGGAGATAACATGAGGTTAAGACTACAAAGTGACGAGGGTCCTTCATCACATTGTCACAAGGTTATGAGGCAGTTTAATGTTTATCGCTTCGAAGGAGTGACTTGTCAATAAATACAATTGATTCTAAATCGATATCACTGCATCAAAAAGATTTGATGCTTTAAGTTGTGAAGTTTTAATGAAGGTAGTCAAATGGTTATCATCTTTTTTGTAGCAATCAGTGGAAAGAGACAATAACTAGTCATGACAATATGATCAACAGTTAAGGGTTGTCTTCGCAACTTCGTAGGACAAGATGGCCGATGGGGAAATGAAGTCATGAAGTTTTGATGACATGACAGTTATCAAAACTGTGTTCACAAAATCGTGTGGTTTTAAACATGCTTGTGCTTGGCAGTTGTGAGGAGGCAACACGGTTAAAGACAAGGGCTCACAACATTGCGCAGTTAAAGAAATGTTAAGTCCTAATAGTTGCAAGGGTGTGAAGTAGTCAATTTAGTGGTCATCACAAGGTCACTATAGTTAGTGAATTAAAGTGATAGATAGCTATGAAGTAGCGACAAGGCATAAAATGAAGGTATCATAGTTTTGCATGGCCAAACAGTCAATGAAGAAAATGAGTTACAAATTAGCAAATGAGAGAAAGGTGTACTATCACAAGTCAACAAGGATAAGAAGAATAGGTGAGGTGGAAAAATGCTTAAAAGATATGAGGCCACATGGCAGGTTGGATAGTTGAATACAATTGACTTGATAACATAGCTAACCTAGTGCTGTAGCAAATACAAAATGAAGAAACTCATTGATGGTAAACAATCCCTTGATCACCTGCAACCACCTTTTTTGGTGTTCTCCATGCTTGTAAATGCATATTCCTCCTACCACTGCCTTAGTTATCCATCTACCTAGCCATAGCAGTTATGGTCGTTGTTTCTGTCTCTTCAAAGCTCAATTTGCATGCAAGATCAAATTTTCTACATGAAGCATGCATCTGATCAAATTTCCTTTCTGATTCTCAATTTTTTCTCTTCTGCAACTTGAATTTGGTGGTTAAGTTTAGAGTTTCCATGTAAACATCAGAGTTATGCCTGAACTTTATAAAAGGTAGTTGTAAATATGTTTTAGGGGTTCTTCTCTGTCTGTATTTTGTAGCAGCATTATGTTGTGCAATGTTTGCCTCCCATTAATGAAATAACTCTCTTCCTTACCTCTTTTTTCCGTTCATTATTTTGTGCATGTATCTTGCCTTGTTTTGAATGTTTCTTTCTAGTTTCTAGAGGTCGTATGTTGTGTTCAAACTATTGATGATTGTTGTCCTATGAAGATGTCTTTCCTTTCAACATTGGACTAGTTCCAAACTTGCATGTGAATTCTTTGAAGGTGTATTAAAGTCAAGATCTATGTATTGGAGTGTCACATTGATGTTTTGTGAAATTTTAGGTAGAGTTGTAACCATTTCAATTAGGTGCAACACCCCCCTTTTCCTTTCAGCAATTTACTTTTCAGTTCTCCTTCTCCCTTTTCCTCTCAAGCAGTAGTTAGGTGCATCTTGATTGTAAGGAAGCTAGCCTCCTTCAGAGACTCAATCTCATAGTTCAAGTCCCATATCTTGGAGATTGTTTCCATGTTACATAAGGTTGCCTGAGGGTCATACCTCAAGTAGGGGTGCAAACTTTTGTGTCAATAATTTTTGTCATTCCCGGTGGGATAGTTTTTGATTCATAAGTCCACTAGTAGGCCAATTTGAAGATCTATTCACTAAGAGATTATGTGTTTTTCTCAATGCCATCAACCTTTGGAGGCATTCATCTAACACCATGGTGACTCTACACATCTATTGGTTTCAACAAACCAAGTGTTGGTATGTTTCTCAATCTTTTTGTTTCTTCAAGATGTTTATGAAGGTACTTGTTTGAATGCTTTATCATGGATCCCCATCATAGAGATGCCTCCCACTTTTCCCCATATCATGAAAAGGTTATTCATTAACCCTCCCATCCCCTATATTAGCCAAGCCTAGTTGTGACCAACCTGATTACCCAAACCTCAACTCAAAGATTTTTGAGCTTCAAGACCATTCAAATAGTTTGGGATCTAGGTTTTTTGATATTTCCAAGATTTTCAACCATATCAAAAATCCTTACCCAGATACATATTGTGGGAGCTTTTCCTATGTTATGCTTCTTATGACTTCTTGGCTTAATGAGTTGAATGATGACATGAGGATGTGGGAGAATGATCTTGGAGTTTGCACCATGGTATTGGGGGCATTTGATATTTTGAAGAAGGATCAGGAAACTCTCCTCCATTTGTAGCAAGAGCAGGAGGAAGAATTAAGATAGAGGAAGTTTGAGGAGGCAAAACTCAAGCTTGTTCAAATGCAGAGGGCTGAAGTACAAGGGCTCCAAGGAGAAAATTTACTCACTTCTTGCAGAGCAACTCTTCTATCCTGCAAAATAACACACAAGAGCCAAAGGCCCACTCACAAGAACCATTGCCAAATCTATTTGAAGAAAAGCCACCTAAACAAAAGTTTGCTAGCTTTAGGAGAAGTGAGCCTCCTCAAATTTCTATTCCTTGCTATAATGATCAAGATCCTACAACTCCTAAGCTTGATGTTGAATTGTTGCTAAGGGAAAGGGAGAAAGAGACATGTAACAATGAGGTTGTTCCTATTCTTGAGGAACAAAATTTTGCTCTTGATCCTAGGGTGGAACCTATGGTCTTGTTGCAAGGAGAATAAAAGCTACACCATGTGTTGCAATAGGAGGTTTCCCAAGATATGATGGAGAAAGAAACATTACCTAAGCTGCCCCAAGTACAAGAGGTATGGGTTACTGCTCATGAGCCAACACATTCTCTAGTGGGAGAAATGAGGTTGCAACAACTAGAGGCAAAGCTTTCAAGAAATCTTGAGGTAGAGTTTGCAAGAAGGCTAGAGGTCCAACAACAAGAGCATGAAGCAATTCTTGCAAGGGAGTTGGCTGCACAAAAGGAACGATGTGAGAAGGAACTACAAGAAATGTTGATAAGCATGATGAGTGTTACATCAGAAGCAAAAGTGACACAACCATCCCTCCTTCCTACATCACAAGAGCTTGCATAAGTACAGGAAGTGCAACCCCTTATTTGCAAGGACTCACATGGGCTAGTGGAGAACATACTACTAGCTATACCATTAGAGCTAGCCCCTGCTAACTAAGAGGATTCAAAGGTTATAGAGCACAACAATGTGGATATGGCCGATTGCCTAGACCTAGTGCTATCAAGAGGATGCCCCATCAAACATCTAGCTCTACAAGAGTGCATGTTTCCCTGGGTCATGCTCATTCTAGAGCACAAGCAAGGTTTTCACAAAGAAGAGCAAGCATGTTTTGCTCAAGTTGATAATGTCCCAATGTTGGAAAGCTTCATTTTTTTCAACATTGGGAGGAAGATATCCATGCAGTAGTGTACTTGTCATACTTGCTACTATTTTCAATTTCCCACATGCATGAAAGACAAAATCAACTGGTAAGGAAGGGCGGCTACTTCAACAAACCAATTAATGGGCTTATTTGACTTTCCACATCTGTAAATTTTTGTACATAGTAGATTAGGTGTTTTTTGCTTTTCAAGACTTGCACGAGCATAGGCTATTTCTTTATGAAATAGAAAGTTTTAAAATTTTGCTAGTTCTAGAGGTTGTAGTTTTTTCTAGTTGTTTGCAAAATAGGGTTCATTTTTTGTGACTCCACAGCCCAATAGATTTGTTAAGGCCACTAGTCCATGCTTAGAAGGCAAGCATCCCCTTCGAGTCACTAAGAAATGTTGACATTTTTTGTCACCATTTATACCATCGTAGATAACCAATCAGAGACATCTTCCATGGGATAAGTTATTTGGTTTTTGGGCACTCAATGATGCAATTTCTATAGTTTTGGCTGAAAATAGTGTATAGTTTCAGGCATCCTCAAGTGCACAAAAATAGAGTGCAGTTTCAGGTGTGCGAAACTGAAAAATGCAATTTTGTGTGTCATAGGAGCTATATTGAATGATTTTTCTATTAAATGAACACATTTCTACTCATTCAAGATTCATGAGTCACAAATTGTGGTGCAGTTTTGTTTCTGCTTAGGCTTACTAGGCAATTTTGCAGAACAAGTGAGAAAATTGCCCTATCGCTATAGGCTATAGCAATCCTAGTTATTGTTATGCACATAACGCAGAAAGTGGATATAGCAATAGGTGATGTCAAGGCTTATTGCTATAGGGTAGAGTGATCTATAACAATAGTCAAGTTTAATGGCTTTTACATCTTTGCATGTAGTTGAGGTTAACCTAGGCTTAGGGTGGCAAGGTTGTGAAAATGCTCTATTTGCACCATCACACATGGTTGGAGATAACCTAAGGTTAAGACTGTAAAGCGACAAGGGTCCTTCATCACATTGTTGCAGGGTTATGAGGTAGTTTAATGTTCATTGTTTCAAAGGAGTGCCTTGTCGATAAATGTAGTTGATCTTAAATTGATATCACTCCATCGAAAAGCTTTGATGCTTTAAGTTATGAAGCTGCGATGAAGGCAATTAGACAATTATCGTCATTTCACAATAGTTAGTGGAAAGAGACAACAAGCAGTTGTGACAGTGCGATTAATAGTTAAGGGTTGTCTTTGTAACTTCATGGGGCATGATGGTCAATGGAGAAATGAAGTCACGAAGTTGTGATGGTATGTTAGTTATCAAAATAGTGTTCGCAACATCACATGGTTTTAGACAAGCTTGTGTTTGGTGGTTGCGAGGAGGTGACACGATTAAAGACAAGGGCTTTGCAACATTGCATAGTTAAAGAAATGTTAAGTCTCAATAGTTATGAGGGTGAGAAGCAGTTAGTTCAATGGTCATTGCAAGGTCGCTGCAGATAGTGAATTAAAGTGATAGATAACTATGAAGCAGCGATAAGGCATAAAATGAAGGTGTCACAGTATTGCATGCCCAAACAGTCAATGAAGAAAATGAGTTGTGAAGTAGCGAACAAGAGAAAGGCAGATTGTCATAGGCCAACAAGGAGAAGAAGAACATGTGAGGTGGTATAATGCTTAAAAGATATGAGGCCATGTGGCAGGTTAGATAGTTGAATTCAATTGACTTGATGACATAACTAACCTAGCATTGTAGCGAACACAAAATCAAGCAACTCGTTAATGGAAAATAATCCTTTGATGGCCTCAACCACCTTTTTTGGTGTTCTTCATGCTTGATAAATGCAAATTTCCTTCTACCACCACCTTGGTTATCCATCTACCTAGCCAAGGCAGTTGTGGTCACCGATCCTATCTCTTAAGGGCTTGATTTGCAAATAAGATCAAATTTTATGCATGAAGATGTGCATCTAATTAGATTTCCATTCCAATTCTCATTTCTTGCTCTTCTGCAACTTGAATTCAGTGGTTGATTTTAGAGTTTCAATGTAAACATCAAAGTTATGCTTGAACTTTATAAAAGACAATTGTAGATATGTTTTAGGGGTTCTTCTCTGTCTATATTTTGCAACAACATTATTCTCTGCAATTTTTTCCTCCCATTAATGAAATATCTCTCTTCCTTACCTGTTTTTGCTAGTCGTTATTTTATGCATGTATCTTGCCTTGTTTTGAATGTTTCTTTCTAGTTTCTAAAGGTCGTATGTTGTGTTCAAATTGTTGATGATTGGTGTACTGTGAAGATGCCTTTCCTTTTAGCATTTAACCAGTTCCAAACTTGCATGTGAATTCTTTGAAGGTGGATTAGAGTCAAGATCTACATATTGGAGTGTCTCATTGATGTTTTGTGCAGTTGTGGGTAGAGTTGTAACCATTTCAATTAGGTGCATCACCCCCCTTTTCCTTTCAACAATTTACTTTCCAATTCTCCTTCTCCCTTTTCCTCTCAAGCAATAGTTAGGTGCATCCTGATTGTAAGGAAGTCAATCTCCTCTAGAGACTCAATCTCATGATCAAGTCCCACAACTTGGAGATTGTTTCCATGTTACACAAGGCCACTTGAGGGTCATAGCTTAAGCAGGGGTGCAAACTTTTGTGTCAACAATAATCATAATTTTTTGCTAAAATTTTGGATTTCTTTTGGCACAGAAATTGAGATTTTTTGGTACAAAATTCAAGATTTTTCATCATGAAAATTGAGAATTTTTGGCACAAAAATTGAGGCAACTTGTGCATGTTGGCATTAAAATTGAGCCACATTTGCACAAAAACTAAGACACTTAGGCATAGAAACCAATGTAGTTTGATACATAAACTGAGGCATTTTGGTATGGAAATTGAGTCATGTTGGCATAAAAACTAAGGTGCTTCACCATTGTTTTCCCTTTTGAGTCTTTTTGATGTACTTGTGGTTTTTGGCCATAACTTGCTCGTTCGGACTCCATTGTTTGCAAACAAGATATCACTAGAAAGTTGGTTCCATGACCGTTCCATTGGTGTAGGTAATTTTTAGTTTTTATACTTTTTAATGGCCATTTTTTTTTGTAAATGTTATGGGTTCTATTTTTCACTCTAGGAGACATATCTTGAGCATCTTATCTATGATTTGAAAATTCTTTATATCATTGGAAATTTCTTTCAGAGCTCTTTCTAGTGATGCTGGTTGTTTTTCTAGATTCTATTCTAGACACATTCTATTTAGTTTTTATTTTTTTATTTTTTGCACTATGGTGGATATCTTAGTTGTTTTAGGTTTGGGGATCAATTTTGTTTCTTTAGATGATTCGTCATGTTTGCACTATCTATTGCATCAACATTAATGTCTTTTTTAGTCTATTTAGACATCATTTGTATGCATTTTTGCAAACACACTAAGATAAAGTGTCATATTAGATTTGTATTTTTGTTTCAGTTGTTTTGTATTATTTTTCCTTCTGATTAAAGCAATGTCATCTAAGGACACTCATGGAGATTATTGTGTTCTTAGGATTCACCATATCTTGTACCTTATTGTACATGCACTACTCTAATTAAAGTGCCATGGAGGGTTGATGTTTTGCTTTTGTTTGCCATCTTTCTTTTTCCAGTGAGTTTCCCTTCTGTGACATTAGCCACATGACATATCTAAGATTGATCACTTCAGTACACACATATGTATTCTTATTTGCATCTTGATTGTGGTTCCTTGACATGCAGTTCTTTTGGCCCATTTTTCCATTTTCCTATTACCTTGCCCTTATCTGCATTATGGCCTTCTATTATTTCTCATGCTTTCTTGGTTTAATGGAGTGACCTATGTATTCAATATTTGTTTCTATGTACTAGTCAGATGCAATGGCTGGGTACCTATGCATTTCAATGAGACGAATCATCTACTATATAAACATTCTTTTAATTGTTCCTACTTTGGTTGCAACCTTCCATGTTCAATTGATCAGTTCTTTAGGCTTTAGTGTTTTATGCCATCTGTATCTCCAAGTTTAATTGTTTTCCTTTGCGTACCTCCTGATTTGAGTAGTGTCTTCTAAGAGAACTCATGTAAATTATAGTCTTCTCTACCTAGTCAGACTCTATTTTAGTGGTGGTTCTTCATATCAATAGTTAATTTTGATAGAGCTTTACAACTTATACATGCTTCAGTGGTGTTCTTCATGATCATCTTTTGTTCCTATCTTCTGGTACATTCCCTAGTTTGGAGGCTTCTTCAGTCCTTCAATAGTTCTTTTCAACATTATTTCCATCTCTTTTCTTAGTAGGGGTTTTAGCATGTGGTTTTTTCTATTTATCCTCTTTTTAAAGATTTGGTTGTGCTTGGGTACCTCACCATGCTTTGTTGTCAGGACCCAAATTTACTTTTAGCAGTAGTTTCTAGGTTTTTAGCTACTCCCTGAGTTTATCTTAAGGGGGGATGTTAGAGTAATAACATATTTTATTATTAATCAAATCATATTGATTTAATTATTAAATCACTTATTATCTCTAGTTTACTTAAGCTAAACTTTGGGCATATAATAATTAATTCTTTTATTAATTATTATCATGCAACCTAGGTTTTACCTTTTGGGGTTTTGATCTCCTTTATAATGATTGATCTCTTTCTAATATTTCATTCAATATAATTGCAATTTCTTTTTTTTCACATAAAAAATGTCTCATCTATGGATCTGAGAATTCTAGCCTCCATAGCTTTTGTTTATCTATTTCCATTATAGGTGTTTGCATGCAGGTGATTCTTGGGAGCTATGGGGTTGATCTTTCATCAACTTCAACAAAGAGTATGCTTTTATAATGTCCTTAGTGAGACTAAGGTAAGTGGGGTTGTTGGCCTCTTCTTGTTTGTTGTATTGAGTGTATAGGCATTGTAATTCCCTAGTGAGATCAAGCAACTCAGGATCATCTAGAGGTGGTTGAAAATTGGTAGAAAAATACTCGAAACCCATAGCGGTAGATAGAAAGTCAAGGATGAATGGGACTAGAGGAAGCTAATAATATGACACAAGATAACTTGATGTCCAAACTAGAGAGGTAGAGTGTTCACTTTCCAAAGAGAGGTAGTAATAAAAGAATGACTCTTCAAGCAATTTACAACACTAGCGACTCAAGTCAAGATCTAGGAAAGAATCCAAATAGCCAAGTAGATAGATAAGAAAAAATAAGTAAACAAATTTCCCTATCAAAGAGTGTAGTCAAGAAGTCAAGGTAACCATTTAAGCAAAAAGAAGGTCCTAGTATGTTGACATACACAAAGAAGGTGGAAAAGACCAAAGATGCATTTTAAGCAAGTTCAAGCACTAGAGACATAGCAAAGAAAAGCCAACTAATGAAACTTACCCTAGCAAGAAACACAATAAAAAATGTTTAGACTTGAAGTATTGACTTGGAGGAAAATGTCTTTCAAGTTTTTGGCTTTTTAAGAATTTTATAGTTTTATAATTTTTTTTGGAATTTTCTTGAATAAAAATACACAATAAAAACATGAAAAAAGGAAAAAATTATTAAGGATCAATTTGTTGATGTGTCCCATTTTTTTTGCAAGTGGGGAAGGTTTAAAATATTCAAGCACATCGAACACACAACCAACCTATTCATATTTGTACTAGGATGTACAAGCTCAACTAGGGGATGTCCTCAGTATATGCAAGGTATGTGAGGCCCAAATATGTAGATGAAAGAGAATATTGCCAAATAGTCGAGAGGAAATGGTAACTTGATCCCCACCTTCACTTTCCAAAGGTATACAGTTCTTTGGGGCTTAGCCAAGATCGACAATATTCTACTTCCAAGAGGCTTGTCTTAAGATTCAAGTCACACTATTTATACTCCATCAAAACACTGTAGTTGAGATCATCCCCTAGAGTGACCACTTCTCTAAGCATGCCCCCTAAAAATAAAAACAAGATCTCTTATTTATGTACCACTTGAAATCCTTAACAAGGATGCAATAAGAAACCATAAATAAGAAAACCTTGGGGATTAAAAGGAAAAGGGGTTTATTTTAAGCCCAAATCCAAGTGTGAATGATTGATTTAAAGCCATTTTGTCAATGTTGGGAAGATACACCAAATAAGTTGACCAAAAGAAAGAAATGATTTTACAATGAAAAAGAAGAAAATGATCAATATTTACTAAAAAAATAAGATGGTTTGGAATGAGTGCACCTTGATTTCACGATTTCCATTTCTTTTTTTCCTTTTTTGCTCCTTTGCTCACCAAGTTCCCTTCACAAACTTCAATCAAGTGCATGAAATCATAAAGAAAGATGATAATTCAAAGAAATTGCACTGCATTAGTTTATTCCATCCAAAATGACAACTCATATCATGCATTGAACTTTGTGCAAAAAAAGTGCAAGGTAATACCAAAATATTTTAAAAAAAACTTTTGACCTAGTCAACAAGATTGGGTTTGTATGCCATGATTTTGGCCTAAAAAATAAAGATGCAAAGAAGTGACCTATAGGAAAATAAATGAGATTTTTACAAATGTAATAATTTTAGGGTTATCTCTTAATTTGTGCCCTAGGGATCCATTTTCCCAAAATAGACTACATTTTTCAAATTGAGTTATTAAGCCCTAATATGACATCAAAATTCAAAACACAGAAAAAAAACCATCTTTAGAATTCTCAAAACTTTCTAAAACTATAGAATTTGTCAGAAAATTTGCTGATTTGCAACCAATTTTTTTTTAAATAATGAAAAACAAAGAAAAATTTATAAGTCGCGCAAACTAGCTCAAATTTTTTGCATTTTGGACTAAGACATCTTTGATCCATCACCAAGATGCAAAATAAAATAAAGATCCGAAGCTAAAGCCATTTAGAAGATATGATCGGATATTTTAAAACCATAGGTTATAATTGAATAAATAGATTTTTGAGGATTTGATCGAAGATAAGCTATAGATAAACTAAGCAAAAATGCTAGAAAGGGGGCTTATAGTCTAGATGACTATTTTTGGGTGATTATAGTCACTTGGACAGATTTTGGTTTACTCTTCCAAGTATGGATCTATATTGTAATTAATGCTTGACTAGCCAACTATGGATTAGCTAGCTATAAAATAGATTTGGTTAGAAGTAGGAAGGGGACAAATTCTAGGAGAATAGAAGATAAAAGATGCGAGATAAGGCTTTGAGATTGTATATTTCTAACTTTATTTAAAACCACAACCTAGAAGGCCTCACAACTGAGTATGTTTAGGTTTCTTTATATGCAAAGTTAAATAATTACACATGCAAATATGTTGCATCTCACCTTGTATTTTGTGTGGTTTTCATCAATCTGTGTGTAGCTTGCATGTGCATCTTTGAGTAGGGAGTGTTGGATGATTGAACTTGAGTTTATTCCACATGTCATTCTTTCATCCCATTACCTCCCTATGTCAAACACCATATGTCTTAAACTATTATCCTTAAATTTTATTTGAGGTTTTAGATATGGCCTTTTCCATATGATCAAGATCTCGATTTTAGTATCACTTAGACAAGTCTTTAGAATCTTTCAACTTTAGGGTTAATATACAAATTGGGTAAACTTTGTGTTCCTCAAGATAATCATACTTTGCTCCTAAAGGATGTGCATTAAATAAGAGTCGATGAAACAATAATAGGAGCTAATAATTATTTCTAAGCAAAACACCTATCACATAAAATAGATCAAGGAATGATAATATGATCTATAACAACCATATAATTCTACATTGATTGCATAATAATGAAATGAGATGCAATTAAAATAGATTACTGACGTGCTCTATAAAAATAAATATATGCCCTGATCTTAAAATTAGAGTAACTAATGAAAATAAGAAGTAGGATTTAAATTAATCTCAACTACAATTTAATTAAAGATTTTTAAAAAAGTAGTTGAAATTAAAGCACTTAAGTTTTATTTAAGTGAAAAATCAATTAAAAGATCTAATTAAAGAAAATGGATAAAATATCCTAACTTCTGTACCACATTCTACCATTTATGGTGGCTATTTTGGAAACTAAAAGCACTTCATTATTTTAGTGGTTCTTCTATTTGCCTTAGCAAGATTTTTTTCATTTCTGTAAGAGGTGTGCAACTTTTTGCCATTCTAATCTAGCCAAAAAAATATGGGATTGAGCATTCCTTTTCCTATTCCTTCTTTGTTGGTCCCACTCATGGGTCACTATACTAGGGGGGTGAATAAATATACTCACTATGTACAACTTTTTGTTTCCAATCACTTTCATTACTTCTCTACATGTTAGTGTAGGCTATAATTGAAGTGGTCAAGGTTAAGGAAACACATATCACATAAAACTAACAACACATAACATAGTATTTATATTGTGGAAATCCAACTGGGGTAAAAATGATGATGTGTGAGTTGATCCTCACAAGTTTGCACTCTTATGAAGTGCACCTAATCAAGAGCTTATCCCTCTTAAAAGATTATAATGACACTATGAGGTGCCCCCATGTTAGGGGATTTGAATGAGACTTGTTAAGATCTTGCTTTGTTAGGAGCATCTTAGTTAAAGGACTTTGAAACACATGTTAACGTGTCACTCTATTAAGGGATTTATACAAAAAACATGTTAAGGTTCACCCTTGACGTGATTTATCATAGTATAGAGAAGTAAACAATAGAGAAATGACCTATCAGTTTAGCTATTGAACTTAGCTTGATTTAGATCATTCTTCCACTTGCTTGACTAGTCTTAGAATTAGGCTTTGCCTTCTCTACGTCCCACAAATTTAGTCTCTGGTCGATGGTGTTCTTTACTCTCTTAGCTTGAGTACATGATACTCCTTGCACTATTTTAGGTTTGCTCCCCTTTTCTCAGCATAATCACTACCTTGAAGATGATCTCTCCCTAATCAATCTTCTTCACTTTATGCAGTTCCACTTTAGCTTCACACTTCTGGCTCTCAAGCTATTCACTTGGTAATCTATCCTTCTCCCTTTCAACTTCATTTTCTTTTATACTCATCTTCTTGCTTCACTTGGAACCATTGATCTAAGAAATCAAAATTTGAATTCCCTCCCTATTACATACTTAGCCAACCATTGTAGTGATGTGTCACTCTTGTTAGGTTGTGGCATGTTCATACAAGAATCATAGGTGCTATGTGTTCCTAGTGTCTAGCTTTAATTGGAAATAATTCAAATTTGAATTCTTCTGACTGTGCCATGGCCCTTTCTCCCATCACAATTAAATTCAATGTCAATTGCACTCTTACCTTCTACATGACTAGGTAGTCATGGGTATCTTGATTTGTGCTCATCATGCTAAATCATCTTGCTATTATATCTATTGTTTCTTCAACTTGACTTTCTTGTGCTTGTGTGGATTTAATTTAGCATGATTTTATCTTTCCAGATTTCCCTTAAGTGTTAGGTCGCATGTTGTTGTGCCTTGTCAGTTGTGCCTATCTACTAATCATAATCCCTTCGCTTGTGTTGCCAATAACAACAACACATTTGATGACTAGGTCTACTGATTAGTCTTTAACACTTTGGCCAACAATCTCCCCCTTTGGAATTGATGGAAACACTCTAAGTGTGGGTATTCCTCTTCTTTCCTTCCTCCATTATCTCCCCTTGAAATAGTGCATTTTCACACTTTGACTATCTACGAATCATTTTCTTCCTCTCAACTTCTCCCCCTTTGACAACAATGCCAAAGGTGATCATCTTTCCTTGCCCATTTATTTCTTGAGTTCTCCCCCTATAGAGTAGTCTCTTGTTCTCATCAACCCACTTGGATTTTGTTGTGTTCTTTGGTTATGGGTTGATGTATGCTTGGCTTGGCTCGATTCAACTAGGATAGGGGTAAACCTCTAAATTTTCCATTAGATACTCAAACGTATCTTTCTGAAGAGGCTTGGTGAAAATGTCATCTATTTGCTCCTTGGCTAGTATATACTCCAACCTAACCTCTTTTTCTTGCACTTGTTCCCTCATAAAATGGTGCTTGATGGATATGTGCTTGGTCTTTGAGTGCATGACTAGATTTTTGGATATATTGATAGCACCGATGTTATCACAATTGACAACTAATGGTTCCTCCATTTTCTTTTGAATCCCTTCAAGTAATTGTTAGATCCAAATGACTTGAGTGCAATTCATAGCTACAACAACATATTCTGCTTCATTGATCGATTGTGATATGTAGTCCTACTTTTTTCTAGTCTAGGACACCATTCTTCCTCCAAGGATGAATGCACCTCCAGTTGTGCTCTTCTTGTCATATATGTTCCTTGCCCAATCAACATCTGTAAAGACACTAAGTTCAAAATTATTTTTGCGAGGATAACATAGAACATATTCTTCAGTACCTTTTAGATACTTGAACACTCTTTTCACAACCACCATATGTGATTCCTTTGGGTTGGTCAAGAATCTGGCCACTAACCCAATTGCTTGTACTATGTTCAATCTTCTATGTACCATGTATTGTAGTTCACCAATCATTGACTAGTAAAGTGTCTCATCCACTTTAGGGCTTTCACATTCATTTGATATCTTACAACTAGTTTCCATTGGAGTGCCTACTGGTCTTGCCTCTTTCATGCCAAATATTTTAAGTATTTCTTTGATATACTTCATTTTCCTTATGATGATACCTCCTTTTAGTTAGGACATTTGAAGTCCAATGAAGAACTTGATTTCTCTGATCATAGACATTTGAACTCCTTCTTCTTGGATTTAGAAACATCAACACTTAGATTTCCATCTCCACTAAAGATGATATCATCTACATATATCTCTGTGATCAGTAGGCTTGTTTCTATCTCTTGCTTTGTGTGTAGATTGTAATTATTACTAGTTCTTACAAACCCAATATTTATTAGGTATGAGTATAGCCTCCCATACCATGTTCTTGGTGCCTATTTTAGTCCATACAGGTCATTTCTTAGTCTACAAACTTGGTTCTTTCCTTGTTCATTTTCAAATCCCTCAATTTGCTCGATATAGACTTCCTCTTCTAGAACTCCATTCAAGCTTACAGACTTTACATCTATCTGATATACCTTGAATTTTTTGTATGCAAAAAATGCTAGTAGATCATGACTCATCCAATCTGGCCACTGGTACAAAGGTTTCTCCATAATATATACCTTCTTCTTGTGCATATCCCTTTCAAATAAGTTTAGTCTTATTTCTGACCAGTTCTTCATCTCCATTCAATTTGTCTCGAAACAACCACTTTGTGCCAATGAAATTATTGTCATTTGTTCAGCCTACTAAGGTCCATGTATCATTTTTCACCATATGATCAATTTCTTCTTTCCTGATCTTCCTCCAATCTTCATCCTTTAGATATTACCTTGTAGCCTTAGGTTCCATGTGTGAGAGTAGACATTTTATCTCTCTCGCCCTTCTCTTCTATTACTCCAACATCCTTGTCTCCAAAGATTTGGTTTGGTGAGTGGTGTCTTCTCTCGTACTTAGCTAGCACTAGTTCTCCTTTAGGTGCTTTTGCCCTTTTCTCTTCAGGTCTAGCTTCTTCTCCTCGAACTGACATAACTTCTTGTACATGTTCTACCTCAATTGGTACCCTCTACACTATATCACTTAGCGTATTGTACTCAAATTGTTTGTGATCATCTGGTTACTTTCCACTGTCTTCCTCATTCTTCTCTATGAACTCATCAACCATTACATTTGCATATTCCATAATTTTGTTTATCCAAAGATTTAGACATCAATATGCTCTTCTCTTGGTAGTCTATCCCAAAAAGATACCTTCATTGATCTTAGGCTTAAACTTCCCTTGGTATTCATCTCTCTTGACATAACACTACTTTAGAATATCTTGAAGTAATTGACAGACGCTATGTGATGAAACCATAGTTCATAGGGAATTTTCTTTTTCCCTTTCTTTACTTGTACCTAGTTTAAGGTGTACAATGTTGTGCTTACAACCTCTCTCCAGTAGATATGTGCAACATTGTTTTGAATCATTAATGTTCTGCTATAGTCTATGATTGATTTGTTTCTTCTTTCAATGACAACATTTCGTTGTGATTTTCTAGGAGGTGACATTTGCCTTATGATTCCATACTCCTCATAGTAGTTTTCAAATTCTTGTGAGGTGAACTCACCTCCCCAGTATGATCTCAGGAACTTCAATACACTACTAGTCTCTTTTTCCACCTTTGTCTTGTACACTTTGAACATGTGAAAGACTTTTAACTTGTCTTTCAAATAACTAGTCCACATTATTCTAGAAAAATCATCAACGAACAACATAAAGTATCTATCACCAGATTCACTCTTTGTTCTCATAGGCCCACACAAGTCAATATGAACTAGATCTATCCATGTTTTGACATAAATGACTTGCTAGAAAAACTTGAACTTTCCAACTCTCCTAGTTGACAATCTTTACACATAACATTGTCAAGTTTAGTAATAGGGGGTAAACCCCTTACACAATTCTTCCTTCCTACTTTTCTAGTGCTTTCAAAGTTCACTTGACACAACATCCTATGCCATAAGCAACTATTATCATTTTTATCTACCATGCAAGTGTTACCATAAATATTAAGGTAGAAAAGGTTATCCTTTTTCTCCTATAGCCAACAACTTTCCCATCTTTTCAAATATTTTGCAAGACCTTTTGTTGAACTCAAACGTGTAGCCTTTGCCGATTAGTTGAGCCACACTAAATGGGTTGTATTTTAATTCCACTAGATACACATCTTCACACATAGTGGATTCCTTAAGGTATAATGCCCTTACCTATCACCGTGCATGGTGAGTTGCTTCCAAACTTCACCATTCCTCCATCATAGGTCTTGACCTCGTGGAATTTGCTCCTATCACTCGACATGTGATGTGAGAAATCACTATCTATCTTCTAGTTTTTGTAGATATTGGTACTTTTTATCAGGGCTCTCTCCACTCTTTCTTCTATGGTGGTAAAAAATGACACTCCATCCTCATCATCTTCCTCATTACTAGTTGACTCTTCATCAGTCATACCCTCTTGAGTGATGTAACATCGCTTCTTTTCTTTTTCCTTTGACCACTTTTTACTGGAACCTTTCTAGTTGTTGCTTTCAATCTAGTCATTGGTCTCCTTTCTATTAGGTTCTAGACATCTAACAACATAATGTCCTGCCCTTTTGCAATTAAAGCACTTGAAAGCAAGCTTTCCCTTATCTTTCCCTTTACCTTTGACCATCCTTTTTGCAAATAGAACCTCCAACTCTTCTTGTTTGACTTCTTCAACATACTTGCTCTCCAATTCCTTTTTGAATTTCGATGAGCTTGGTTCTCCTCTTTCTCTCAACATTGTAATTGGTGCAACTAAGGCCTTGAACACAGTTTTGACCTTAGGTGGTTGACTATTGTCAAAGTAACTAAGTTCAAATGCAGTGCACTTTCCTATCAAGGAGTCAAATGACATCTCCATCTTGTATATGGTTCTCAACTTTGTTGGTGTTTTAAAACTACTAAGTAACAAAATGCTTAATAGCAAGATGACACTACTCACACAATCTAAAGACTAGCAAATTATTATTAACAATTGCATGTGCAAAGCATTTGGACCCAACTTCAACAAAACCAAGGGTAGTTTTCTACTCTTCTGGCTCTGCAAAACCAGGGTGGGTATACCCGGGGATGATTCAAGACTGGGAACACTGTATGAGGATTATTTTTAGTTTCCTTCTGATTCTCATCTCAAATCCTCAAATACATACACAATTCTTAATAACTTGATAAACACATCCCATATAACAAATATGGCCAAAAAATCTTCTATAGATCTGCAGGTGTTCTCAGCAAAAGTGGCTAACTGAAGCTAAAATATTCCATACAGACAAGTACTGACTAACTTTTAAGATCTACAGGAAATAAAAGTAAAATTGATTTAATTCTGCATTTTTGACAACCATTTGTGACATATTTCTCTTTCAGTTGGATCAAATTTTGACCAATGCCTAATCCAGTGGGGTTCAGAGTCTATAGCAAATTCTTAGATCTAATTTGTTTCCTTACAACAAATTCTATGAGCAATTATTATCAGAATTTATCATTCAAAACCCTTTCCACTACTACAACAACCTTATCACATTCACCAAAGCTTTTACTTAATCCATTGAATTAACATCAATGATAAACAGATATACAACCTAACTGGATTGCATTCAATTGTGCAAGCCTTTACTTATACAATATCAAGATAACCAAGTAATTAAAAGGAGACAAGATTCAGAAAGAACTGATATGGGGACAACTCATAATTTGTATTCATTTTCCTTGAAAATTGTATACAATTTAAAAAAGACTCAGAATGACCTTCAGAAGAAACACAGATTGTTCTATATTCATGTATTCTCAAGATCTGATAGAGAAAATACACCACTAATTCATTTAGAATAATGAACCAAAGGCAGACTAAGTATCACTTAGACAAATAGAATTTAGACCTTTTCTCTAGCCTTGGAATCTCACTTATATAGTGTGAGATGCAACAAGCTTCAAGCTAAGAGAAAATGACAGGTGTCCTTTACAAGAGGAAGACACAGACATCTGTCAAAAAGAAAATGACTAATAGGAAGTTATGCCAATCACACATTCTCTTGCGGGCTTCTGTCTATCACCTCCTTTTGTTGATTTTTCTCCAACAATGATTCTGTCGTATATGTAACTGCTAAGCTTGTCCCTGACAAAATCTATTCTGATGATTGCATTCTATCCTTGACCCGCGGGTTTTGTCAAGATAACTGATTTGTGAAATTCATCTTTACTTCCCACTCTTTACTGATCATGCCAGGCTTTAGAAATAATAGAAAAATTACTTAGTGTGCAAACCTTGAGTAGGGAGACAATGTGGTTGTCAAATATAACAAAATGGGTAACTTCTAATTCCCAGCCATGTCTGATTTCTTAACCACCTTTTGACCAAAATTTGCCATCCACTAACACAAAAAAAGTGCACGCTAACAAAATGTGAGAATGACCATACCCATGAGTATGAAATCCTCCTCACCTTCCTCAAAAACTATGCACAGGATCCCACACATATCTGTTACCTTGGCATCAAGCTATGATATCTTGAAAATTTGTTTAAAGGATGATGTTACCGTTGAGAGGGCTATTATCTTACCAGGTTCATTCATTATCCTTCTCAAAACCTTGGTTACTTGACTACGACATCTTACCATAGTTTCAAAGAGATGAAACTTTAAGAAAACACTCAAGATTACTAGTTTTCCTCTATCAAAAATCCATATACTTCTACACAGGACAAAACACTTCTTTTCTACAAACTAGTTTGAACTAGTATGCGGGATATTACAATCCCAGGCCCAAGTATTTTTACCTAGTAATCCCTCTGCTATCCACAACCCATGATCTAATGAACTCTTTAGAACCATCCTTTGATTAAACCATACAAGACTGAAATTTTTTCGGAAACTATGGCATGAGAACTTACTTGGAGTTTTTTGCTCTTCGTAACTTTGCAATTTATCTTTGAACCAATCACTTCACACTCGTGCCAGATTTATCTCAATCCTTGTAGTAATTATCTTTATTTAGAAAAGATTTCAAAATCTTTGTTTGTGCAAGGTGAAACTAGGAAAATATTGCCTGTTATACTTTGTTATTAACTTCGCATGCAAAACGTTTCACATCTTATTAATGTGTAGAGTGCCACCACCTTTAGTATTTAAAACTTTGCTGTCAATTCTTAAAAATCATACGATCGTGGGGTATAGAAAAAGACAACTAGGTGTTGCACTCGACAAGTTGGCCCTCTAATCCAATGAAAATTTCCTACGTACACAGCTCTTTCCTTGATGATGCTTCTATTTGGACCCGCTGGCAACTGAGGGCACGTGTCAACACCTCGCTACTTCGTGATACATAAAGAATGAGCACATTGCCATAGCGAAGCAACGATAGCCATTGATTCACTCTCGATCTTGTGGATGATACGTTACTATACTGCTTAGAAAAATAGTGGTGGGCCCTCATTCGCTACCTCGCTATACGTATTGTTTAAGCAACTCTTTATGGTGAGACAGCGATGGCCGTTGATCTGAGATTGAATCAAAGGTGGAGAAACTGCACGAGGTACCTTGAGGAATAGAGGGTCCTACACTCACTATGTCGCCAAGACTAAACATCGTACAACTCTTTATAGCGAGATGGCAAGGATCGTAGATTAAAACTTGATCAGACAATTGAGGTCTCTTGAATACTTTATGAGTAAGGCATGGGTCCCATGCATTGATGATGTAGGAAGTTCTGCATTACTGGCGATCAACAAATCCTTTACTTTAGTCTTAGTCACCATCTACATCACTTGAGGTCCTACTGGATATTCATTTTATGGAGCCTCGCTACTTTGCTAACGGCGATATGGCAAACTTTTCTGATAGCGAGATAGCGAGACAATCAAAAAAATCATCATTTCGGCGCCGATTTCTGATTGTCTCCAATTGGTTCCCTTTTCCTGTTCTGACAGCATTTGCTAGGTGTTTGTGACTAAATGATCAGTTAGAAGACAATTTTCTGACTGCCATATCTTCATCTTTTGGTCCCATTTTGTAACTTCCCGACTCTCGCTACCTCGCTATACATAAAGAGTCACCATGTTTTCATAGCGAGGAAACGACAATGGTTGATCTAATTAGATCGGACGGCTAGGACATTTTGGGAGGAAAAGTAGCTTGGGGCGTGGGATATATAAAGGGAAAAGGAATATTCGCCTAATTCAAACATTTTGCGCCCAAACAATTATGAAAGGAAATAGACGTAGGGTTTTCATAAAACTTTCAAAGGCTTGCAAATGGACAACTTAGCTAGAAACCCACTTATCAATTTATGGAGACAATCTAAAGATTCTATATCCAGGCAAAGGATTTCTAGCATTCAAAAATTCAGACCAACAAACTCTTGGATGGATGACACTCTTATGGCATACTTGGGCAACAAGGTTCTTAACATCTTTCTCACATACTCATCTTCTAATATTACTCCATCACATGCTCTTATGGATAACATGATGTCCTTCACTCTCTTTCCATAGGCTTCAATCTCTTCACCTTCTTGCATTACAAGGTCATCAAACTTTCCTCGTAGGCTTTCAAATTTAGCCCTCATGACATGCTTGTATCCACCATGTATGATCTTCAACTTTTCCCACATTTTGTAGGTTGTCTCAAGTTCCTCCACATCTTTATATCCAGAGTATGACAAGGTGCTCACTAGAGCATCCATTGTGGCAGTGTGTATCTCCTTCTCCTTTAGTTGGTCGGTATTGAGTTGGCCAACTAGTTTGACATAGTTTACCTCTACATGGGTCCAGTAAGCATCTACAAGAGTCTTCAGATGGAAGTGCATATAGGTTAGTGCAGGCTATACTCAATCGGTTAGGGTTACGAAACAACATATCACCTGAAAATAACAATTTATATCATAGTACTTATCTCATGGAAACCCAACTAGGGAAAAAATGAGAGTGTGTGAATCGACCCTCACAAGTTTGTAGTCTTCTAATGTGCATCCAGTCAAGAGCTTATCCCTGTTAAATGATTATAATGACATTGTGAGGTGCCACCCTATTGGTGGATTTAAATGAGACCTATTAAGCTCTTGTTCTATTAGGAGTAGTTTGGTTAAAGGACTTTGAAACACAAGTTGATGTGTCACCTTATTAAGAGATTTATATAAAGAATCTATTAGTGTCCACCCTCAACAACATTTCATGTAGTATAGATAAGTGAACAACAGGGAAATGACCTATCCATTTATCTACTGAACTTAGCTTGATTTAAATCCTTCTTGCACTTGTTTGACCAGTCTTAGAACTATGCTCTGCCTTCTCTGGGCTTTGCAACTTTAGTCTTTGGTCGTTGGTGTGATTTACTCTCTTAGCTTGAGCACATGATAGTCCTTGCACTATTGTAGGTTTACTCTCCTCTTCTCAGCATAATCACTACCTTGAGGATGATCTCTCCCTGATCACGCTTCATCACTTAATGGGATTCGACTTTAGCTTGGCACTTTTGGCTCTCACGATATTCACTTGGAAACCTAACCTTATCCCTTTCAACATCATTTTCTTTTATACTCTATAAGAATCAAAATTTGAATTCCTTCCCTATTATTGATTCAACTACCTATTGCAGTGGTGCATCACTCTTGTTAGGTTGTGGCGTGTCCACACAAGAGTTACATGTGTTATGTGTTCTTGGTGACTAGCTTTAATTGTAAATATTTCAAATTTGAATTCTTTCAACCGTTCCTTGGTCCTTTCTCCCATCACCATCAAATGCGATGTTGATTGCATTCTTACCCTCTATATGACTATGTAGTCATAGGTATCTTGCTTTGTGCTCATCATGTTGAATCATCTTGCTATTTTGTTTACTATTTCTGTCACTTGGCTTTCTTGTTCTTTCATGAAATTCACTTAGCACGCTTTGTCTAAGTAGATTACCTTTGTCATTTCTTCCACTCGGCTTGTCAAATTTCTTGATTTTTCTTAAGTGTTAGGCTCGCATGTTGGTGTGCCTTGCCAATTGTGTTTGTCTATCGGTCATAATCCCTTAACTTGTGTTATGAGCAATGGCAACACCTTTGATGACTAAGTCTATTGGTCTGTCTACTGGTTAGTCTTTAACACTTAGGCCAACACTCTTGTCCTAAAGAGAGAATTTCCATGGATTTGGTTAGTGTTTCTTCATTGTCTTTTCATTGACATTATTACATTTTTGTGTTAATTGATTTATTTAGAAAGATGGCCATCCATGTTACAAGACAAGTTTTAGACATGACTTAGTCCAACTCTTCTTCAACTTTATTTGGATATCTTTGGTTTACATAATAACATTGTTATTGATTGTGAATCACATTTTTGGGTTATTTCTGGTGATCTTAATGGAATATTTTGGGAGTTTTTTTTTTTCTGAATTTCTCTATTACTTTTCATCCTTAGTCAAATGGTTTAATTAGAGTTATGAACTAAACTCTTGTAAAGGGTTTAAGAATTTATCACCATAATTCTCTCACATACTAGAATATGATCCTAACTCACATAGAGCATGTATACAACCAAAAAAATTAGTCATGTACCTGGGTCAGCCATCTTTTGAGGTATGTCTTGGTTTTCACCTCTGGTCCATACATGCTGACCTTACCTTTACATTGTCAAACCACTTTGTATATCTAATTGAGAAAGACAAGGCCTAAACCTTTGTATGAAATTTTTAGAATCTTTTATGCAAAGTAATTTAAATTCTTTTGAAGACTTGAGAAAAGAAAAAATCACTTATGGAATTTAGTCGTACCCCTCATACCCTTTTTAAGTTAGAATATAGTTTGGTTATACTTGGACAAGTGTCATTTCCAAGAGAAAGCACATAGGTAAGGTTAACCCTCTTTGATATTGACTTTCCATTGTTCTTTAAATGTGTCCAACAAGTAGTTTATGACATGATCTTCTACCTTGGTAGGGCATGCATGATGTTGTCACTATTGATATTCTCAAGCATCACCATGAGTTGATACTAGAAATTGAGCCTCCCATCAATCATCCCATAAATGTTGTTCCTAACATTCAACTACCATTTGATTTTGATAGATTTTTTATACAAATACTTGTTATACATGACATGGTTCCACCACTTCCTATAGTGGTGGAAAAAAGGGCCAGCTTGTACCAAGCCCGTTGGATCCCCCACGATCAATTTTCTCAAAATTTTCATTCTATGCTAAGAGAATTAGACTTCGATACTAGTACTATTGAGAGGAATGATGAGGATTCATAGGTTATACGCTTGAGCATGTAGAATTTAAATTATTATTTAATATTTGTTTATTTTTATCCAATGTAAAAATGTTAAAAACTAAAAGTCAAATGTTAGTTTCCTAGTTGCTAGGAAGTTATTAGTCTATGAAATTGTTAGGAAGTTAATATAAGCTAGAAAATTCCTATTATTTTGGTCATTTTCCACTACCCATGAAAATTTGGATGATCTTCCAAATCTTTAATTTTCGCATACATAATTTCTATATAATAATACATTTTGCTCCTTCCAAGGGCATATTAGAGAATGCAAGTTTTATAGTTTATTTTTATTATAAAGATTATTGTCTTTTAGTTTGGTAAAGCTTATGGTATTTTGTTTGCAAATTTGATTTATGATTGCTAGTTTGCTTGCCACTTTCTATACCATAAGCTTTAGCAACCACACCATTTACATCCGTTGGAAAAAGTAGTAATTTATAATAGAACAAAAAATAACAAATTAAAATTAGCAATATGATTATGAAGCTCAAATCTAGGCCCTTACACTATAACTAAAAACAACATATATGCACTTGCATTATAGTGACTACAACATAAAGGCTCATAGAGAACAACAATAATAACATGCGTGCAATTAGAATATAGTGGCTATATTGTTAAAGTGATATAGAATAGATAGACATATAATATGGAATTAAATATGCAAATTAGTATATTACACCAAGGGAATTCAACTTCCTTTCATGCAACACATTCAAAGGTGGAAGGTTCACCAGTGAAGACACCAAGAGAAGTTGACAAAAAATAAACAATTCAAGCGATACAGACATTCAACCAAATTTGACAACTCTCAAACTTATTGTCAAAAAAAAAAAAATCAAAGCTTGCAAGCAACACAATTGATATTGTAAGACTCCTGAATTAAGGGAAGTGTTGATTTTTTAAATACTTTATATTAAACAAGCATTCGACCAAATTTATCACCTCACATTAATATTACTGGCTTAATTTTTTAATCATCCATTTATCTCATTCGAGTCCACTATCAATCGATCCCTCTATTGTTCCATATTTTATAGCTGGCAACAACATACAAAGAAAATATAATAGCATAGGATGTACAAATTAAAGGGGATAGTGACTAGTAACAAACTTTTAGGTATGATCAACGAGACACTTGGCCATGTCTTTTTGTTGAAACAAGGTTTTATATTTGAAAAATAGTAATATATCATGGGTCACATCAAATTGTATGATGGACGATTCAACACGTATTTTGTTCACATGACAATTTTTTTTGAATCCACAAAAGCTTATTAGAGATGATCATAAAATATGTAGGTGGGGACTATTAAAGTCTATGCTTTTAATATACGTGCATAATGTTATATGAAAGGTTGTATATATTAGTAGAGGAAGATGTTGGATACAATTGTTCAATTGTGTGTTGTCTTTGATGTCACACAAATGTCATATCAGTCATCAAATAGTGTCTACCGAACTCAGAAGGTCAGCAAGGCAAAGGACAGTGTCTACCGAGCTCTGAAGGTCAACAAGGCAATAGACAATGTCTACTGAACCCAAAAGGTTAGTAAAGATAGTTTGCAGTGTTTACCGAGTAAACAGTTGGTTACCGAGCTTTCAAGGTAATTATAGAAATTTAGTTCTTACCGAGCTCACTCGGTAATCGAAGAAAATATGACAAAAGTAGTTCTTACCGAGCTCACTTGGTAATCGAAGAAAATGTGATAGAAACAGTTCTTACTGAGTTCACTCGGTCATCAAATGTAATTTGAAAAAGTAGTTCTTACCGAGTAAATTCGGTAGCCAAAGGATTTTAAGGATATTGTAATGTTAACCGAGTCAAGAAAGTTAACTCTAGAAATTCTTAGAAGCAGTATTTATCAAGCAGGGTCGACCAGTAAAGGATTTCATTGTCATATGAAATAACTTTTATTTTTTTAAGAGTAATATTTGTAGCCGACCGATGAATGGATTATTGATAAATGTAACATGTAAATGGGCCGACTTGACAATCTGAATGGTATAAGTAAGAGGTCAAGTTGCGAATTCAAAGTGGTATGATGTGGAGGTATGAGAAGTTAATGTGATATGAAGACTGATTATTGTGAAAGTGAATTTTAAAAATGATCAGAGATCATTAAGGAGCAGCAGAGTCATATTTGATCAAGGAGGATCTAATGATGCTGAATAGAGACCCGTATCCAACAAATTCAGTTGCATTTTGTTCAGGTCAATTCATTGTTGCTTTTTAACCATTGTAGCAGTGATTTCAAATCTCTTAACAGAGTTGGTTTAACAGCCATTTTGTAAATCCTCTAACAAAGTGACAATTCAGTTGAATTGTTCTAAAGACCTCTAGCAAGGCCATTCCTAATAGGGTGATTAAATCCTCTAACAGGGTCACACCTAACAGTGTGTATTGTAACCTTTAACAGGGTTGGCTCCTAACAGGGCTCACTTCAGAAGAGTGAAAAATTGTGGACTAGTTACTCGGTGGTTTTTTCCATGTTGGGTTTTCACGTTAAATCTGATGTCTCTTGTGTTCACTTTATTTTTAGTTACATGCATGAATGCTTGAAAAGAAAGTAATAGTTTAATTTACCAAGTTACAGCATTTGTTTACCAAGTATAAGCAGTAACTAGATCTTTAAGACATCTAAGGGATTTGTGGATTATTTTTTTATGATTATTGGGTAATTGATTCACCCCCCCCTCAGTTACTCTATCTTTAATCTCAATAGAAGAGACCCAATAACTGCCTTGACTAACTTCGTGCATCTAGATCTTCTCAACCATATGTCAAATTATTCATTTTTTCAGTGTACCTCCATAGCTGATTGAAGATCTTAAAACTAAGGTTTCAATGTTTGGGCATTTAGGGATCTCTATGTAGAGTCCGTGGAGTGTGAAGTGGTTGAAATGTGCTATTTTAAAACATTTGCCTAATACCCATTATGTTCAACCCCCAATAGTTCGCAACCAAAAAAATTAGTACTTGTGGTACAAATGAGCCAATCGAGAACTAAGAAAGCTAAAAAATGATAAACTATTAGTACATGTGTGATCGACTATTAGTACACGTGTTATCATTTTTTGAGCCTTTTAAAAGCAGTGATTAGAGGGTAGCTATTACAAAACCCTCATGATCATTAGACCCCCTAATGGTTACTGGGTCTCTTCCCTTAATATAGATTGTGTACAATTCTAATGTAAATCATATTTTGATTGAGGATGATCTATTTGTACAATTCGCGAAGGCACTATTCCAACATTATTCCTTATGATGTGGGAGCTTTGCATTCAACAAGAATTCATCTTAATAGTCTTTAAACACTTTCAAACTTGATAAGGAGACGAAAACCTCAATTGTAGGGAGCGGAATACAACGTACTTTCTAACTAATTAGACCTCAAACGTAGACAATTATGAGAAAACCTACACAAATTATGAGCTTGACAGATGCCGAGTTGGGCTGTCAGGTATGCTCAGTCACAGAACTGAATGTCTGTTTGTAACAGTTGAATCGGAATAGAAGGAGAAGAGCGCGTGGCAAGAAGATGGCAAGTGAGAATATGGTGGAAGCTCCGTTGCCAACATCGGCGGTGCTTATGGCTGCTTCGAAACACATATCCACAAATTGTCGAGCGGAGAACAAGGCGTTTCTTCATTGCAAGAAAACGGACTCTAATCCTGAAAAGTGTTTGTCATACGGGCACGAGGTTACCAGATGTGTCTTTTCTTTGTAAGTACACATGTACAACTCATTTCTTCTACAATAGATCTGCTTGCGCCCTCCTTCACGCTCTATGCTCAATTTTGCAATCGAATCTGTTGGCATTGGTGCTCATTGTAATGAATTATGGTTCTCTAGTGGGATTGATCCGGTAATGGGACTTCAAAGATTTTATTTTGGGTAATTTGGTGAGATTTTTTGTACTTGTGGGTAATGTCGTTCGTTTCCATCAGGGTTTTCTGAGTTTTGAACCGATCATTAACATTTTATCATGTCTTGTGTTTCACCTATCACTCTTCCCTGAAGACTTTTTCGTCTTTTGCTTTAAATTCTATCGCCTTAGTGACTAGTTATTACCTTAAGTATACTCTTTATTTCTGTCATATTTGAGCTGTGCATTTAGTCGTTTTAAGATATTCTTCATGTGGAACCAGTATACAAGTCTTCACAGACGTTAGTTGGGGATTGATTTATCACACAAGACCTGTAAGTGTTTGCAATTAGGAGTTCTACATGTGAACTGGCAATTGTTAGCAGCGGAGATGAACGACTGAAACTCACAACTTTTCCAGTAAAAAAACAACTCAATCACCTATTTATGTTGAAGTACAACAGGATTTCATGAGTATTTTTAACACAAACATCATTTAAGCATTTTAAGTAGAGCTCATGACACTGATTTTAATCCATTGTTTTGGACCGTTCGACCTCTACCCTTTATCCTCATAAATTCTTTTTGAGTGAGCCTTGTGATTTTGATATTTACAAATGACATCTCATTCACACAAGAACAAAAGGTCAAGGTTAGGAATTTCAAAGCATCTTCCTGAAATAGTGGACGTGGAATGCAATTAGTGTCCTCTTGGAGCGCCTTAGATTGCATTTGACTAATGATGGATGTGATCGAATCTGTGATGGATAAGACGGGTAAGAGGTGTGAAAGGATCTATAACTATTTTGAGATGCTTGACCATTGAATATGGCGTGCTGGATTTTAAAATAAAGATTTGAATGGTTAAATAAGTTCAGGGTTTTGACTTTTGTTTTGAAAATCAACTATGGTTTCTAGTTTTCCATTTCCTGTATAATGGAGGCATGTAACAAAGGCAACATATTGATCTTGTAGGCATAGCTCCCACAGTCTGTAAAATGTTAGGGAAGTGTTTTTTATTAGAATTGAATACATTAAGAATTCCATATCACATCATCATGTGAATTTAATAGCTAGTTAATGCCATGCCCTCACCATGATATACGTATCAATGCTCTGAAAAAATCATCTTAGATTTAAGACTTAATGGCTTTCGTAAGAGCTAATATGCTAGCCGAGCAAGGAAGGTCTTCTTATGAACAACAATCACAATAATTGAATTAAGAGACAGCGAACTTGATTAGCTAATCACAGGAGTTAAGGGGACATTACAAGATTTTATTATTGAGCAGTGATCAATATAATGTTTGATAAAGCCGAATCTTTTTTATGCGGAACCTTAGTTGGTGAGTCTAAAATTGAAAATAAATTGAAGTTTGTTCGAAGGTCGACCCCTCAGATGCTATTATCATCTTTGGACAATTAAAATAAATTTATTTGTTTATGAAAGAGGCTGACCTCTTTGGAATAAACATTCCCATATGAAAAGGTGTATGAGTGGATATAAAAGAGAGATGAATGGTGGAGAAGAGGGGGAAATGGAAGGAAATACCATTCTTATTCAGAGCAGTTTTAAAAAAGCAAAAATGTTTTTATGTAGAGCAGTGATCCTTAGGGGAAGCAATGGAGATAATTTGAATGCAATGAGAATAACATGAATTATAGAAGATCTATATGTAGATATGGGGTAGATTGGAAAGCTATAAAGGGACTGATGTCGAAGAAGATCAGCACTTCAGAATAATCTTTAGAAAAGTTAAAGACATATTCATATAATATTAAAATTGACTTTGAGAGTGTGGATTCAAATTACAGAAACTCAATTTAATATTATAAAGTGGGCTAAAAATGACAACGAGAGATAATATGAAAAGCCAGGAAAGGAGTCAAAGAGTCACAGTTGTGAGGATAAAAGGAGAAGAGACTCATTCATTTGGCATGCTTGATTTATGATTCAGATTTCAGTTTCTCTCGTGCGAGAGTTATTTGGAAAGCTTCAGCTTTCAGCTAGTGTGAGGACATAGCCCCTTGTGCTGGCAGACAGTGGACGCAAACCCATTGTCCATGGAGACGTCACTTTAGGTGTCTCGTTTGCGTTTGCAGGTTCTTCTCTTATGGTTCCGATTTGACTGTAAAACTATGTTTAAGATTGGATTTTGAATGTTGGTTATCGTATTGCTGTTGTATAATGCAATTACATGTTTTAAGGAATGTTATAAAAGTTTACTGGTTTTATATTGTTGGTTTGTAACGCGTTTTCATATGCTTGAATCTTGAATATTATTTTGAAAAAGAACGGGTTAATATCTATTGGAGTATCTACTAGTTTCTATTGTTGTTTCGTAATACATCTACCTATGTTTAAGTTTTGAATATATTTTTGAGGAAGGAATCGGGTCAATATTCTTTTGGGATATTTCAGTGGTATCAGAGCTGTGCATCTTGCCATCTTGTGAGGTTATTGATTTTATCAAATTTGGAGAAACCATGAAATATATCTATATGTTGAAGATTAATCCAGGTTGTTTAAATGTGACTGGTTTTCTTAAGGACGAAACGCCTTAAGGAAAATTGAGAGGCTAGACGTAGCCCCAGTATCTCATCTTGTAATTAGTTTGGAGTTGGCATTCATTTGCTGGAGTTAGCATGAAATTATTTTGAGATTTTGGCAGATAGAAGAGTACGGTCAGCTAAGAGGAGATTCTTGAGACAAGCTATTGGCATAGGGCAGTCAACAAGTAGTTGGGGTTTGGAGATGGTAGTAAGGAGGATAATTTGGCCCGCATCCATGTGACAGAAGTCACACTCACGTCTACATTGTGGCCTTGTGTGAGAGTGGGCTGAATTAAGCTGTGACTTACCAAAATGAAGGGTATTACATTTCAGCTACCTTGGGCATTGACTGTAACCATCCGTGACCACCTTACTCAGTCTGCAGGTGAACTTCTACATCACGTGAAACTCCTACAGGATAGAATAGTAGCGGCAACGAATCCATTGTTCATAGGTGTGCAGTGTTTGGATTAAGCCAATAGACAGCTCGAGTATGGCAATGACAGAGGACGGGTTGCGGCAGTAACCGATATGTCTTAACCTTCAATTGCAGTAGTCTCTATTGATGAACTCGTGGCGTTATTCTGGAGGGGAGGTTTTTGGGATTAAGTGGTTGTGACATTGGACATTGGGCAAGCAGAAACAATACAGCTGGGCCTCCACTACAACATCTTCCATTGCTAAAAATGGTGGTATCAGATGTGGCTCGATAATCTTTGTTTGCACATACGTTCTGCAGTGTAGTAGAAGGTGGAGGCTCGGTTATATTACTACGAGAATCACCCTTCAAGAAGTGCAGGTGAAGCTAGGTTTCATAGAGGTATTCGCTGGAACTATAGAGACCACAGAGCATGAACAAGCATAAACCTCGTGTCTAGGTAGCAAGTGCAACATTCATTTCGCATGAGTGACACCACTCAGTTATCCAGACCATCATTGTCCACGATATACCCTAAACGAGGACCCTACATCAATGGCAAGTTATAAACATGGGAGGAAATAATAGTCTGTGATTAATACCAAACCGGTTCATTTTTCATTATTGGCAAAGCGTCTGAGATTAGTAGTGCGAACACATTGACACGTCGTTGACAATTTCAGGAAGACAAAGTTTAGCAATGCACGCCGTTACAAAGAAATCGGGAAATGCTTGTGTGCCTAGCAAACTCTATGTTCAGAAAAGCGAAAATATGCAAGAAGCGTCATCAGTTATTATAACCTCATAATGTATAAAGGAAATATTTGGTATTGGAGTCGTATTTAATAAAGCTTGCCATCAGACATTTATTTTAGTTGCAAAATATTATTGCCGTGGATAGGACAACTTCAAATTTGTAATATCAGATGGTTGCCAGATGAACTTAATTATTTTCCCATGCGTGTCATGGTTAGTAGTTGGGTCTATGAGTAGAAGCTACACATTTGAATGAGCCAAATAAACTATATTTAAAAAAAATCATTTAAGATGAGAGGAATGTTTGATTGGTGGAATAATATTTGGCATTTGACTTCATTATGGTTTGATGGGATTATTATTTTGGCCCCGTCCATTATTTTATCGGTGGTCCTGAGGCAGTGTCGGGTCTGAGCGGTGATTCAATATTTGTTGTGAAAAAAAAAGGATCGTTGAACAGACTTGATAGGAGTTTATTATTCATTATGAATTAGAAAGAAATCACTAGTTCTGTGTGAGTATCGTCAAAGGATGAGGTCATGGGAGTTCTTCTAGTTATCACATATTGGAGTGATGAGTTAGAGTTAGAAAGAAGATTGAAGGCCCAGAAGAACAGGGGTGGTAAGAAAGTTCTTTTGTACGCTAGAAGAGCATATTTAACATCGCAAACTCCAGTTCTGATTGTTAGGTGAAATTTGCAATAGCTTAATTTTTCAGATTTAGTCCATTGATAATCTAAATCTGATTTGCAAACCAAACTGAGAATTGTATTCTTCTACGATGCTAAGTGTTGATTAAATACATGAGGATTGTTTGACGTTATGACCAAATATTACATCCTTCTGAAGTCCAGTAAAAAGATGAAAATTACCATAATAGGTGGACCACTTTTTAGTGGGTAAGTTGCAGAAAGCTTCCTATGGAAACCAGATATGATCTTTAGTAGAAAAGCCTTGTTGAGGATTCTTTGATTCTGCTGACAAAACAGGATGATGTCATGAGTAATAAGATCACAGCTTCACATAATCATGCAGTTAAATCCACTTTGCCACTTGATGATGATGAATTTGATTGGGACGAAGTTGCTTCAAATGGAACGAAGACGCCTGATTATAAGTTTCCCACACATAGTTTTGATAATAAGTTGGTGTTCACTTATGTAATCTAGGAGGCAGCCTTAAAAGTTTTGAGGAAGACGAGGAGTGTGTATCTAGTGAAAGTTCTGATGAAGAGTCTAATTTTGAAGAGACACATTTCATAAGAAAGTGGAAGAAGAAATTAGAAATCAGCTTTTGCTCGAGATTTTACAAGAGCATCCGTCTTGATAATTTGGAAAAAATGGAGTTTGGAAAAAATCAGGAAAGGTACTATGAAGCTACAAGAGTAGTTAGCCCAGAATTTTGAATTTGATATAAGAGCAGAAATACTCAATATTTATAGAGTATAAAAAACTTCCTGCCCGAGTTCAGAGTGACTTATCGTTTAGTGATTACATGGATTTTCATACAGGGCAGCAAAATTAGACTGATATGGCAAAAATGAAGTATTTGGAATTGGTTCAGGATCTCCTTGCGAAAGACTAGTGCAAAAATGTGTATGAAGAATTTCCAGAAGACCAAAATCATCTAATAGAGGGTCTTGAAGAAGAAAAGCAATCAACTACCATTGATTTGAAGCCTTCTTGTCATCATGTAGAAGATGTTACACAGGGTGCAAGTTTCTTTGTTGGTGAGTTGGAGGTTAGCTTTGACAAGCAGGTTGATGAGGACGGTTGCACACGAGGTAATAGCTGGTTGGGGTCTTTGTATGATGAACCTTTGTATACAAATGATAACATGGCAACACTTTGGCCTTTGCATACAAATCAAGAGAACAGGGAAAAGAAGGCCTATGATTTTGAGAGGTGTGATGAACCATATATTTTTGATGCCCATGACATGAATTTAGAGGAACAATCTAAGATGACACTGCAAGATGATGAATCGCTTCAACATGACAATAATGAAATGTATACCTTAAAAAACCAGTTGAAGGTTAGTGAAGACATGGTTGTGGCATCTTTGGTACGTTATGACAACACTCACAAGATGGTTGAAGATCTCTACAGGAAGGCTCAAAGGGAAGTGGAAGGAGATTGGCCTGTTGCTGATTTGTAGATGGTCAAAACAACCCTTGAACTATGAAATTAGATTACTTATGTTTGCTTTCTGACAGAGATTATACTCTTGAGGTGGTTGGCATATTTGTCGATCAGTTGAATAAAGAAAGGAATGAGATTAAGGAGCTCAACAGGGAGCTTAAGTATGCTCGTGAGGCATTGGATGATTCTTAGTTTTCTCTTCAGGAAGCAAAAAATCAGATCAGGATCATGAATCATTTTCGCGAACATGAGGTAAAGAGAGGTAGGAGGTTTTCCAAGAAGTAATTGAGGAACTTGATAGCATTTAGTAGACTTATGACTTGGACAGCTGTCCCAAAAGACCAAGTACCAAAATTTCAGATCACATTCAGCTTATAGACAACCCCATTTTTGAAGTGGATGCTGTTTGGACTTTCGATAATCCCCTTTTTGAGATAAATGAGAGCACTCCTTTTGATTGTTATGAAGAGGATGATCCAGACTTGAGAATTTTGGATCCAGTTATAGTTTCGAGCAAGGAATCTTTGGTCATAGAATTGTGTGGTGAATTGATTTCGTTCACTCGTCCTTTGATCAGTCCAAATATGGTTCCTGATTTCAACCCATATAGGAGTTGTTTGGATTACATACATTAGCCCTTGAATAGATCTTGGTGGAGTGTTGTTGAGAGTTATGTTTCAATCATCGGGAGTGGTTTTTTAGCGCCATTCTTATTCATAGCACCTATGTTCTTGGGAATTCTCCAGATTGACGATGATAGTATGATATTTGTTATGTCCTTGGTGTTGTTTTCAGCTTTTGAACAGCTTGTTGCTTACATGATCTATTTAGGTCGGGTCGTCACCATCTATTGGGTTATACATAGCTCCTGGATACATTTCTACTTCATCATATCAGTTGGTCATGACAACAGAGTTTGGGATCTAGGTGTTGACTGTATGTATCTATGGCTTGTTGAGGATTTTGTTGTAGTTCTACTCAGTTTGAGATTGGATATGATGATAATCAGAGTTGTACAATTTATAGGTGCAGCGATAGTTCATAGATTTATATGGGATCCAGGGATTTGGTTGATGGATGGGTTGTAGAGTGACACCTTGCTTCATAGTGCGGTTGGATTTCTTTTTAGATTGGGCTACAGGGATACCTGCAGATTCATATGGGATCCTGGTACTGATTGCTTGAGGACAAGCAATCTCAAGGAGGGAAGATTTGTAATGTCCCCTTTTAGACATATTCATATAATATTAAAATTGACTTTGAGAGTGTTGATTCAAATTGCAAAAGGTCAATTTAATACTAAAGTGGGCTAAAAATGACAAGGAGAGATAAGACGAAAAGCCAGGAAGGGAGTTCGCCAGGAAGGGAGTCAAAGAGTCATAACTGTGAGGATAAAAGAAGAAGAGCCTCATTCATTTGGCTTGCTTGATTTATGATTCAGATTTCAGTTTCTCTCTTGCGAGAGTTATTCGGAAAGTTTCAACTTTCAGCAAGTGAGGACGTAGCCCCTCATGCTGGCAGACAGTGGACGCAAACCCATTGTCTGTGGAGATGTCACTTCAAGTGTCTCGTATACGCTTACAGGTTCTTCTCTTATGGTTCCAATTTGATTGTAAAATTGTGTTTAAGATTGAATTTTGAATGCTGGTTATTGTATTGTTGTTGTATAATGCAATAACATGTTTTAAGGAATGTTATAAGAGTTTATTGGTTTTATACTGTTGGTTTGTAATGCATTTTCATATGCTTGAATCCTGAATATTATTTTGAAAAAGAACGGTTAATATCTATTGGAGTATCTACTGGTTTCTATTGTTGTTTCATAATACATCAGCCTATGTTTAAGTTCTGAAAATATTTTTGAGGAAGGAATTGGGTCAATATCCTTTTGGGATATTTCAGCATGTAACAAAGGCGACATCTTGATCTTGTAGGCATAGCTCCCATAGTCTGTAAAACGTTAGGGAAGTGTTTTTTATTAGAATTGAATACATTTAGAATTCCATGTCATATCATCATGTCAATTTAATAGCTAGTTAATGCCATGCCCCCACCATGATATAAGTATCAATGCTTCGAAAAGATCATCTTAGATTTAAGACTTAATGGCTTTTGTAAGAGCTAATATGCTAGGCGAGTAAGGAAGGTCTTCTTATGAACAGCAATCACAGCAATTGAATTAAGAGACAGTGAACTTGATTAGCTAATCACAGGAGTTAAGGGGAAATTACAAGATTTTATTATGAAGCAGTGATCAATATAATGTTTGATAAAGCCGAATCTTTTTTGTGCGGAACCTTGGTGAGTCTAAAATTGAAAATAAATTGAAGTTTGTTTGAAGGTCGACCCCTCAGATGCTATTATCATCTTTGGACAATTAAAATAAATTGATTTGTTTATGAAAGAGGCTGACCTCTTTGGAATAGACATTCCCATACGAAAAGTTATATGAGCGGATATAAAAGAGAGATGAATGGTGGAGAAGAGGGGGAAATGGAAGAAAATACCATTCTTATTCAGAGCAGTTTTAAAAAAGCAAAAATGTTTTTATGCAGAGCAGTGATCATTAGGGGAAGCCATGGAGATAATTTGAATACAACGAGAATAACATGAATTATAGAAGATCTATATGCAGATATGGGGCAGATTGGAAAGCTATAAAGGGACTGACATCGAAGAAGATCAGCACTTCAGAATAAGGATCAGAATTAGATCTATCATAAATCAACAAGTAATAGCATTTCTATTTAATGTGGATAAATTATAGGGTAAGTCCAAAAGGGTACATTACAGCTAATAGCTATTATGAATTTATGATGAATGTTTTTGAGAATTATCAATCAAAAATTGCATATTTATGCAATTTTAGAATCACAGCTTTCCAAAATTCTCTTTTTCACTATTGAACAATTGGGGAAAGGGTACGATCATCATACTTGGCTGCGACTCCTAGTGTGTTCTAGAAGGCTACAATTGTGGCTTCACCCTGCTACTAGAATGCAATGAATCTTCCTTTGCCTCTTCCATGTTGTTGTTTCTAATTTTGCCTACTTTTGTTGCAAACACATCCTTCATATCTTGCTTCTAAAAATCAACAATCTGATCCTCTGTAAACAAGGCTCCTCATCTTACATGACCTAGTTATTAAAATAATGTATCCTAAGGTATTTTATTTCTATTTTAATTGTCACTTCTAGATATTGTAAAAATCTTGTATAATAGATTCATTCTATTATTTGTATGTTTCTTTTTAGAAACATCTTGATTGTAAACTCTATAAGAATAATTTGTTCTTTGTTAATGATTTTTTATTTTATTTTAAAAGAGGGGTAAACGCTTTGACATGGAGCTATGAACTAGTGAGGCCACAAACATGGGACCTCATCCCTATGAGATTTGAACCTTGATGGCAAGGATAACAACTCAACAACTTAACCATCACAACATGCCACTATTGGCGTTCTTTGTTAATGATTGAATATTTAACTATTTACCAATTAGCTCTTGTAGTTTGGCTTCAAAGGATGCTTTCCGACATCCATATGTCTTAGGCAGGCCCTTCGCTCCTTTATTGTGACAATGAAGGGGTCCTCAAACTGGCCAAAAAACCAGTCTTACCTCCATTGACATTCACTGTCATTTCATCTATAATCTGGTTGAAGATGGATCCATGGATTTGCAATTTGTTCCTACAATTGACTAGACTGCTGATATTCTCACCAAGTCCCTACTTGTAGAGAAGTATGTCAAATTCAGGGGGCAACTTGGTGTCGTTGATAAATTGACCATTAAGGGAGGGTATTAAAATAATATCTCCTAAGTTATCTTATATCTATTTTAACGACCACTTCTAGATATTGTAAATATCTTATATATAATATTCTTTCTATTATTTGTATGTTTCTTTTTAGAAACATCTTAATTGTAAACTCTATAAGAACCCTAAAAGGTTTGAACTTCTATGAGGTTTTCTAGTTGCTTCTAGAACAGTTTTGGAGGGGAAAGGTTTTAAATGAAAAGAAAGTTGCCTTAGTTTCCTTTTCATTCTATATATTCATGTACTGACTTCTCATTTAGTCATGCTGAAAGTGATATATTATTGTTGTGCTGCCAAAATAATTCTGGAGTTCATACCTTGACTCCTTGAGGACTAAATAGTTCATTTAAATTATTGGTTCAGTGGTGAAAGTCCCACTCTAGCTGGTTGGTTATCATAGTTGTAGATTTTCAGTTAAAGACCTACTCTAGCTGGTTAGTTCTCATAGTTGTAGATTTTCAGTGTGCTTGAAGATTTTAGGTGGATTTTTGGCTTGAAGAGATGAAGTTTCTTACAATTTGTGGTGTTTGGTTTGGAGTGCGGCTTTCAATTTTTTTGCAAGTTTATAGGAGTTTTGGGTTGTTCTCTGAGTGGTGGTGTGAGTTTCCAGATTTTCCAATTAGCTAAAATAAGGCTGAATATTATCAATCTGCATATTTTTCTGTGGATTGTCATGGCATGGTGACTCATTTTAAGTATTCAAATACTGATTTATCAATAGCCAATTGCTCGTCAAGGAGGCCATACCATTTCCCTTGAATTGTGTTTTCAGACAATTAAATTTTGCAGTATCTAAGGTCTGAAACTTGCAATTGGAGGAGTCATTACATCAAGTAATTGCTGGTAAAATTAAATAATCTGATTTGCGTTGATCTGACACTTGCATGTGCACCTTCTTGAGAAGCTTGAATGAGTTTGCTGCTCTATTTAAGGTCTATTTTTATTATCAGAAAATATGGTTTAATGCCTATTCCTCTTTGATATCATTATTGAGCTAATACATGTTTGATGAGTTGAAGGACATTTTGTTACAAATTATATAATGTTTCCTATGATTATGTAATGATGTAGAGGTGATGGCTCAGCACCCTTTTCATCTTGTTCTTTAAATTTAGTCCTCTTCATTTCTATGCAAATGTACTAATGAAGTGGTGAAGGCATTGCCCACACTTCATCTAGTTGCTCTTTTATTTTCTGCACTATTGTATTGGCAAAGTGGTAATGCTTTTAAAAACCCACTTCATCTAGTTGTTGAGAGCACTTGCATATGTTGGTTTATTATCTTGCGTTAAATTTGAAGCTAACAATCTGCAAGTTGCGTCATTAGTTGTAAAATATTGCATCTTATATTTCAAAAAAAAACCTAGGGGTGGTTATTATAGTGATATCAGAGCGAATATTCCTGCCAGCCTATTATAGTAACCTTCAATCAGATTTGAACTATATGTTTTGTTAAAAATTAATGGCTGGTAAATTTTTTAACATGACCGGTGATGTTGGCATGAGCCCTTTGGCTCCATACAAAATGCATTTAACCTAGAGCTATGAACCAATGAGGCCACTAAAGAGGGACCTCATCCCCACACTTAACTTGTTCAAACTCGTGTGCAATTTCCCAATGGAAGCACAAGGCTTGCGGCACAATGACTCAGTAGGGGTTTGAACCTTGGTGGCCGCTTCACAAATGAAGTGTTTAAACCATGACACTATACTTCCAAAGACAATTTTTTTTAATGTGATCGGTGATGTTGGTGTGACACATCCTTTAGTAAGACATGGGCTAGGGGGAAATTGGACCTTGTGACCTCGTTCTTTACAACAAGAAGCTCTCACCAATCGAGCGAGCCCCCCAACTGATTTGAAATTTTTATGAGCAAGAGGGTACAAAGATACTTCTCTAGAGAACAAAGAAAAAATTGTTAGCAACGCGACAAGTTTGAGAGGGAGAGATAGCTTCAAGAATCTTAGGAAAACGTCAGAACTTCCTAGAGACATTGAAATCACAATAGAGAACATGAAGGATATAGGCAAGGAGAAAGCTCATTCTTTGAGAGCAAATACACAGACGTTTATGGGATTTGACACTATGATTGTTTTTGATTAAGAAGGTAGGGATTGGCTGGCCCCTGAAACCTATTACAGTGAGAAGAACCTTAGAACAACAACACAACTAACTGAAAACATATCTAAGGAGGCAAGCCTCCAAAGCCAAGTCCATTTGCTTTTTTAAAGGAACCCAAAACCTTGTAGGGTTTTTAGGACCCCAAACCTTCAAGGATTTTTCCTAAGGATCCTAAACCTTCCAAGTTTGCCAAAACCACGTTGTCTTCCCAACCAAAAACAACTACGATCCAATAGATGCCCATTAAAATTGACAACCAACTCCTCATTGACACTAGACATAAGACCAAAAGTAACAATATCTTCCCAAACAGTAACCACATGCTGCCCTGCAATAGCAGCCCAAAAAGAAAACAAAGCAAAAATTCCCCAACCAAGAGGAATCGAGAACCCTATCATGGTAGAACCCTGCAAGAGATAAACAACCAGAAAATCTGGCTAACCATATTAATGGTTTTAACATGGGACCCAAAATCATCACGGGTTTTTTGGAAAGACCCCAAACCACATTCAGCTCCAACTCCTTGTTGTCAAGAAGCAGAGAAAACCACAAGCATCCATTGATCACCACATTTCAACAACCCATCTCCACCTTGAAAGGAATGGTCATCCCCTCTAAAAGATGAAGGGGAAAGGGTAAAAGATGAAGGCAAAGCCTAATCCAAGAAATAATAGCACCAGAAAGCCCCACCTTAATAGGGACAAGATCCACCTCAGTAGGAGCCAAATAGGAGCAGAGCCATCCAAGAACTGCCTCTAGAAGACTCCAAGTCAAAAATGAAATCAATAGTTGCTCAACAATCACATCGAGCACTACCTCCTTTAGAAAGAAGAAAATGACACCCATAGAGGCATGACATAGCTTGAAGAAAAAGGGCATACCCACCCCAAGAAGAAAGGTACCCCAACAGCCAAACAATAGGATTCCCTCAATTGAAATCCTAGATCTAAAGACCTCTCAAAAGAGTAGAGGAACACCAATCTCAAAAAATGGGCAAGCAACAAGGGGCCCCAAAACCCAACAAAACCATACCAACCCAAGATGAGCGCAAAGGGTATCCACCAAGATAGCCAAAGAGACAAGCCCACCTGATAAAGAGCAACAAGGAACCTAAGCTGACCAAATAAACAACGATTTCTTGAACTTTCCTTCAAGCTAACGAAGAAACAACCACCAACAGTGATGGGCACAAGAGAAGCCTACAAGGGATAGCCTTGAAATGACAATAGAGGGGCCACAAACCGTTGAAATGCAGCAGAAGGGCACACCCTCATAGACCACGTACCTAGCAACCACGACATCAAAGCATTAGCAACACACACACGGTTACAATCCGCAACCCACGACCAAGACCCTAAGCGCCATAGACTCATCTAGGTCGTCATCGTCATCAGAGGCCTCTTCTAATCGCCTCCACAACATTAAACCCTAGCCTCGCACAACTATTTGCTCCCCCTCATCTTATGACACTATGATTGGTATTGTTGGAATGCTAAATTTTTGCAAGATTTACCGTTTCCCAAATAAAAAAATCAATGAAAAGCCTGAAAACTACACTTATGAATCCTAATAAGCCTAAATAGAAGGTTCAATATTCCATCATGTTCACCTCCTGCAAATAAGCATACATATCCACCCCAACCTCCCAAAATCAAAATTAATGTGCTTTTGAAGTACTAAGTTTTAGGGTTGCATAATAGTTTCACAGTTTGCACTTTGCATACTGAAAGTCATTGAAATATATCAGTGCATAGTAAACACATAACCAAACCCATTGTTCTTCTAAATTCTCAACATAATAGTATTGCCTTTTGGAAACACTCAAATTCCCAATATCTCATTTGATAATTTTGTACCACCCAAACCATACACAAATTTTGATATTTTATCATATTGTTTGTTAAACCTGTCTAATGGCCTCTTGCACAAATTAATATTTCATATCTTGATGATCTCAACACCAAATCAATTTGCCCTTATAATTGTCAACACTACAAATAACTCCTATGTGGACTCTCAAATGCCCAGTTGCTCATTTGCTATTTTTACCAAGTCAAATCTAGATGCAAATTATCATGATCGGTTGTTTGTACCATAGTTTGCAAACTCTGCAAGTACTTTTTCAGTTGTCAAGTACTCTATGTTTTTGCTCCTTGAGCTTTTATAAGTTTAGCTCACACACATTTATAGGCACAAAGAAAACATGGATAAAGTCGCTAATGTGAGTAAAACTCTGGTTTCACATTTTTTTTTGTTTTTAAACCATGCATTTTCTTTTTTGAGATGTCAATTTTTAATTTAAAAATTAATTTTTAATTGAATTTTGCAAAAAAAACATGATCTTTAAGAAATTTTAATTTTTAGTACTCTCTAACTTGCCGAGTTTTTGTGGACTCAAAAGTTTGGGCTTGCTGACTACTCTCTGAGTTTGAATCTGCAAACTATGATTTTTGTACAATGTTAAATTTTGTAGGGTGGTCTAGTTTAAGGATCAATATCTCAACTTTGGTTGATTGTAGAAAATAATAGGTTATTTCTTGTGGTTCTCTTTACCTTTATGTGTACCTTTGTTAAGTTATGGAGTCACAAAACAATGATTGATAGTTTTTCAAAGACAAGCAATTGCAGTTTTGGAGGCATTTTCTCAGATTTGGGGAACCAAACTTATATGAAAAAAGTTGAGTTTATATAAATTTGATTCTTAAGTCCCAATTATTGTTGAATAAATTTTTTTGGATAGATAAACGCCCTAGGCCTTGATACATCATAAAGTAAATAGATACATCTGGATAAACAACTTTTAGTCCCATGTTACATTTCTCTGTCTTCCTTCTACGTTGTTCCTTGTCCTTCCATTCTTTTGCCTCCGGTTGCAATCTGTATATAATCTAAGCACTACATCTTGCACTTATGTTAAGGATAAAACTCTAAAAAGTCACCAAACATAAATATAGATTGGGCATAGAAACAAAATGTAGAGTGATAAAAGCATTTTCTTAAACAAAAATAAAATATACATCTAAATCATTAGAAAATACATCTAATAGAGTAAAGTAGTCATTCCTTAGCTAAGAAAACATATCTTAAGCAACGTGATTATCAATTTGTTACACCAAAGAGTGTTTTGTTGGCTTAGTTATAGAAAAATATAATATTAATAAAACTATGTTACTCTTTTGCCATAAAATGGGGGTAAAGAGGCTTCCTGTCAATTATAATGCCCATCGAGTCCAAATTGGAAAATTCCATAACCTCCAAATTCACCTCAAACTCATTTTCCCAAGCTCCAACGCTATCTTCTACCTCGAATCTGTGCGGTATAGGCAATGGGTAAAAGCTAAAGAAAGACCCCTTAATCTCCCCAGTATAGTCAGATGTAAAGTATGGTTGAAATTCAAAAAAATCTAAACCATCTCTAATTCTGATGGAGTCCCTTTATTGAAAATTTTGACTTCTTATTTTTGACCTCCTTCTATACCTATATTAGCTAATTCATCCGCTCTTTGATTGCCTTTCTGATATACTTGATTGATTGTGATCTTGTCAAAGGATTGACATAGTGAGAGGGCTCTAGATAAAATTGAGTCCAGTGTCCAATTCATGAGGGATCCTTTCATTATAGCATTTATTATAATTGCGGAATCTCCTTCAATCTATATATTCTTGCAACGAATAGTTTTACGCAACTCTAGTCCTTCAACTAAAGCCGTTAATTCCACCCAATTATTAGTTTCTAGTCCTATATTTCTTGCTAACTTTGCTATCTCCATGCCTTCTAAGTTATGGATACTACAACCAATGCTTGCTTTTCTTGAATTCCCTCTTGAAGCTTTGTCAAAATTGAGTTTAAACCAACCCTCCTTGGATGGTTGCCATAGGTACTTCTCTTGTTTGATTTTTGAAGTTTCCCATGTTCCTATAAAGGTGGGTAATTTTAGACCTATCCACCTGCCTCTCAGTTTCTCATCCCAATGAGACATTATGGCCTCCTTTTGTATATTTAAAACTTGATTGTTGGCAAGTTCAATGATAAAAGTCTCAATTTTAATTACAAGGTGTTCTACATTCTTCTTAGCTTGAAAAATTCTTTGGTTGCATTCCTTCCATAATTCCCATAGGACTATGGAAGGTGTAGATATCCATAAAGAGCTATAAATACCGTCCTTTTGAAGGAGGGGCCAAGCATGTAGCATATCTATTGTAGTTCTTGGAAATGCTAATACCCACCATGTTGGTTCCCAAAATCGCAGATTGGAATCCTACGAGTCTTGCCAACTCGATGCTAGGATATCCAACTAGTTATGGCCAACTTGATGGGATTAATCGATGCAATCCAAATCCTTTGCGCTTCTAGCTCTGCAAAACCAAGGCGGGTGTATCTAATCCTGAACAAAACACCTAAGCCTAGGATGCTTATAGCCAAATGGTTAAAATGCAAACGTAATGAAAGCTTTCCAAACGACAAGAATTATAGAAAACTTCAAATTTGCAAATTACGAATTAAGAACAATGAATAAATATATGAGTACTTTTAATAAAAATAATCATTGTAGATGATTGCAATAGATGAATATATTAATTCCTCAAAGGAAAGATATGAAATAATTGCCAACGTATGGATTACGAATTATGAAAAATATGAAGACCAATGGCGAAGGGTGATAGAGTCGATATTATAAGTTTAAAACATACAACTTCATAAAATTCTATGCACATCAATTATAAACAATTTAGTAATCAAGATGTGACATATCAAATATATGGACACAATTTTAAAACAGTCTAGAATGTATTTTAACTCGTGTGGTTGGGAGACAACCTGGACAGAGATTTGGAAACAATTAAATATATCTCAATATCTATGATGATCGATTTTAAAATGTTATAATTGATCTTGTCCACTTATCTATCATATAAATTATTTATAAAATTAAAATAATAATTATAAAGGACAAAACTATAGTATTTTAACTCTAAAGCTTCATGCAAATAAAATAAAATAAATATTTCTTACTGATCATGTGGGAAATAAAATTGCAGTTTGACTGCAGAATCAAATAAGAATTTATTCAATAATTCACAATCCACAGGTTTAGTTCTAAAATTCATTTCTTTACCAATGAAAGAATAAAATATATCAAAGTGCATGTGTAGTATGAAATTTGGTGGAACGTATATATGAATTGTCTAAAAAATTGTCCCCTTATTCTTGCATTGACCTATATTTATACATTTTGGAAGGTGTTCATAAAACATTGCACCCCTATATAACAAATAACCACCAATATAAATTTTTAGTATAATCCTGACTAAAACTAACCAAGTGAAAAATCCTGCCTTAGGCAGACAAGCTTTATTCCAACATAATGTTGCAGGGAGGGAGTCCTTTGTGCTCAAGTGGAGAGACCTAAGTAATTTATACCCCCTCCTTCGAGTTGTATTCCTCGCTCTCGCTTCCATCCTACATCAATTTGTCCTTGCCAAAATTGAAATTTACTTTTCTGTTTGATAAGGTTCTTTTTAGATCTTTTGCTTCCTTAGGTGGGAGGTTCATGTCCTTAAAATCCTTCCATTTCCAACCTTTTCTTCCATCCTCAAAGGTCACGTAATCTATAACTCTTTTTCCCCATTTTGCTTCAAGTGTCAACCTTAATTGGGCTAGTTTACCATCCTTTTCCAAAGCACCATATTCTCCCTAATAGTCTTCCCAGAAGAGAGCTTCTCCTCCCATCTCCAAGTTCCATGTTAGTCTACCTTGGATGGAGGATCTACAATCCATAATGAAGTTCCAAATTCTTGATCCTTTAGGCGGTGATTTCTCCTTGAATATGCTGATCAGATCAATATTGCTTAGATATTTCTTTATTAGGATCTTTGCCCACTTGAGGTGTAGATTTTTGTACATTCTCCATAGTAGTTTAGCTCCTAAAGCTTTACCTTGGATTTTGATGTCCCTGATCCCTACACCTCCCTCGTCTTTTGGTCTGCATACCTTGTCCCAAGCTAACAGGGAAGTTTTTTTCTTTTCCCATGTTCCTTGCCAAAAGAAAGTCCTAAGGACTCTATTGATTTCTTGCCTATTTTTTCTAGGGAGATCAATACAAGATAATTGATAAGTGTGCTGAAAGGACAGATTGTATCATCATCGCTCTACTTGCAGAAGAGAGCCATTTTCCTTTCCAATAATCCATTTTTCTTTTGATCTGATCTGTTATTTGATCCCATAATTTTGTTGAACGTGTCCCTTTGTCTAAAGGGAGACCCAGGTATTTACAAGGTAAACTTCCTCTATTGAAATTATAAATTTGGCAAATTTGCTGCTCTATATCAGGATGGGTATTAAAGAAGAAGATTTCCAATGTCTTGGGGTTAATCTCTTGACCTGATGCATTGATATATTGACTTAATATTGTTTTATATTCTTTTGCGTCCTCTATGGTACTTTGTCTGTAAAGCATAGTGTCATTAATCAATTGTTGGTAGGTTGTTAGATCCACTTCACTAGTTATCCTAATTCCTTTAATAGTCTTCTTATACATGGCATTGTTTATTGATCATCCTAACGCTTCTACCATTAAGATGAAAAGAAAAGGGGATATCGGATCCCCTTGTCTAAAAAAGCCTTTGGGTGAACCATTTACTACTATTGATAACTTAGGGGAGGATATGCATTCAAAGATCAAATTCACCCATTGGTTTGTGTCCCAAAGACTTCAAGACATTTCCTCAAAAAGCCCCAATCCACTCTATCATATGCCTTTTTAATATCTAACTTAATTAGCATACTAGGCTCTTTGTCGTTTTGAACGATATGTATGGCCTCTTGGGTAATAATTACTCCATCGAAGATAGATTTGCCTTGTACAAACCTTTTTTGTTCCTTGCTAATTAGATTTGGGAGAAGTTTTTGGATTCTCATTGCCATAGTCTTAGTAAATAATTTATAGAGAATATCGCAAAGAGCTACGTTACGATAATCACCTCCTTGAGAAGTTTTCTCGAATTTCGTACTCCTAAAGCTTCACTTACCTCCATCCCTATGAAGTCCCAACATTTTGGAAGAAACATGCCAGAAACCCATCTGACCTTTTATCTTGATTCATTTACTTGAGGGCTGTACTTACTCCCTCAGAGGTAAATTTCCCCAATAGTGTTTTATTTTGTTCTTTGGATATAAGCTTTGGGATGCATCTTAATGATGCTTTCTTGTGCCCATATGTTTTGGTTACCATTATTATTGAAGATTTCTTCAAAGTACTTTATTGCCTCTTTCGCAATATCATTTGGGTCCTCCAATTTTTCGCCATCCTTATTTTGAATGGAAGTGATTCTATTAGGTATTTTACGTTGTTTTGCACTGTTGTGAAAGAATTTAGTATTTCTATCCCTTGCTTCTAGCTATGTTTCTCTTGATTTTTGTCTCCAAAACAGTTCCTCTTTGGTTATGGTGTCTTGGTTAAGATGGTTAAGTTTCTGTTCCGGAGTGCCAGTAGTCATTATAACGGACGTATAATGATCAGGCTACATTAATTTGCTGTCCTGGAGTGCCGGAGATCATGATACTTGTCATGATAGAGTTCATGACATGTTGATTATTAATTATCTGATTGACTTCATTAAGTTGTCCCGGAGTGCTAGAAATTAGATAACTATCCTACTAGGATATAACATATTCTTTTGGTGGGCATCAAGGATTTGATATTAGTGCACATACCAAAAGAATATAAGTATGGTGAATATCATATGATTGATATTTCTTGTTGAAACATACTTAAGATTATATTGAAAGATAACATCTAAGTTGATGGATATATGTTGATATCCTTAAATATGCTATTCCAGGAATATCATACCGAGATGATATCTCTTCATATACTTGAAAGCATAATGTGTTCTATAACTACCCTCCTTAGGTAGGAGGGAGTTTTAAGTTTGTAGCTTCATTCGGATTGATTCGATTATGAGATACTTTGTTGATGGTAAATTATCATTTAGATAAATATTCTTATATATAATTATATTACATATATTATAATTATTATAACCATACATGTATAATTATATATTATATATATAATATAATATATATTATATATGTATGGTTATTTATATTATTAATATATTAACTAATGATGATTAACCATAGAGACATGTCTCCTCTCATATTTATGAGTCTTCAAATCTGCATTTGGAACACACCAATAACAATGGCAATGTTAGTGCATTTGCAGAAAACGATCCATAAACATTAACGACCCCTTATCATATCGTCGTGATCGATGTTTCACGAATCCATGCTTATGACTTCCCCACTTCATCATTTTACACTTGATTTGTATCTGCTTATCTATGGCATGTGACGGGTCCTTTCGGGAGTGGCCATGTTTTGTCTTCCAATAGTATTCATTTCTTTGCTGCTTACTGGAATTACTTTGTCTGAAACAACGTGAATTCAAGGAAAATTGATGATTGGTTTGTTGGATGTGCAACTGCCTTTGCATAATAACAATTACTTAATTAAATTATTTAGCTGATGATGCAAGCTCACCTCCCGTGGGTCAAAATGTGTTGTTTTTATTTGTTAGGAAGTCACGATGTTTGGATTGAAGAACATGACCATGGAATTTGCTTTACTTGTATTCTCTTTGGACGCAACTATCCTCTCTACAAAATGCACCGTTGACCAAATATCAAAAAATTGAAAACACAATGATTTTTTTTTGAAAATTTCAGCATTTGATCATCATGATCTGCATATTTTGTGATCGAAAACAACAAAAGCTTTGAGAAAAATTCATTGTGTTTTCATGAATCTAAAAAAAAAATGTTTGACTTTTTTTTTTGTCTTTAGTGCATTTTCTCTGGAGATTAGCTAGTGGCCATTCTCTTTGACACACGACGCCACTACGCTTGTACAAGGTGTCTTTCTAAGGCTTTGGAGTGTTAGAAGTGTAGGTGGAGCCGTCTTTCACACTCAAGTGTTAGAAGGGTAGGTGGGAGCTGGCCGCGTTTTGTCTTCCAATAGTATTCATTTGTTTGCCGCTTACTGGAATTACTCTGTTTGAAACAACGTGAATTCAAGGAAAATTGATGATTGGTTTCTTGGATGCGCGACTATCTTCGAATAATAACAATTACTTAATTAAATTATTTAGCTGATGATGCAAGGTCACCACCCGGAGGTCAAAATGTGTTGTTTTTATTTGTTAGGAAGTTGCGATGTCTAGATTGAAGACCACGACTGTGGAATTTGCTTTACCCATATTCTCTTTGACACATGATGACGCTACTCTTGCATAGTGTGTCTTTCTAAGGCTTTGGAGTGTTAGAAGTGTAGGTGGGAGCCGTCTTTCACACTTGAGTGTTAGAAGGGCAGGTGGGAGTTGTTCCTTATCTGTTGTTGCTTTTATCTTACTATCTTTTTAAAACACTATCACCATCAGCGGAAGCTGATTAAGAGATCCATGCCACGTGATAATTCCTCCATCTCTACAACATGAGACTTAATCTAAAGATCATAACATCACACAAATTAGAATCAAGTTGTTGTTGTGATATCTTGTACATTGATTTCCCAGAAAGTACAATTGATGGTGTACTTAAGAGTTTGGTTTCAATTTGTGAAAGCTGCACCAGAAGCCCGCCAAAGCCGCAACCAAATGTCTACAAATTATATTTTCATTTCTTCACTAGTTGAGGCAGAACACACATCTACCGGTCTCAAATCTATAAAGTCTCAGACATCCTATTCTTCTTTAGCTTCACCATTAGGGTTGGGTGCTGCATGTTTGCTGTCTTCAGGATGTTTTCTAGATAAATGTAAAGGAAAATGATTGGCAAAATTGGATCGAGTGAGGCAAAGAGGTACACGAAAGTGTGAGTCACTGAAAGGGTTGTTGTCAGCTCCTTCTATATAAAAATTCTTCCTTGGTATTTTCACATACGCACCATGGTCTCCAACATGTGGAATTTCCCATGTTCAAAAGTTAAATATTACACAAAATACAGTAATAAAATGATTTGATAGCCATATTAGAGATCGGTTATAATTTATAGAGCAATGAATAATCAATTACAAAGGTGCAATACTGCAATAGGCCTTCCAACGATACAAATATCGAGATTGGCTTAATGCCATGTCTTCACACATGATTTCTTTTGCATGTTCCTGAATGTTGCATTCACTTTTTCTCTCTTTTAACATTTGCAAACCTGACTCTGATACCATGTTGATTTTCCGAGGGTTTGCAAATGCACTAAGCACTGCCATAATGTTTGGTATGTATTTTTCAAATGGCAATATATATAATTATATCTCATATATAATTGTATATAGTTTTATCCAACTGAAGCTACCAAACATCAACACCCTATTGTTGTTTTAGGCTGTGTATGGCCTTTGATCTGCTCATCATCTAAATCAACATGCTCTTCAAATTGATATCAAATTTGCTTCTTGTAATCCTTGGTGTCGCACAATTTGCTGCTTGCAATCCTGCTCATTATTTTTGAATAATTTGATTAAGAATATATTCAATGATTCTTTTGTATGGAGACTCCAGCAAATATATTTTATAGGGGAAATATTCAAAGGTAGGGGCTGCGAAAGAATTAAGTATTTAAAATCATTTTTTGAAATAAAAGTAAAGTATGTGTACCTGACATCCAACATATGCATTATGTAATAACTCAACAAAGGCTATAGCATGGTGGGCCCATTATTAATTTCAATATGGCACGGGAAGTCTTTCATAAAAGGAAAAAACATCATCGACAACAGATGAGGAACTGTAAGACATTAAAAGGTCTCGCTGAACTATAGACTATAGTGGTTCTCTGATAATAAGAGAAAACCCTAAATGCTAGTGTGGAAGTTTTAGGGCATCCATATAAGTATACAGAATATGAAAGCACAGTCTCAAAGCCATTTAATGCCTCATGGAATATGATGATTTCAGGAATTGCATAAATAAACATGCTGAAAAAGCCATCAAGGAAATGTAGATACCTAGTGAAAGGCCAAGTTCCACATCTTTACCAATATCCTTCCTCATCCTATGCAACAATGAAGCTTTTGAACAAATTACAAAATATCCTTCAAAGCATATTGATGGGGTAACTTGTGCTAGTAGATAGATTTTTTGAAAAAATCTTTAGAAGTTTCAAACAAATGCAACATGCAGGTGTAAAGAACAAATGCAACATGCAGGTGTAAAGTCACTTTCCACATCTTTTACTGGATTTCCCACATATGAAAAGATTAATAACCCAGAAAACTAGTGCAAAGAGTAAATATCTAAACTATGAATGCAAATGATACAAAATCAAAATAGCATCATAGAGTTAGTCTCCAAGAGAGTAATGCAAATGCTTGAAGCAAAATAGCATTAAGAGGATGCAAAAATAAGAGATACAAATACAAGCTAGGTAGCATGCTTATATAGGCTAGGAAGAGGGAGGAGGTGGCAACACCAACCAATGAGGAGCAACCATCTATTGGACTAAAGATAGCAAAGTATCTTCCCAAGATAGCTAATGGATGCTCACATGTAGGAAGGTGACACCTCACAACCATTCACCTAATAAGACATGCTTTATTAACCTAAGCGAGATTATTAAAAGTGTAGGAAAAACCTATCAAAATAGGAAAAATAAAAAACTACACTAACACCCCCCCATAAGCGAAGCTTAGGTGAATGTAGAAATGGGTCCCGGCAAGTCAAGCCTGATGAGGTACCCATGTACATAAAATTCCCCCAAAAGAGAGAGAAAAGAGACTCCCCAAAGAAGATTAGGACTCCAAGTGAGAGGAAGAGGCCCCCCCAAAAGATGTAGCATCCTGCACCTCCAGCAAAGCTTGCAAATTTTGTCCGGTAGATCCACTTGCATCGAACAAGTTTTCTTCCCTTAGGAAAAAGGACAAGATCCCAAGTGTGGTTCCTCATCAAGGAACTATACTCTTCTTGCATAGCTGTATCCCACTCAAAAATACCAGAAGCCTCATGAAAGGATTGTGGATTTGAGGCAGTAGCAATGAAGATATGTAGAGCATCCTGGAATTGTGAACGAGTCTGCTTGGTGTCTGATGGATCCCCAACCCAATCACCTGTAAACTGCAAGGTCTGTCTAGCCCAAAGTGGACCGGAAGATGGAGAATCTAGAGGAGAATCATCAACCTGTAAATGATGACTAGGAGAGGAAGGAGGTGAGTCCTCTGAATCACTCTCTGCATCAGAAGTGGAGGTAGAAGACTGCTCAAGTGAGTCTGACCCATCATGTATTCCAAGTGACTCCAATGTCAAAGTAGAAGGCAACCCTGTGACCATGCTTTGCTGGTTAAGCTGATGCAAGTAGTGGAAGTTAAGATGGCCAAACCGCTCATGCCATAATCTGCTCACATCATTAAAGTGAGTGAGTGAAACAGTCAAAGGAGGATCAGGAACAAAGTGAGAAAACATATAGAGTCGTGACTGATGATCTGCTCTCCCAACTGCAACTATAGAATCATTGTACAACTCACATATCTCCACTGAACTAGGAGTGAACTCAACCCGCTTGCCTAAACTCGTGTGAGTGATCTGGTGTACCGATTGGAGATTAGTTGACAATGAGGGTACATAAGGAACATCATGGAATGTACCGTCCCCCACATCAACAGACCCTCTCCCACACACCTCAACAAGAGTGTTATCACCCATCAAAATAGAAGGCATAGTACACGGCTCCAAGGATGCAAGTTCTTCCTTAGATGAAGCCATTTGGTGTGAAGTACCCGAATCAAGAACCCAAGTGGATGGTGAGGAAGTGACTGCAAAAAGGGCCTTGCCCTTTCCTTTCCCCTTGCTATTTTCTTTTTCCTTGTTAGACCCTTCATTAGAACTTTGTTTGATAGACTCAGGAACACTGATATTATTCTTCTCAAGAATGTATGTCAAGTGATCAAGTTGTTTCTGCAAACATTTATGTTCATCATGACCAGGTCTTTTACAATAAGCACATTTGACCTTTTCTTTCTTAGGCTTATCGCCCTTGGAAGATGGTGTATCAATAGTTGAAGAAACCGGCGTCTGATCCTTCTTCTCCTCGCTATTCTTTTGTTTCTTGTCCTTACTATTGTTGTTACTACTTTGTCCTTGTTGTTCTTTTGTGCCTTGGTTAGCAGCCAAGGCATGTCACTTAAAGGACTTAAGAATGCTCATCTGGATTAGCTTGTCCTGTTCTCGAGTGAGATTGACAGCAAAATCATCTAAAGATGGCATGGTGAATTGAGTACCAAGTGCACCCTTAGTAGCATAGAAGGTAGAAACAAACACAAAATATTCTGAACTTAGCTTAGAGAGAATACTAAGAATCAGTTGTTCATCTTTCTTTTCAATTCCACATTGTTTTAACTGCAGCCTTAGTGATTTCAATTTGGTAAAGAAATCTTGAATTGTGTTGAAATTGCCTGGACTCAAACTAATTAATTCATTTTCCAACATATGACCCCTCATTGAATCTTGTGTGCCAAATAGTGTCTCTAGCTTTGTCCATACTTCATTTGGTGTATCCAAAGACTCAATGTGAAATAGCAAGTCAGGAGAAACAGACAAACACAATGTTCCATATGCCTCATCACATTTGTTAAACCACTTAGGCTTGTCTTCATCTTTAGTAGGTTCAGTTTCAAGTCCCATAGTTATCCTATTTAATCTAGCTTTCTTTAAGTGAATTATCATGCGTGATTTCCACTCAAAGTAATTGTATGGAGTTAGGATGAGCATATTTGTTTGATCCATGATGAAGGAATGCAAAGAAATGCTAAAAGGAAGAGAATCCAGCCACGACAATGCCCCCCCCCTTTTTACTCAATCAAAGAACCCCCCCCCAAAGAATTATGATTTGACACTTTATTTTAGTGCATTTACAACTACCACTAGAAAGAGATACTTAGTGGTCTTGATTTCAATGCATTACAAACCCTCATGAAGAGCATATGCTAAAAGTGAAACTTGAGCACAATAATCAAGGAAACAAACAACACCACTGTGATCTACTCGAAAAATCATGCACTTTCAAAAAAAGAATCGCCTCGATACGAGGTCGTATGAGAAAGTTATGATCCTCCGAAGTTTCCAAAATGAGAACTGTGCACAGTCACGGCTGAGAATTTGCAATTTCTGAAGAATTCATGCATGAAAATCAAAAAATAACTCCACTAGTGGATAGAGCACAAAAAAATAGCCAAGTTCATAACAAAAATCATCAAAATCGAAGTCCGTATGAGCAAGAACGAGACATTTGAAAACTGCATTCAAATCTGCGGCTGCCAACGGAGAGGGGTATGGCTGTAGCTTTGCATGCTCGATCCTGAAAAATATACAGCTTGCATGCAAAATCTAAAAGATACCCAGATGGTTTTTCGGGGCTGCGAACAAAACCCAGAAAGTGTTTTTCTTGCTGATGAACAGAAGATGTTGCTGTAGTGTAAATCAGACGCCTTTAACAGTAAAAAACGGCTCCAAAAATCAGAAAACGACCCCAGCAACCAAAATTTGACATGCAAATGCAAATGCTGGATCAGCTTCTTAAGTCCATCAATGGCATGCTGGAACCTGCAAAACTGATTAAAAACTCAAAATATGCAAGTTGGTTGTCAGATTTGAGATTGAAACCCCAGAAAAAAACTGTTTTTGTCAAAACTTTTCTGATTCTCAAGATCATCCAAAGATGCAAGAGAAGAGCATACTTCATTTTTCAAAAAACTACAATAAAGTTTATTTGCCCCCCCCGAATCTCTCAAATAAGGAAACTAAAATCTACTCTTGCACATAGAAAAGCTCTGATACCATGTTAGAATCTGAAAAGATTAATAACCCAGAAAACTAGTGCAAAGAGTAAATATCTAAACTATGAATGCAAATGATACAAAATCAAAATAGCATCATAGAGTTAGTCTCCAAGAGAGTAATGCAAATGCTTGAAGCAAAATAGCATTAAGAGGATGCAAAAATAAGAGATACAAATACAAGCCAGGTAGCATGCTTATATAGGCTAGGAAGAGGGAGGAGGTGGCAACACCAACCAATGAGGAGCAACCATCTATTGGACTAAAGATAGCAAAGTATCTTCCCAAGATAGCTAATGGATGCTCACATGTAGGAAGGTGACACCTCACAACCATTCACCTAATAAGACATGCTTTATTAACCTAAGCGAGATTATTAAAAGTGTAGGAAAAACCTATCAAAATAGGAAAAATAAAAAACTACACTAACACTCACAACCCATGCTCAAAATTGTAAGAGCTGGAATCAGGTATATGCATCCTTCAAAGCATAAAAACAGATGTTGTAGTTACAAAAGACATGACATGTAAAGTCTTTGCCAAGTGCCCTAAAAAAATGTCATCCCTTGGATTGTTGCAATTGTTGTTAATTACAAACATTTTGGCAAGCATACATGCGAAAGATGTCAAGGCAAAAAGATTTGAAACAGCTATGGACATCCATCCAAGCATGATGACGGGGAGATATTTTTTGGAAGCTAAAGTTGAAAATGCTCTCGTAGACAGCCATGAAAAATGTGGAAGCGTGTATAACAACACCTTAAAGAGGAGTCAACTCCTGATATATGGTATGCAATTAGTGGATTTGTTGAAGAGATTTTGTAAATTGTAGGCAAATGTATCTAGTAGGTGTTCAAGATATAGAGAAAATGAATCTGTTGAAAATGCTATAGAAACTTTCAAGCAAACACCGGTAGATGTTCATGCCAAGTGTAAAACCACAGGTAAGGTGTGCAAGCAGTTTACTAAATGCCTAAAAGATGTGGACTCATAGACCTTCTCACAAGTGAGGGATATGAAATCTTCTTAGTTTAATTTATTTGTCAAATGTTTCTCAAAAACCAACATCATTGAGAGGTGAGCCATGATTATGAGTTCATTGTTGAAGACCCCAAATGGACTTTTTGTTAATATCCATATCCACAAATGCACGATTACATTTCAGTCTCGTCTTTTAAAAATAAAATTGCAATGCTTACTATTGTATAGCCTGATGGAGCCTTATTTTCGGCAAAATTTTTTTTGGCCTCCATTCAGGATATGAGGTTGGAGACTTGATGAAGTACAGTGGCTTGACAAATATATTCATTACTATCACCGGATGTTTATCATTCGTCCTAATTCAATGGCTCAGTTCTTTACCAATATTCTACTAATAAGCAAAGTGGGCTATCATTAATATGGTTTCAGAGCATCCATTTAACAAGCAAAGGAAGAGATGGTAATGAGCAGCATAGATATAGTAATCTTCTCAAAATATTAGAGGTAACTTAGATCGGATATGTATTTACTAGATAGTGGAGTGGCAGTTTCATTCAACAGAGGTTACACATATTGACCACAAAGTGGAGGAGCAACACTCATGACCAATACCAGACCTTGGACAACAATATCCGGCGAACATACATAACAAAAAGTGAATGTTCTATTGAGTTTGAAGTGGATGGACCTTACAAGGCAATGATTCTACCAGCCTCTAAGGAAGAAGGTGTTTTAATTAAGATGCACTATGCTGTTTTTAATGATGATGGCACCCTAGCTGAACTTAAAGGTTTTGAAATAAAGCGTTTTGATAAATTTCTTCATGGAACAACCTTAGAGGAATGTTATTCAGCAGTAGCTTCTATGGCAGACTGGTGGCTTGACCTTCTTGATAACCAAGGAGTTGATTTTTCGGATGGTGAGTTGCTGGATTTTATATCTGAGTCAAGTACCATAAGCAAATCACTGTTGGACTATGGTGACCAGAAGTCATGCACTATTACTACTGCAAGAAGGCTTGCTGATTTTCTTGGAGATGCGATGGTTAAAGATAAAGGGCTTATGTGTTGATACATTGTTGCACGAGATCCACCGGGTGCTCCTGTAAGTGAGCGTGCTACACCTGTTGAAATTTTTTAAACAAAACCAGAAATAAGGAAAGTATACATAAGAAAATGGTGCAAAACATAATGTGATGTAGCTATTAGGTCTATCGTTGACTGGTCATATTACCGGTAACGCCTAAGCTTTGCTATCCAGAAAATTATTACAAGTCCTTGCCGCCATGCAAAAGATTGCTAATCCTGTCCCAAGGGTAGCACATCTAGACTGGCTACATAAGAAAGTCTGTGATAAGGATGACAAATTTCGCCAACGAAATATTTGAGATATGTTTCGCTTAAAGAACAAATCACTTAATCAGACTACCACGTCCAACCATTTTAAGGATATTGAGTTGGTTGGAGATTTAGAGGATATGGCCAATAAATAGAATATGCCTCATTTGGGTCGTAGGTCTATAGTTCGTAACTTTGAAAGCAAAAAAGGTTCGTCTAGGAATAAAAATTGCAGTCAAGAGCCTGAAAACATTCAGAAGCATCATAAGGTGCTGTCAGATGTGAATGAAAGTGATCTGAGGTATGAATCCATTGATAAGAATGTTGATTACGAAGGCTGGCTTGACTAGAAGAAGCGGAAATAGAAAGAAATCCTTGAGAAGCGAAAAAAGCTAAGTGTAGATGAGATTTTAAGAGACACAGATAATATGTGTGAACAACGTACATATCACTCACAAGCATGTATAATGAAGGCAATAGAAGATTGCAATGATATTTGAGTGCAGTGCACAGTTTCATTTTGTCGTAAGCCTCCAACACTTCAATTGGATAAGAAAGCATATGAAATCTGAGTATTTTACGTGTTTTATGCAATGGTGTTAGGATGAACAGATCCGGGCTAGAGGGTCTACATCATATGTGAATTACAATGGATGGCAGAAGGTTTCAATACCCACAATGGGGTCAAACTTGTTAGAATGCATTGGTGGTACCATCGGTTTTACATACATATGCAAAATAATCAAATGAAAGCTTTGGCCTTCGTATGTTGCAAAACCGCTAAAGTTTTAATATCTACTGATTGATATTTAACATTATTTTTGTTGTAGGTTGCCAAAACAAATACGGTGAGATGAATATGGGAGGCATTAGATGCAGAAATAATGATGACTATGTCTTCATACCTCGGAGGAATTGATTGGATGAGCACCAAGTATGCAGGCTTGCCGTCAATGATCAGATGATTCTCGTGAGATGTTATTTCCTTGTCTGGTTTGCATATTGTTTGGCCTTTAACAAAACGTCAAACAACGGGTGCAGCGTTTGGAGAGGTCCACATAGGTGACGTGTTGGGATATTGCAGATTCTTGGCTACAATTCATTGTTAAAGAATGAAAATTCCATCAAATACTATGAGCCGCAGGACAGATGCGGTTGCCAACTATAATTAGATAACCATTAAGTCATCTTTAATTATTGAGTAGTTTTTATTTATGAAAAGTTGCAATGCTTAAAAAAGGCAACTAACATCTTTTCATGCTCTATAAATATATGTTGAGAGAAATCGAATAGGATCATTCAAGACATATTTAAAAAAGAAGAAGAAGCTCTGCATATTTAAAAGTATAGATATTGTTAAATTTTCTTCAAAGGGAGAGTTTGAAGTTTGAACTAAGTAGGTGGAAATCCAGATTTTTTGAGCATAAATTTTTGACATTGTATGGGATCAAAATGGTGTTGAATAGAGCATCACTAATCAGAGTGTCTTCAATACCAACGCTCCTACGACATAATCTGTAAGATCTTTGTTTGTTTTAGAGTTAAAATATATGTGACTCGTCCTTTGCAATCATTTTACTCTTTATTTGTTTATAATTCATTATTACGATAGGTAAATCAAATTGTTCGTTACTATTTAGGTTTGATAAGTGCAAATATTGTAAGATATTATTATTTTTCTTATTTGTATCTATTTTGTCCACATAAGGGTTAAAAACATCATAGACTGATCTAAATATGTGAAAAGCGTAACAATTTGTGGCATCATAATAACTAAATCATTTACAATTATAATATAACCAATATCATGAAGTTGTATGTGAGAAGTATATTTTTGACTCTATTACCCAATTAAACTCTGGCATTGATCAGCAATTTGCTCATAAATTTCAATTCATATGCTGGCAATACTTTCACCTCTTTCCTTTAAGAGTTTGATCTTATTTGTTTTAGTAATTCGTTTAATTTTCCTTTCAGCAACTCACAATTCTACTAAAGTAATCAAAATTCAAAGAATAATACTCATTAGTTACAATCTAGAAGCTTTCCTTGAATTCTTGCCACTTGAGGAAATTATTTTTTGTGTTATAATTTATTTGCTGCAAATCATCTTAGATCCATGTTTCGCTGTCCAGGATTTGGGTGTATAGGCCTTGGTTTAGTGGAGCCAAAAGTGCAAAGGATTGAAGTCAATTTGATTGATCCTATCAAGTTGACCAAAATCGATTAGATATCCCAGCATCGAGTAGGCAAGGCTTATAGGTTTCTAATCAACGATTTTGATTGCCAACGGATTGGCGACTCTGTTGGGGAAAAAGTCTCAAATAAGCTTTGCATACTTACTCCATCAGACCATTGTAGAGTTTCATTTAAGCACGATTGTGGTAAGTTTTCAGATTGTGTATTTTGTAAGCATTTGACCAAATCCTGAATATACTATTAAGTTTACTTTTAACATTTTTTATTTGCTGTTTTGTAATTTTCAGATTATATAAATTAGTTTTCTTTATCATCTAAGCCTAAATACATAAGATTCTTCCTGAAAATTGAAAGTTCTCATTGTGTCCAAATCTCTGAATCTGAATTTTTTTATAATTCACACAAAAATTTGAGAAGAACTAAAGTCTAAAGTTTTATTATTATTTTCAGAAAATCATTCTCAAGTTATTGTTGGCATTAACTCTGCTGGATAAACACGTAGACATTTATTTCTTTCTTTTAAAAAAGAAAGTGGCGACTCTATTGTGTTTCATTGATATATTTTATTGAAGAGCAATTGTTTGCTTTTGAGGTGTAGGTGGGGAAGAAGATCAGTGAACCCCCGACCTAAAAGACTTAAGCAACTAACTTTTGAGAAACAACCAAGAAAGAAGAAAGTTAAAATTCCAAAGTCAAAAATGTTTTACACAGGACACAGAAATTTTCAGGAAAGGACCAACAAACAACCCGAGATGTGTGAATCAAGTCATAACACTTCTGAAAAGGATGAAGAAAATTGTAGTCCATTTTTTCACATTCCTAGGGTAGATGAAGAGCTAGAATGCGAGATAACTCGTATTGAGGATGACGAAGAGCAAGAACAAATAATGTAATGGGATATGATTATAAAAAAGATGGCTGAAACAACAAATGGTAATAGTGCAATATTGGCTAAAACGCTAAAAATGTAACCAGATGATATTCTTGAAAAAATAGGGATATCAAAGGATCTTATTGCCTCCCCATTTAGAAAAGCATGTAATGAAGATAAATTAGATAGATGGGGGGAAGAAAGGTCCGATCAAATACCAAATGAAGTGAATACATCATTGAAGTACAATCCACCCCATAGAAAGAATCTGGAATCACAATTTGTTACTAGTCATGTTAATCCCTTGTATGAGAACAAAAGGGATAAGAATCAGAATAATAATTTTAATAGACATTTCCACAATAATCAACAGGCTTGGAATAATGGGCAACATACTAGAGGAGTTCCGCAAAATAATGGAAACATTAGACAACCCTATGGTTTGAATCAAAATAATAACAATCAAAACACCCAAGGTCATATAGTGCAAAATCAAGGCACTAGAAATCAAGTAATAAGGCAGCTTATGGCAATCGAAAGATATAGACAACTTGATTTCAATGAGATTAGAGGATATCCAAATCCGATATCAAATGACTTAAGGAATGCTATTCCAAAGTTTTTAGGAAGCGGAACAGAATCTGTTGAGCGACGTGATTAATCTAAAAAATGTGATTGAAGATTTTGAGGAAGACCACGAAGATGTATTCATGAAATTGAGGATGCTGCAGAATGGTATCGAAGTTTGCCAGATGGATCCATTTCTGGATGGTGTGATTTTGCCAATCAGTTTGTTGAACAATTTGGTGATCACAATGACACATCTTTTACAACCCATGAATTAACGAGTATTAAAAAGAATACAAATGAGTCAGTATTAGAATTTAACAAGAGATTCAACAAAGTTCTCAATAGGATCCCGAGGGAGACTAGACTGGTGGATTCATTTTTGATTGATTTCTACTTTAGTGCATTTGATAGTAAAACCCATTATGAGATAAGATCTCAAAAACCTTCGCTGCCACAAGCTTTCAAAGTTGCCATGACAATTGAAAATGATAGGAAAGCAGTAGGCAGAATAAACAAAAGGGATGATCCAAAATTATATTATCCTAAAAACCCTTAGAAGGATGAACTTAAAGAAATAATGAATATGCTAAAAGAAATAAAGGTCAAACAAAATAGAAATGAAAGACCATCATTCCACAGAAATGACAGGGTAAGACTTCAGGACATGCCTTACAATACAAATTGGAAGGATGGGAAACCAAAAAGACCAAATTATGTTAAGGACACCCCCAATCCTTTAAGGAAAGTCAACATTGTTGATGATGGGCCTTGGTGTGATGTATGTAGACTGCCTCATGATCCTAAATATTGCATTGTTGCACAATCTGTCTTTGGGGGAGAAAATCAGAAAAGTGAAGAAAAACCTGTAGTCAACGCCATATCATTAGAACCACCGTGGGGTAGAGATGAAGATGATTCTACAAACGAGGATCAAAATTCTGATTGTTATTATAGGGGTTCTAATCAACGACATTGTAGCAAGTGTTCTTAGATGGGGAAGATGTACCTATTTTACATAGAATGACAGCAGAAGAAAGGAAGGCTTATACTATTGCAGCAGTAGAACATGCTAAACACACTTACCAAAGAAGAAATAAAGACAGTAGTGCTGACTAGGGTAGTCTTGCTGGTATATTTGCAAAAAATCAGCAACAGGTAGAAACATCTAAAAGGTTTGGTAATCAAACTCAAGCCAAGCAAAAGGAAGGTAATTAGTCCTATAAGCTTACGAAGCAGCCAGTTATGCATACTAATGGTAAGCAAATATCTGACTGTCATAGTTTTATGAATCATGCTTTGTCTCAGTTGAAAATTACTGTGCCTGTAATGGAAATGATGAAAATTTCTGATTATAGGGATGAGACTTTGAAGATATTATCTAGCATAGAAGATATTAGTAATAAGAATGATGTGAGAAATAATGAAGAACCACCTATTGTATATCTAGGGACAGCATTGAATAAAAATTCAAATCAAGTGGACCCATTTTATTTAACATTGCTAATAAATAATAAATTAATAAAGAATTGTATGATTGATTCTGGCGCAACTGTTAATATCACGTTTGCTGATGTAATGAAAGAGATAGGTCTCTTTTTGGGAAATGCTATGCTATGGATAATAGATCTGTGCCAGTAGTTGAAATTATTAAAAATGTTGAATTTCGTTTTCCATCATTTCCACATATATCATACAGGACTGACATATTGTAGTTGAGATTTCAGCAAGTTATGGCATGCTGTTATCTAGATAGTGGTCGAATTTGGTTGGTGTTCATGTGCAGCTAGATTTGTCTTATGCTACCATACCTGTAGGGGGCAAGGAAATCAGAATTGAGAGGGAACCCCAATCATATTACCGGGTTGAGGATTATATTCCAAATCCTGAAGTAAACTTTTGCCATTCTGACATGGATAACTTCCAGGTAAGTATAACAAAACCTACTTCTAAAATTGTTAATCCATTTTCAATACATACAAAAGAAGATTGTAATAACATTTGACAAATGTTCTTTGACGATGCTTGTAGTAAAGAAGGAAATGGGGCCGGTATTATATTTGTTTCGCTGTCAGGTAAAATTTTTAAATTTTCTTTCTTATTAAATTTTGAATGTACTAACAATATTGTTGAGTATGAAGCTTTGTTTATTAGTCTTGATATTGCTAAGGCTAATGGAAATAAATTACTCATTGTCTTTGGGGACTCAGATTTGATTGTTTCTCAAATTAGGGATAAGTTTTCAACTAGGAAGCCAAGGCTAAAACAATATCGTAATTATGTATGGGATTTGCTAGAATTTTTTGATGCTTTTTCTATTAAATGGATTGATAGGTCAGCTAACTACCTGGCTGATATAATGGCCAACCTTGCTATTAGGCAAATCGATCTTCCATTTGATGAGGTCATTCAAGTAGAAATGAAAAATAGACCTTCAATACAGATAACGTGCAAAATTGACAAGTTTTTGAAGATGATAGAGATATTATTAGGTTTTTAACTTGTTAGGAGGATTATGAAAATCAATTCATTGATTGGAATGGATGTTGTGGAAGAAGAGGATGGCAAAGAAATGTTATTTGGAAAAAGAAATAGTTCGATTGAAAACGAACAAACGAAAAGGTCTGGTAGCCTTAAAAGGGATTTTCGATGAAAGAGAAAGTGCGAAAAATAGAAAATCCACTAAAATCCAAAATGACATTGAAGAAATAAACTTAGGAAGTGAGAATTCTCCCAAAAAGGTTTATATAGGGAAGAAGTTGTCATCTAAGATAAGGGCTGACCTGATTTCTTTGTTAAGAAAATACAAACATGCCTTTGCTTGGAGTTACGATGAACTTAAAGCTTATAGGGAAGACTTGTTTCAATATGAAATACCTTTAAAACCTGATGTGAAACCTTTTAGACAGAGATAACGTCCAATAAATCCAACCCTAGCCCCAAAAAAGAAAGATGAACTCATTAAGTTAAGAGATGCTAGAATCATTAAACCTATTAGGCACTCTACATGGGTTTCAAATTTAGTCCTAGTAAGCAAAAAGAACGGCGATATTCGACTATGTATAGATTTCAGAAATTTGAACATATCCTCTGTAAAAGATAATTACGCATTACCTAATATGGAGATCTTACTACAAAAGGTAACTGGTAATGAATTATTATCAATGATGGACAGATTCTTGGGTTATAATAAAGTTAAAGTTAAAGAGTCTGAACAGTATAAGACTGCTTTCACAACCCCTTGGGGTACTTACGTTTATGCTAGGATGCCTTTTGGGCTAACAAATGCAGGAGCCACTTTTCAAAGAGCGATGGATGTCGCTTTTGATGGATTAATTGATTTCATCATGGTAGTTTATTAGGATGACCTCACTGCTTATTCGAAAAGAGCAGAAGATCATTGTAAGCATTTGGAGAAGATTTTCATAAGAGCTTTTGAATTTGGAATTTCTTTAAACCCTAAAAATTGTCATTTTGGAGTCACTGAAGGGAAACTATTAGGTCATATTGTCTCTAAGGAGGGGGTAAGAATTGATCCAGAAAGGGTAGCAGCCATCGACAGTATTCAAATGCCTAGAACTACTATGGGAATCCAATCATTCTTTGGGCAAATTAACTTTATGAGAAGATTTGTTTCTAATTTTGCTAAGATCATTAAACCCATCGCTAAGATGCTTAAAAAGGGAGCAAAGATCGCCTGGGACAATGAAGTTGTAGAAGCATTTACCAAAATAAAGAAAGCTATAAAAGAAGCTCCAGTCTTGAAATCTCCTGATTTTAAGAAGCCTTTTCAAATATTCTTGTTTACTTCTTATCATACTATAGCTATTGTCATGTTACAAAAGAATGATGAGGGACATGAGCAACCAATCGCATTTTTTAGCAAAAGTTTACAAGCCGTTGAACTTAACTATGATATAAATGAAAAACAGGCTTATGCTTTTGTTAAAGTAGTTAAATCTTTTCGACCCTATTTAGTTAGAGCTGAAGTCATTGCTTATGTGCCAAATGCTACCATTAAGGATATATTTAGACAATCTGAAACTATTGGGAGACAATGTTGTTGGATAAATCAAATCTAGGAATTTAACATAGATATTCAAATCACAAAATTAGTTAAAGGGCAGGGATTGGCTAAGCTTATGGCGGAATCAAATTTGGAGGCCGTACAGGTAAATCAGATTGATGATGATCATACTAAAGTTAGTATTGAAAGATGCCCTTGGTATACTAATAGAGTTTATTATTTATAGCATACAAAATGTAAAAATGATTTGTGTGATAATCAAAAAAGAACTATCAAATTAAAAGTTGCGAAGTATGTTTTAATTCAGGGAGATTTATATTGGAAAAATCAAGATGGGATTTTACTGTTTTGTTTAGATGTTGCCCAGTTTGCAGTTATTCTCAAAGAGATGCATGAAGGAGTTTGTGGTGGTTATTTTTCAGCTAAGACCACAGTGCATAAGATATTGTGAGTAGGTTATTACTGGCCCCAACTTTTTAAAGATTGTCATGCTTATGTGCAAAAGTTTGAGGCTTGTCAAAAATTCTCTAGTAAGTTGAAGTATGATGGTGCCTTTCCCCTAAGAACATTACAAGCAAAAGAGCCCTTCCAAATGTGGGGGATTGATTTTATAGGAGAAATTAGTGATAAGTCAAGTTGTGGGCATAGTTGGATTTTAGTGGCTACCGATTACTTTACAAAGTGGGTAGAGGCTATACCCACTCGACAAGCTACAAGTAAAGTGGTAATTAAATTTCTTACTGAGAAAATTCTAATTAGATTCGGAGTTCCTCAAAAGATTATAACAGACAACGGTATGTGTTTTAGATATAATGAGTTTGCTGAATTTTGTAAGAAATATGGCATTACAGTATCGTACTACTCGTCTCCGTATCATCCCCAAGGCAATGGATAAGTAGAGTCTAGCAACAAAAACATCTTGAAGATTATCAGAAGAATATTAGACAACAACAAGCGCACTTGGGATTCGAAGCTGAATTTAGCATTATGGGTGGATAGAATCATGGTAAAAAAGTCAACTGGTTTTTCTCCTTTCCACCTAGTTTATGGCGAAGAAGCAAAGCTTTCCTTGAATAATTTATTGCATGTTTACAAATTTGTTACTAAGGAGCAATTAGAAGATATCAGTTTCATGGAAAATAGATTAAATGCACTAATTGAGCTAGATGAGGTAAGAAGGTTAGCACAAGAATTGAACATAAATAAGCAGCAACAGGTTAAATTTCTTCATGACAAGAAAACTTTAAACCAATCTTTTAAGGCAGGTGATTGGGTCCTGAAATGGAACGCTAAAGATCAAGACAAAGGAAAACATGTTAAGTTCGAGGCTTTATGGCTAGGACCATTTATTATTCTTGAAAAGGCCGGGGAATATTAAGTTCGAGGCTTTATGGCTAGGACCATTTATTATTCTTGAAAAGGCCGGGGAATATTCTTTTTTTTTGCAGGATACAGATGGTCACGTGTAGGATTTTCCAGTCCATGGATAGTACCTTAAGCCATTCTTTCAATGAGCATAAAAAGGGACTTCTTTTATCCTTTCCTTATTGTATTCTTATCTTTCTTTTTAGATTTTTATTGTTATTATTTTAAACTGATTTTTCCTTATGTTTTGGTAGGTCTACTCCCCTAGAGATAATTGAGCCTTATTTCTATTTAGAATTTTATTTGTATTATTTTAAACTGATTTTTCCTTATGTTTTGGTAGGTCTACTCCCCTAGAGATAATTGAGGTTCTCACTATGCCCGCAAGGGGCCTATGTCCCTAGCACGAGCCACTGATGGAGCCTTATTTTGGGCAAAATTTTTTTTTAGCCTCCATTGAGGATATGAGGTTGGAGACTTGATGAAGTATTGTGGCTTGACAAATATATTCATTACTATCACCGGATGTTTATCATTTCTCCTAATTCAATGGCTCAGTTCTTTACCAATATTCTACTAATAAGCAAAGTGGGCTATCATTAATATGGTTTTAGAGCATCCATTTAACAAGCAAAGGAAGAGATGGTAATGAGCAGCATAGATACAGTAATCTTCTCAAAATATCAGAAGTAACACAGATTGGAAATGTATTTATTGGACAGTGGAGTGGTAGTTTCATTCAACAAATGTTACACATATTGACCACAAAGTGGAGGAACAACACTAATGATCAATACTAGACCTTGGACAATGATATCCGGCGGACATACACAACAAGAAGTGAATGTTCCATTGAGTTTGAAGTGGATGGAGCTTACAAGGCAATGATTCTACCAGCCTCTAAGGAAGAAGGTGTTTTAATTAAGAGGCGCTATGCTGTTTTTAATGATGATGGCACCCTAGCTGAACTTAAAGGTTTTAAAATAAAGCATCGAGGTGAATTGAAGCTTATAAAAGTCTTTTAGGCTGAAGTGTTTGGTAAATTTCTTCATGGAACAATCTTAGAGGAATGTTATTCATTAGTAGCTTCTGTGGCAGACCGGTGGCTTGACCTTCTTGATAGCCAAGGAGTTGATGTTTCAGATGGTGAGTTGTTGGATTTTATATTTGAGTCAAGTACCATAAGCAAATCACTGGTGGACTACGGTGAGCAGAAGTCGTGCACTGTTACTACTGCAAGAAGGCTTGCTGATTTTCTTGGAGATGCAATGGTTAAAGATAAAGGGCTTATGTGTCAATACATAGTTGCACGAGATCCACAGGGTGCTCCTGTGAGTGAGTGTGCTATACCTGTTGCAATTTTTGAAACATAACTAGAAATAAGGAAAGTATACATAAGAAAATGGTGCAAATAATCATGTGATGCAGCTATTAGGTCTATCATTGACTGGTCATATTACCAGTAATGCCTAAGCTCTACTATCCAGACAGTTATTACAATTCCTGCTGCCACGCAAAAGATTGCTAATCCTGTCTGTTACATCCCAAATTTTTGCCCTAAATTTTTAAATTGAACTTAGCCGTGGATTTAACGAATCAATATCATGTGAAAGTGAGTTAGTTAATTATAGCCGTTGTATCGATTTATTTCTTTTCCTGATCATGTGAAAGTGAGTTAGTTAATTATAGCCGTTGTATCTATTTATTTCTTTTTATGATCATGTGAAAGTGAGTTAGTTAATTATAGCCGTTGTATTGATTTATTTCTTCCTGATCATGTGAAAGTGAGTTAATTAATTATAGTCGTTGAATCGATTTATTTCTTCTTGATCATGTGAAATGAGTTAGTTATTTTGACGTTGATGAAATCTCTAATTGTCACTAGATGATTTTGAATTAACCATTTATAAATCTTGAATTGATGTTTTGGCGAGAATGTTGTTTTTGACTGATTACAAGAAGACTGAAGAAAGGGGAAGCATTGCTAAACGGGATCATCGGAAGGGGATGGTCGAATAGTCCAGTCCTTTGAATCGATAGGTTTGACCTAAGTCCACTCGGGCAAGGATATTAGATTTGATAACATGTTGCAGTATGGAACTTGCATGAGCTATTAAAAAGAACAATATAATAATCAATTTAAAAAAAAACTATAATTCATACCTTTGATGAAATTATTAATGAATTGATTATTTAATTATAATTATTCACACTTAAATATGAACATATGCACATTAAAATAAAGTAACACCAATAAATAATAAGCCATTATCTAATGATGCCACTTTACCTGAATGTACACATGAACATATTAAAAAATGAATAAAAATAATAAAATAATCAAATCGAACTTTTAAATTTCTTAATCTTTTCATCACTTTTCTTTCTCCTTTTAAAAATTTGAATTGTCTTTGCATTCAAAAAGTCTCTTTGTAACCGATGGCAGCTGAAGAGCCAAATGCAAATCTTTTTATAGAGCCTTCTAATCGTGTTTCAATGTCTTTTACCCTTCATCCTCATTAGCAATAGAATATCGTGTATTCTCCGAGAAAAGAAAGCTTGAATATTAAACCCGAATGAAACCATCTATCTGATTTGTTCCATATTGCCTTCACACGCGCATCTGCGGTTTTTTGAGCAAGGAACGAAGCTCACATTTTTTTGACCAGAAGAAATCTACACAAGACAATCACGTAAGAAACTCTCGAGTTTGCTTAGTGATTTATTTTGTGTTCTTTCTTTATTTCCAAGTCAGTCGTGGTTAAACAGAGTATAGTGACTAATATTTGTATATGTCAACCATGTATATAAACTTCTGTGATATTGATCTAGTCAGATGTTCCTTTGAAAGTTAAATTCCTCATTTTGATATCAATTTAGTACTGGCCGAACCCAAGGAAATAATAATCAGATTATCAAATATGGTCTTAGTCTTATATCTATATCATTGATGTCTTCAAATCAAGATAGAGTTTCGATCTTGCATGAACAATTATCTCTGATCAGAATCTATTGTATTCTGAAATGACAATGATATCATGAAATCCGAACACCGAGGAATTCACCAGGCGATGATGCCATTATTGGTGGAGGTGTCAAGCAATGCTATGTATATAAACTCATGAGCACCTGGGAATCACTGGCTTGGAAGCCTAAAAAAGGTGAGGAGGTGTAGAGAGTCTGCATAAAAACGAAAGGAATTAGATCAAGTAAATAACATACTAAAATTCTAATAGCTCATGCATGTTCCAATTACGCAATATGTTGTCAAGTCGAGCGATGGAGATCGGGTTTGTAAACCCATCTTGAAATCCTTGGCTAGGGTAGAAATTAGGCAGATATGCCGAACATGTGATCTTTGTTGATTGTCCAGACACTACAGCTATTCTGGAGAATAACTGTTGGGACATCAACCAACCAGGTTGCTCTGATGGCCGAACTTATGAACATCCCATGCCCGATCCCAAGGTAGGGAGGGGCGTTCTATTAAATTAGAATATGTGGGGATAAGTAATGGTCCACGGTTGGGAGGTTAAGCCTACGTCAATGCTTCTCCTCTCACCATTGCCAAGGCTTGGACAACGAGTTAAAGGAATTCTTTCATTTATATTGTATGTTTCTTTTACTTTTAACCTTCTAAAGATTAGATGGTTATTTTCATTTCAAGATAGAGAAAACATTTACTTTATGTTAATGAGATTTTCAATTGATATAATTAGCCGTTACTTTAATTTCAGTTGAATAACTAGAAATAGTTAAAATGTTAGCAATACTTGATATCTCTTTTGATTCTCGTAAATGTGTAGATTTCGTTTCAGTTATAATTAGATGGTATAAATCAATATAATGCAAAATGAATTCAGTTACTTATGAAATTAGTTAATTAAGATTGTATAATTTGGTTAAGAAAATTCGTATGTTACATTGTCCCAAGGGTAGCACATCCAGACTGGCTACATAAGAAAGTCTGTGATAAGGATGACAAATTTCGCGAATGAAATATTCGAGATATGTTTGGCTTAAAGAACAAATCACTTAATTAGACTCCCATGTCCAACCATTTTAAGGATATTGAGTTGGTTGGAGATTTAGAGGATATGGCCAATAAAGAGAATATGCCTCACTTGGGTCCTAGGCCTACAGTTTGTAACTTTGAAAGAAAAAACGGTTCATCTAGGAATAAAAATTGCAATCAAGAGCCTGAAAACATTCAGAAGCATTGTAAGGTGCTGTCAGATGTGAATGAAAGTGATTTGAGGCATGAATCCATTGATAAGAATGTTGATTACTAAGGTTGGCTTGACCAGAAGAAGCGGAAATAGAAAGAAACCCTTGAGAAGTGAAAAAAGCTAAGAGTAGATGAGATTTTAAGAGACACAGATAATATGTGTGAACAACGTACATAGCACTCACAGGCATGTATAATGAAGGCAATAGAAGATTGCGATGATATTTGAGTGCAGTGCACAGTTTCATTTTGTCGTAAGCCTCCAACACTTCAATTGGATAAGAAAGCATATGAAATCTGAGTATTTTACATGTTCGATTGAATGGTGTTAGGATGAACAGATTCGGGCTAGAGGGTCTACATCATATGTGAATTACGATGGATGGCAGAAGGTTTCAATACCCACGATGGGGTCAAACATTGTTAGAATGCATTGGTGGTACCATCGGTTTTACATACATACGTAGAATAATCAAATGAAAGCTTTGGCCTTCGTATGTTGCAAAAACCGCCAAAGTTTTAATATCTAATGATCGATATTTAACATTATTTTTGTTGCAAGTTACCAAAACAAATACAGTGAGATGAATACGAGAGGTATCAGATGCAAAAATAATGATGACTATGTCTTCATACCCCGGAGGAATCGATTGGATGAGCACCAAGTATGCAGGCTTGCCGTTAATGATCAGATGATTCTCGTGAGATGTTATTTCCTTGTCTGGTTCGCATATTGTTTGCCCTTTAACAAAAACGTCAAACAATGGGTGCAGCGTTTGGAGAGGTCCACACATGTGACGTGTTGGGATATTGCAGATTCTTTGCTACAATTTATTGTTAAGGAATGAAAATTCCATCAAATACTATGAGCCGTAGGACAGATCTGGTTGCCGGTTGTAATTAGATAGCCATTTAGTCATCTTTAATTATTGAGTAGTTTTTATTTATGAAAAGTTGCAATGCTTAAAAAAGGCAACCAACATCTTTTCATGCTCTATAAATATATGTTGAGAGAAATCGAACAGGATCATTCAAGACATATTTAAAAAAAGAAGAAGAAGCTCTGCATATTTAAAAGTATAGATATTGTTCCTTTTTCTTTAATGGGAGAGTTTGAAGTTTGAACTAAGTAGGTGAAAATCCAGATTTTTTGAGCATAAATTTTTGACATTGTATAGGATCAAAGTGGTGTTGAATAGAGCATCACTAATCAAAGTGTCTTCAATACCAACTCTCCTACGACATAATCTATAAGATCTTTGTTTGTTTTAGAGTTAAAATATATGTGACTTCTCCTTTGCGATCATTTTACTCTATTTGTTTATAATTCATTATTACGATAGGCGAATCAAATTGTTCGCTACTATTTAGGTTTGATAAATACAAATATTGTAAGATATTATTTTCCTTATTTGTATCTATTTTGTCCACACAAGGGTTAAAAATGTCATAGACCGATCTAAATATGTGAAAAGCGTTACAATTTGAGGCATCGTAATAACTAAATCATTTACAAATATAATATAACCAGTATCATGAAGTTGTATGTGAGAAGTATATTTTTGACTCTATTACCCAATTAAACTCTGGCACTGATCAGTAATTTGCTTATAAATTTCAATTCATATGCTGGCAATACTTTCACCTTTTTCTTTTAAGAGTTTGATCTTATTTGTTTTAGTAATTCGTTTTAAAATTTTCCTTTCAACAACTCACAATTCTACTAAAGTAATCAAAATTCAAAGAATAATACTCATTAGTTACAATCCAGAAGCTTTCCTTGAATTCTTGCCACTTGAGGAAATTATTTTTGTGTTATAATTTATCCATTGTAAATCATCTTGGATCCAAGTTTTGCCTTATAGGATTCGAGTGTACAGGCCTTGGTTTAGCGGAGCCAAAAGCGCGGAGGATTATTGACTGATCCTGTCAAGCTGGCCAAAATCGATTAGATATCCGAGCATCAAGTAGGCAAGGCTTGTAGGTTTCTAATCAACGATTTCGATTTCCAACATAGCCGATGATAGTGGGTGGGCATGAATTTATGTATAATGACAGAGCTGGGATGCGCTTTTTAGTTTCTTCATCCGTTAGGATTTAGACAACCCATGTGTAGTGGTATTAAACATATTGTTTTTTTGTTAGTTACCTTGATTAGCATGAAAAATCATTTTCTGAAATCAAATATGGTGCTAAGATGTCTAAAATGTTTCTGCTCAAGAGTGACCTTGGATTAAGGGTTTATGGTTTTTGCTTGGTTTTGTAAAAGAAAGTACTTTTGAAATAGAAGTATTGTTTGATAGTTTACTTCAATAAAATGTGATCTCATGAGTTGTGAGGATTGCAACGTATGCACAAGACATATTTGTTAGACATCTTATTAAATTCAATTGGAAGGTTTGACAATGAATTTCACAACCTTTGGCAGTAGGTACAACATATCATTGAATGCAATGAATATTATTTCGAATATGCAAAAAATGGATTTGTAGAAAGGGCATTCAAAACAACCAAACATATGCATGCAGTGGGTGTAAAGTCAATTTTGAGAAATCTTTACCTGAATACTCTTAGGATGCACCAAGCCAAGAGCCGTAAACATTTATAGACATTTGTCAAAGCACTAGGAATGGAGATATTGTAGTTACAACTTTTTGGCAGGCATGCATATGAAATGTAAGTATAGACATGGCATGAACTATTTTGGGGCCACAATGTAGTGAGTGTAGGGGAAACACAAAAGGATTTGTCAAACAAACTTTAGAAACCATGAAGCAAAAGGGTTAGAAGTTTAAAAATCAAAATTGTGCAATTCTTACCAGCGTCCTCCCAGTCTATAGTAAATATGAAAACAAAAGCATGTTACAACTATTTGTCAAGGTATTTGTTTACTGAGTATGGAAATTAAGCATCACAAGTGAATTATTCGATAGAAAAGGCATCGAGGAGACATTGTGTTCTAAGAGTATTAAATTATCTTCTTGATAACCTTGTTTCTTTGATAAATCCCTAAATCCCTAGGGACACAAAATTGTGGGAATTTGGTTTATTCAAAGAGCATTGTAATATGCATATGATGATTGGATTTATTCCAACCTTTCAATGCTCTTCCTTTCTGGGCACCATAAATATATTACGTTTATGATTTATCTATGGCTGCAAGTATTAATATGGACAAATATTTTCATCCACAACATGGTTTGAATTAATAGAGTTCTTACATGGAAGGTAAAAGGTATCCACTTGAGGGAAAAGGGAGTGTTAATTTTTGCTAAGAGAAATACAAAATTGATTATATTTAGATAGAAAGTGAAGGAGATTAAAATGTCATGTTCCCAAATTTGAATGTAAATTAATTAATTAATTGGTCCCAAAATTTAAATAAAATAATAAAGGACCTTTAATTAATTAATATAAACATGGGGCCCAAATTAATAAAGTAATAAAATAAATATTATTCTCCGCTTGTAAATTTCTAGATGCTTCTTGGACGCCTTTATAAGGAGATGGCCGGGCATTGTAATGATCATGGATTTGATTTGATTTCTCTTTGTATTTCTAGAGGTTGGAGGTAGTTCGTGCGCAGTTTTGGAGGTGAAAGACCCTCCCTATTCTGTGATTGCAGTTTCGGTGGTGCAAGGCCACCCTGTTTTGTTGTTGGAGGTATTGTTTGGATCTCACCATGCGCTAGATTTGCTAATCATTGTCATTTGACAACTCCTTGTATCTTCTCAAATCTTGTTTGATGCTAATGTAACATTGAAGTATTGGATTGTAAATAACTCTTTGTGTCACTGGGATTTTGGCAACAACCATTTGGCGCTCATGCTTTCCATTCGCAATACTATTATCATCTTTGCGCATTCATGTATTTGTTGGCTTATTTGGCATCCATCTAGTTTATCTGGAGTGTATTCAACATCAGTGGACTTCAACATTGTCTGTAATCTAAGGTACGTGTAATTCATTGGCATTGCGGATAATAAACTAGTTTCATGCACCACCATCTATCACCATCTGTACAGCCAACGTGTTGCTTCGTACAACATCCTTGATACATGTACGACAATCTATCATTACCGTACGTCGTCATCTTTGCACTATACGCCCTCTAGGGCGTACATCATTTGCCCTATCATATGCCAAAACATCCCCTCACCCCTTACAGATTCACTTCACAGTACATACATCTTCCGTATGCCACCCCTAGTTGTCTCATACGCCCAATGTCGTACATATTCCCTACCCTACCCCATACAGTTTTCCTAGCACACACTGTACAGACCTCATATTGTTACCGTACAACCTCCTAGTTCAGCATATATCATCATTTGTGCACATGATTGAAGATCTCTGTTGTGTGAATTGGCACGGGACATTACAGTAGTATTAGAGCTAGTGATCTTGCCATCTTGTTAGGTATTGAGATTGAATTATGGTGCCGTGTGATGGTTTGGTTGATGCACTGAGAGAGGTAAGAAGAAGCCAAGAAAGGCTCCACCAACAGGTGGATGAAACACTCAACCTCTTGGCGGCACAAGATGGTTGATGACGACTTTCACTTCCAGGGCCGAGCATTAGGAATTGCAAACACCCACTCGCCTTTGTTGAGTCGCTTCAGTGCCTACGAAAGTATCTTCAGTTTATGAGACCAACAAGTAGAGACACCGTACATGGTAGGAAGTTGAAGGCCGCATGGAAGGAAGCTGAAGGTCACATGGTAGGAAGCCGAAGGCCATGCGGGGGAAAGAAAACACTTATAGGAATAAGGTGTCTTACGGGGGTTGAATCCACTTTCAGAAAGTACAGTGAATTCCAACATTATATGCCATAGAAGATAATATTAGAACACCAATTGCACAAGATATATGCCAAACAAGAATAGATGTTGAACATAGATATCCACTAATTATATTTTTAAACAAAGATGACACTCCAGATGTGCCAGAGTTGAAGCAAAGTAATAAAGAGAATCGAACTAGGGTGAGGGTTTAATCCCATCGAAATTGAAATAGCCAAGTAGGGAAGGTCTTCTACTTACGAAATGGGGAACAATAGAAAACTCCAACAGCAATTCGCAATACAAAGAAATAATCCAAATCGTACACTAACAACTTCCTACATGCCAAACACAAATACCCCTTCGGAGGAAACTCGAGGGCTTACAAAAGAATGCCGACACAACAAACACATACGGATAATGAATAAAAATTGGGCCCCTTTATTAACTAAATAATTCCTTGTGATATTATTTAATTTTTAGGACTATTTAATTAATTAACCTAATTAAATTTTTTTCTTAAAAATTAGTCATTACAAATCCTTGCCGCCTAATGATTGCTTGCCCTCAAGCAATCCATCATCAAATGGTTTGCCCATTGTAGCTCGGAGTCCCAAACCAAGTGTGGATAGTTGTAGTTATTAAAGTTTTCATGCAACATCATGATCACATACACACACTTGGATGTAGGCGAGAAAAGGGGCCATGCCCAGAGTCATCAAGATCCCATTAAGACGCCTCGATGATCAGATCCAAAACCTTCATATCATCATGCTTATAAATTTCTTCAGGGATCTCATAGCTTAGGTACAACTTGTAGTTTCCATAAGGATGCCCCTCTCATGAAGAGGTGGCAATCATGTATGCTTCATGCCTAGCCAAAGAGTAAACTCTGTGTTCAACCAACTATAAAGATTGCTCTTGCAAACAGTCCTCAATCGAGTCTGCATCACTTGTGTTGGTGTTTTTCAACTATCAAGCAACAAAATCCTCAATACCAAGACAATAAAATTACAAATAATCTAAGGATCAGCTACTTCCTATAAACAATTATATGTGTTTTATATCTGGACCCAACTTCAAAATCAAATAGATTTTCTACTCTTCACGCTCTACAGAACTAGGGTGGGTATACCCAAGGGATGGAAGATTTTCAATCTAATATCATATACATATTTGGTTCATTCCATGACACTTTACCACAACACACATCCCTTAAAGCAGATTTGGTCACAATTCTTCTTAGGTTTACAGGTACTTCTGGCAATAGTAGCTAGCTAAAACTCAGAGATTAAATGCAAACAAGTGCTGACCAACATTGATATTCTTCAAATAGTATAGTAAAATTGATTTTGAACTTAAGCTTGATGCTTGTTCATGACCTTTCATCTGCAAACTAAATCAATAGATCAGTGCCTCATCCATTGGGACTCAAAGTTCATTCAATTTCTAGATCTAATTGATTGCATTACAATCAATATCATTAGCAATTCTCATTGAAACTCATTCTTACAGACATCCTTCCTATTACCATGGAAATCCTATCAATCTCACTGAAGCATTTACTTAATTCATTGAATTAAAAGCAATAGTGAATTGATATACAATTTGATTTAATTGCATTCAATTGAATAAGCCTTGCTCATACAACATCAACATAACCAAGTAATAAAATGGAGACAAGATTCAACAAGAACAAATATTTTTACAGTTCATATTTGTATTAATTTTCTTTGAAAATTGTATACAATTGAACAAGACTGAGAATGACTCAAGATAAAACATCCAAATCCTGCCAAGTTAAAAGTATTCTCATAAAATTTGCAGAGAAAACATATCATAAAGTATACATCAAGAAAGCTGGACCGAATAAGTTTAGTAAAAGACTAAAATATGCAATAACTTGGACCCTTTCTCTAGCCCTGGAATCTCACTTATATAGTGTGAGATGCAACAAGCTTCAGACATAGAGAATTGACAGCTGTCCTTTAGACAAAAGATATTTACATCTACTGCTGTCACAAAATACAAAATTTTATGCAATAGAAAAGCTTTACATCAAAGTATTCTCTTGGTGGGCCCATTTTTTGTTACATCTTTAAATGCTATGAATTCCATGATTGGCTTTGTGCTATTCTGAATCCTCATAGTATGTAGCCATCAGGTTTGCCAATAATGTGTCCGGTTTTGATGTTTGCAAGTTTATTTCAACTTAGGAATCTCCACTGGCATCATCATGAACTATTAGGATAACAGTTATTTTTGAGTCTTTAGCTGCCACATCATTAGTTTGGTCCTCCGGACTAGCAGTCATAATTGGTTGTTCTGTTTCTATTGTTGAGGGCGATTGTTCTGCTTTGCTTTCTTCTTCTGAGATATCAATTATTTGATCCCCTTCCTGGCCCACACCCTCTTCTTCTGTTGCCACCTATTCTAAAGACAAAAGTTCTTCCTTCCACTTGTTGAAAATTGTATCATCAGGCCAATCAAAATTTAGGATCTCCCGCTGCTTTTTTATTACAAAGCCTCCTATTTGCTCTATTTCAGAAAAATCTTTTCTAATAGTATTATAAAACAATTGTACTTCGACAAATTCTTCATTAGTCATTGCCCATAGTACATGCCCCTTTTCATTTATAACCTTGTTCATTTATGTGGCATAACAACTCATCTAATTCCTTTCACCATTCTTCCTTTTCTTTTATTTTGTCAATCTTTTTAAGTGCACTGGGAAAGAGATCAAACTTTTTTGCTATATACTTAGAAAGACAAATCATGATTCTTTTTTGAACATAAACCTTTTTTCATCAAATTCTGTCAGATCATTAACTATATTAAGAATTTTCTCTATTTGATCACATGACAAATTGATGACAAAGATACACATAGAAGTAACATCATTATCCCTTTCCTTCTATTTCTGCACTATGGGCTTCAATGTATCTTCATCTCTCCTTATTTCATCCCACATCTCTAGGATTCTTGCCAACTGATCATAGAAAGCTAGCCAGTCAATCTTGTCTACTAAGTACAAAATTGTTTTCCTGAGTTTTTCTTCATATTGATTATTTAATTCAGCATGCATTTCCCATAGTTTATTTTTTTCTTCTTTAAATTCTTCTGCAGTGCAGAACTCAAGTCTCTGTGGGGTATCAGGCAATTCAACAATTGGGGTAGATTTGAATGGCTCAATTGGGGGGCGAGGATATACAATCTTGGTCTGCTGGGCTCTCCCACTTTCCTCTTTCTGAGCTATTTATTCATCTGGGATATCTGATTCTCCACAGTTGTATCCTTTTTCCTCTTTCCTCATATGCCTTAAGTATTTCTTCAAACTTGGCCTCTAGGAGTCTACTCTTTTCTTTCCCAGCTACCACACTCCCAAGAGATAGCATTTCTTGAGCCATTTTAGTGACCTCTTCAGTATCAACTTCATCTACTCTGTACACTATGAGTGTACCAGTATGCTCAACACTTGAAATCTCTTGAATTCTGGTCTTATTTCTCTTTTCAATGGACCAGATCACCAAAGCTTGATGATCATTGCTGAATTTCACCCCTCTATGTGCTTGTAATATTTCTTCAGTTTTATACTGCACATTTTTCTCCTTTCTAATGGAATAAGGAATCATAGCATTAGCTATGTCCCATTCCGGTAGAACCAAAACTCCTGATTCTCTAACCAACTTTCTCCCGGCCTCAGGTGTTAGATGGGCAAAGTCCTCCAAAAATTTGGCTTTTACCTCTTCCTCAATTTCAGAGTCCAATTTGTTTGGTTGCTCTATTTTTATTGTTTTACACTTTTCCTCAAACTTGCCTATATTTGTCCTCCACAAAAATTGCACGAAGGCCCTAGATTTAACAAAATTTTCATCATCTATAAACTTTTGAGATGCTTGTGCAATGATGGGATCTATCTCCTTACCTCTATAATCAACAATAGCGAGGTCAAAGGATGGCATAGGAGGCTTCTCAGGCACTCCCCTTTCTATATCAGTGGTAGTGACAATGATGTCTCCCTCCCTTCCAATTTGTCTTAGTTGCTCTCTCAGAGATGCTTCATCATCTACTCTGAGTGGGGTCTGGGATGGTGAATACTCTCCTGCTTGAGAGGAGGGTCCCTGTTCTAACCTTTGTCTCTTAGGGGCACTTGTGTTAGATTGACTCTCTGATCTAGGCCTTTTGTAAGGGGGAATCTGTTGTACATTGTGAACTACAACATATCCAGCCTTTCTTTGTAGTGTATATTGGCCTAAGTCACAACCATTCTGCTATTTATTCTTCTCTCTACCTCAACAGATTTATTTGGATATGCTTTAACTAAGATACCCTTCTTCTCATTCAAAGTTTGCATTATCACAGCAAAATTGTTCATCAGGGCGTTCATCTTGGCTCCCCATTATTTCTTATCTACCCCGGGGTTATAATTTGGGCTCAAAAGAATTGATAAATTCTAAATGGTGAAAGCTACCAATTTTTCTTTTTTGACCTCTTGTTCCTGTAATGAAGATACATTTCTAATGATATCTTTCGGGAAATACACAGTTTGTACAAGAACCTTAGCTTTAGTTCTCTCCCTAAGGAGGTCATAAAATCCCTCTGGATCAATGTATCTAGCATGGGATTGGGCCATTTGATATTTGTCCAGAAATAGGCTCAAATTTCTCCATCCTTTTTTAACAAAAACAAAATCATGTATAATAGTAACAACAGGGAAGAATGAGCCTTTACCTTTTCCCAATATATCCCTTTCCTCAATTGACCCAATCTACCATAGTAATTGTGCAATTCCTATCTTCAAAGGCACATGAAAAGGTAATACATGGGGTTTTCCCAAAAAGCCATAAACTTTGATTACAGTGGAAATAGGGTATGGGATTATATCCCCCCAATTATGACTAACCAACAGCCCCTTGGCATAGTCCTTGGGTCTTATCAATTCTAATAAAGGCTGTGGAATTCTTGGACTATCCCCTTTCAAAAGCAATCTAAGCCTTGAAGCAAAGTATCTATGAAATCTGACATAACTAGCATCTATGACTTCCCAAGTCATATCAGTGCTCCATAATTGCACTGGGAGCTTCTCTCCATCTCTCTCTAGTTCCAATTTCATTTCTTTGGAGAAGAAAGTAACTCTTTTATACAGACATATGTACATCAAAAAAGAATACCAGCAGAAAGGCCTGTTTACCTTACCTTGAGCTATCCCAATTAAACCATTATGAATTTCCTCAACTAGATAGGTGGCAAAATCAAGAATTGTGCTCAATCCAAACTGAAGGGTCTGAGCTATGATGAGGACAATGGAGCCTTGAATATATTCTTGCTCGTCCATTCCAAATATATTGCAGAGAGAAAAATACAAAGCTTGGGCCCTAGGATTAAAGTATTTTTTCATCAAAGGCTCTGGGGTGTTTGGTGTAACCAGAGGAAGTGACCCAATTTTAACAATATGTTGCTGCAATGGTCATGCCTTCAAGTATACCTTTTGTGCATCATACCTTGCTTGAAATTCTTCCATATCAATTTTCTCATGGACAACCTTGTTGGGGTTGAGCTTAAATACTTCATTGATTAGGGCGGGTGAAACCCTAAAGAGGTTATCTCTTGCATGATTTTTTACAATTCTAGTCATGGGGTCGTATTTCTTGTCCATGTCAATTAACAAATCACTATCAAAGAATACCCCAGGAACAACCAATTTGCCAATGTCAAATTCCCATACATTGCTCAACGGGGTGTCCAAATTGCATTTGGCAAACCATTTTTTGAACAATTCCAAATCCCCCACTGAAACTTGTGCATCTCTTACCCAATTGGCCCTGTCATAGAAACCCTCACCTACAACCAACCTAGAGTTTTTAGGGATGAGTTCTCTACCTTTTGTTAATTCATTTACAGATAGAGGCATTTGTTCAAGAAAATTGTTGCGAACAGATCTTTTTAGGTAATCTGTCTGGCCATAAAATTCCTTTCAGGGAGGCATCTTTAATTCAGCTTAGCACAATTATAATTTTTTAACTTTTCAAGATTTACAGACGACTTACCCGCTGATTTCTGCTTCCTTTTCTTTGTGAATTGCTTTTCAGATCGTTGAAAACCTCGTTGAATCTCGTGCCCTAGCTTTGGAAACCCTTGCGCTCTAAAAAATTTGCAATTGTGTGGCTTAGTAATGGTGAATTTACTAGTTATACCGCAGCATTAAGGTTGCATGAAGTAGCCCTGGATAGCTGTAATTTCTCTAACAGTCACTTTTGTGTTGTGCCTCAAATTTGAATTTCATCCGTCGATCACATAGCATTTGATGGCCTTATTTGAAAATAAAAAGCTGCTTTAAAGTTTTGAAGTCCTTGCCACGTGTCAAGCAGGCGCTTCCTCGCTTTGCTTAAAGCTTGAGCATTTTCTTAATGCGGTGAAGTGCTGATTGTCGATCTTCTAAAGATTGACGATCACGAAAAATCACTGTACTTTGCAAGTAAACCTCTTAAGAATGCGGCCCCATAGGCACACTCATCTCCAACCTAGTAGATACACGTCACAATTTACCATTTACTATGCTCCATTTCACGACCCCTTTCCACCTTGGCGTGACTCAACAACTCTTCTTTACAACAGGTCCCACCTTGCCACATGGCGGAATGGCGCTTCCCCGCTTTGCTTAAAATTTAGTTAAGTTGATAATGCGAGTAAGCGCTGCCCGTTGATCTTACCAAGATCAACAGTGTTACAAAATCGTGCGTTTGTAAAACCCAGTCATCTAGACTAACCAATAGAATGTTTCCCCCTTGTGCCAACGTGTTTGACAACTGCCACAACACAGATTGCGTTTTTGCTTTTTAAAAAAGTGAATCCATGACATCATGATATGCCACATGTCCTGTTGGCGCTTGTCCGCATTATTTAAATGTCGAGCACTTTCTTATAGCGGTAATGCGCTATTCGTTGTACAACTTGTGTCTTTTGAACTGCGTGAGATACTCTTTGTGATGTCATTAGGGACAGGTGTCACCAAGGTGCTTGCCCGCTTTGGTTAGAATCCTCGCATCTTAAAACGGTAATGCGCCCGCCGTTGATCTTCCCAAGATCAATGGCTTAATGATATGTCAGTAAAAAGCAACCTCAACATTTGGCTTAACCAATAATATTGCAAGAAAATGGAACGTGCACTGACAGGTATTGACAACTCTAAAAAGGATTTGATGAAGTATTGACAAGCTCTAATGAGTTTTATTCTTTGTGGTGTAGTCAAGACCCGTTGTCAACAAGCGCTACATGACACGTAGGTGCTTGCCTGCTTCATTTAAAAACCATGCATCTTCACATTGCCGGCATTCGCTCATTGTCGATCTTGATGAGATCGACGGTCAACTAAAACAAACCATCATAGTTAAGATTCTTCATAAAATGCTTAAGAAAGATGACTGCAGTTAGAGCAAGCTTAATATAAAAGGTTTATTTAGCGAAAAATAATAAAGTATTCTTTGCGAAAAAGAAAACTTGGGATAAGTGTGTCCTGCTCAATTTAAAATTTGGAAATTATATTTAAAATACTTTGAGGGTTAGGGCACACAAACGAGGGTTTATAAGATTTTAGGAAATCCAACTAGGGTTTTAACAATTAATAAATTTTTTCAAATAACAACAATAGGGTTTTTCATTGTGAGGAATAAAATATCATTAAGGGTGAAAAACTAGGCCAACAACTTGGAAGTTGAACAACTATCAGTAGAGCTTGCTTATTTAAAAGGTCATTGGTAGAACCCATATTTTTAACTAGTTGATTGTCAGGTGTTGGTTTGATGATATTTGTGCAAATATCTTCCTCTAGAATACTTTCCTTCATCTTGGACTTGGGTACCAAATAGATTTTTTCTGTGATAAATGATGTCACCAACTACCTTGTATCTGTCATCCTGCACTTGACCATCTAACAGTTGGCATGCAAAAGCATTCATGGAGTATTCGACCAACAGATGTGCCTTCTAATTGAGTGGAGACCATATGGCATCGTTGGGTGTCATAGTATGATCCAAGTCCAAACTCTCAATTCTCCCAATAAGCTGGTAGAATCATTAGTTCTGATACCACTGTAATGTTCCAGTGTTGCTTCACTGCCTACAAGAGTACCTTCAGTTTATGAGACCAACAAGTAGAGACACCATACACGGTAGGAAGCCGAAGGCCACACGGAAAGAAGCTGAAGGCCGCATGAAAGGAAGCCGAAGGCCGCATGTTAGGAAAGAAAACAATTATAGGAATAAAGGAGGTGGCATAGGGGGGTTGAATTCGCTATCTGGAAAGTATAGTGAATTTCAACGTTATATGCTAGATAAGATAATATTAGAACACCAATTGCACAAGATATATGTCAAACAAGAATAGATGTTGAACATAGATATTTGCCAATTATATTCATAGACAAAGATGGTCGCTCCAGATGTGCTAGACCTGAAGCAAAGTAATACTGAGAATCGGATAGGGTGGGGGTTTAATCCCACCGAAACTGAAATAGCCAAGTAGGGAAGGTCTTCCACTTTTGAAATGACGAACAATACAAAACTCCGACAGGAATTCGCAGTGCAAAGAAATAATCCAAATTGCATACTAACAACTTCCTACATGCCACACATTAATACCCCTTCGGAGAAAACTCCAGAGGGTTTACAAAAGAATGCCGAGACGACAAACACCTACGGATAATTAATAAAAAATGGACCTCTTTATTAATTAAATCAATTCATTAATTAAGTCCTTGTGATATTATTTAATTTTTAGGATCATTTAATTAATTAACCTAACTAAAATATTTTATAAAAAATTTGGGACATTATATAAAAATATGAGACACAAAGGTTAATTAGTTTCACTTAGAGTGAGACATGTAAATAAGTTAGTTGAATATGATTGTATAAATATATGTGAGTGAAAATGAAAGATTAATTATCCGAGGGAAATTTTACATGAAAGGGGAAGCGGTAATGTGAATATGTGATCACAAGAATATTCTCAGGAAAAGAGATTGTGAAGGCAAATGATAAATATGAAAATTAAATATGTTGTTAATATATAAAATCTCCATGAAGGCCAAATAAATCATTTTCGGATGCAACTCAAAAATGTCTTCTGTAGAGAGTACTCCTTCAAGTTGACCTAATAAAGTGACTTTTAATCATGATTTATAACGTGATAATCCCCTATGGGTATTATTCATGGAAATAAAATTGAAGAATAGTGAGATGATAAAATATGTGATTAAGTACCTCATAGAAAAATGGCTAAATAAGTTTTTAGTAAATGTTGTGACGTTTTGAAATGCTCCCTTAATTATATATAAGGGAAATCAGGACCAGAGAGATAAGAAGAACAATCATAATTGCAATATATCATTGTAAAGAAACTTTAGTACATATTTATCTCTTTCCTTATAATATTCATTGGAGAAAATTATTTCTCAAAGTGTTCTAACCTATCATATTGGCTCAAGTAGCTAACATTATTTGATATTTTCCTGTATGTCGTGATTTTCTTATTTATGCTAATTTGGGTGTATACTCCACGATGGTTGGAGAAACTTATAATAACTTCGTATGATCTGCCTGCTTGATTCTCTCAATGAGAGATTAAACTCTTATAGACTAGTCATAATGATTAGGGTAAACCACTGACGCATATGGATTAAAATATTTGACAGATTCATACAAGTTGTGAATTTAAAAAGTGTTTGGCAGAATTATACAAAACCATTGAAGAAATATGTGATTGAATCTGTTGCTCAATAGAGGAAAGGCATTGATTAAGATTTCATTCTAAATTAATTAAACTATTATTTAATTCTTTTTTCAGTTATAGAAATAGGAGTAGGAAGTAGTCTTTGTGTACAATATTCTATTTCAAATATTCATGCCAATTTAGAGTAGAGGACAATTAAATTGAAGAATGTACAGTCATAATCTGATTAATCATTATAAAGGTGTACCTGCCTTGGTCTAGCAGAGCCAAAAGTGTAGGAGAGCTTGATTATTTCAATCAATCTTGTTCGTTGGCCAAGTTAGTTGTGAAACTTGATCATAGACCAGTTGAGTTTTGTTCCACTACAACATGCAAAATCAAATGCCCAATGTTTTGAGATGAAAAAATCAACTACTCAATCCTCTCTTGATTAAGGTCATCTCTCATGCTACGCTTGCAAAGTAAGAGCATGGAATGACTTCAAGGTTCCTTCTATTGTGGACAGCCGTTTAGTGAAATAATGTGATATGCTGGTAACCACATACGGGACTTGCACCATTTGTTCAAAGGATTTTATCTCCACATTTCTCAAGATTTGGCTTCACAATGTGCAAAAATATAACATCTGATTTTCCAAATTCCACTTCAGCTCAAACTTAAAATTCTACTTCTACTTCTATCTATGAATGCAAGGAATCACAGATGGACTTGGACTCTACTAGATGTAGCTTAATCAGCGACTCCACCCTAGTGCAAGCTTCTAAGAAATACACAAATGGTTTTCACATCAATGTCTCCTCTTGAATCCCATCAAATGGATGCAAACTAAAGATTGAATATTGATTGAAGTAAAGTGCTTTCAATCATCAACTCACCACACAAGGAGCACTTACAATCAACAAGAGGCTGGTGGCCCAGAATTGTCGAATCAATCAAGTAAATATCCACAATCTCTTTCATTCCACTAACTATTTCAACATAAAATAAATCCTAATCTAAGTGGGCTCGTTAATGGGTGTTTGAGAGTTGATTCTTTGTCTCATCAGATACCTCGTGTAAAGTGGAGCCGCCTGAACCAGGATGGACAAAAATAATTTTGATGGGGCCTCCAAGGGAAACCTGGGTCCCTTGGGAGTTTGTGTAGTTGCCAGGTTGGAAGATGGAGTATTTTGGCATTCTGTGCAAAGAGGGTGGGGGATGGCATGATTAATCAAGCTTAGTGTCTTGCTGTTATCGAAGTGGTTTTGTTGGGCGTGAAATTGGGCATACAAATGCTGTGTCTCGAGGGGGATTCTCAGATTGGAGTGAACAACATTGCTGAAGGGAATTTGGAGACATGGTATCTAGACAAATATATCAAACAAATCAGAACCTTGCTTAGTGAAGTGGATGAAATCAAAACCACCCATGTGCCAAGAGAAGCTAACTCCCTAGTTGACAAACTTTCTAATGTGGGGGTGGCAAGATCTTTGCTAGAAAATTTTGAAATAATAGAAGATTTCTATAATATCCCACCTTCGGATTTGGACATGTGATCAATCTAAGTTTGATATTGGTAATCATTTAAGTAATTTGGGGGGTGGAGTTCAGTGCAATTGGCATGTATGAGGAGGCTTCAATATGCGGGGCAATTGTGATAGAGCGTAGGGAGTCGAGCCTTCAAGAGGCTTTGTGGCAGTCTTTTTATTGAAACCACTGTTCATTTGGCAGCATCAAGATAGAGCTTTTCCATTGAGTGGCTTGCAGTGATTTGGTATAGCTGAAAGGAGGACAACTTTTCATTGTAAACCATGGGCCAAATTCCTTCTTTTGTTAGGCCAATCTCTATCAAACGACTCTGAAATGTCGTCAAGTTGGATCAGAGGATTTTTGGGAAGCATTATTTCTGGTTTTTGGAACACAATTGGAGACTATGTTCCAATTTGGATATATCTTCACTATTTTTGGCACTGGGCCTGATGGTGGCTGAGTCGAAAGAGGAGGTTTGGTGGGTGGTTAGGGATTGCATGGAACCCAAATGGGTTGGAGGCGTTGAAGGAATTATCAATAGGGATGAGCTAGGAATTGGGATTCATATGTTTGATGGCCCCTGATGCCTCATTGGGGGTGGACTTGGATAATTGCAACCCCTCATTATTTGGTGCTCTGCCGATCCTGCTGAAGTACATTTTCCTTTTGCCCATTCGGGTTGGTGTAAGTTGCTGGGTTTTTTGGATACCCATGGTCAATCTCGTCTAGGGCACTTGGAGAAGACGAGTCATAGGAGGAAAGTAACCCCTATGAAGTTAACTGCTCCCGTTGATGATAGCGATCATCCCCTGGTTTGATGTCAACTTCTTAGGAAGCGTTGTGGTGGTGTTGGTATGGTTGATGTCATGGGGGTGGTGGGTGATTGGTTCCTCTTTGGCGTGGATGTTTTGTTCTTGTAGGATCAAGGTGCTACTTCGGAGGGCATTGGTGCTTATAGTGGTGGGGTGGCTATGTGTGGGGGTGCCATGGATGAGTTCCCAAACTTCACTCCAGAGCAAGCGACTGGCTGGTTTAGATAAGTGCGTGGTGATTGTGGTCAATTTTGGCATGATTGTTTGTAATCTTTTTTTTGTAAATTGACCCAAGCAATGTAATCAGTGTATTTGGTGGGCTTGGGTAGGTCGATTTCTAGGGGCTTCTGGGTGTTGATGAAGATAGCTACATAGTGGCATTTCTAGGGGCTTCTGGGTGTTGATGAAGATAGCTACATAGTGGCATTTCCTTTATGTAATATTTTCTCTATTAATACAAAAACTTTATTACCGGTGAAAAATATTCCTAATCTAAGTGAGAGATGTAGATAACCATATAATACTCCAAAATGATCATATATATCCACCATGAAGACCAAAAATAAATAAAGAACAATTTTGGTAGCACTTCGGCAACAATTCTCCAACATAATCCCTCTTACTCTAGGCTAAAACTAATGTGTTACAAATGAGGAGTTCTTGGCCTTTTATAGTATTCCCCAATAGGAGTGGCCAAGATTGATTTGAAATCAAAGACCATGATTAATCCACATAAGCCCTAATGAGGGTTTCTATAACTACCTACTACAAATATTAGATGCCCACCCAATTACAATTAGGCACTATCATGTCGACCAATAGAAAAGTTACATATCTTTTCAAGTGCCAATGAGAAAATTTCAAATTTATAACAATTGGATAAGGATAAACGACACATGGACCAATGAGAAGAGAACCCATTTCCTTGGGAAATCTGTTCCTTATCCTCATCCTCTTTCACATTCAATGTATCTAGAGATAATCTCATCAAATGGACTCCATGTGACACTTGACATGTTTTTATTGATTGAGGATATGACTGCCACCTCAACGCACTCATCCTGCAAGGCAAGCAACCACTTGTAAATAATTGCAAAATATTAAATGATAATTTCAGTAAGACTTAGAAAATTATTACAAACTTGATACAACCTAGAAATTTTTATCATAATGAGTAATAACCACTTGTAAATTATCAATGTTCGAGGCTCATTGTTCTAAGATTGGGTTGCTACTCCAAGGCTTGAGATGGGATGATGCTTCCTACGTAGCCTTGAGATGAGATGATAATTTAGATGTATGAAAAACAGCCCAGCCTTGAGATAAGACACAAATTTCATGGTAAGGAAAAGGAGGCTCAGCCCTGAAATAAGACGCAACAAATAAAGTAGAGGTAAGGAAAGAAGGCTCAACTCCAAGATGAGACGAAAATTACATGGGTAAAAAATCAAGTCCCAGCTCATAGATGAGACACAAATAGCATGGGTAGAAAATCATGTCCCAACTCAAAGATGAGACAAAAATTACATGGGTAGAATATCAAGTCTCATCTCCTAAAAAGTTTATACTTAGCCAAATTTCAGCTCTTCTTTTAACGCCACTCTCTATTTTGTTCCATCTCCTAGACTTGGCCAAACTTAGCCAAACTACTCCCACTTCGATGCTTCAACAATTTTCCTTAGTTTTCCCAAATTTTACATTTAGTCAAATATTGCCATTTTTGCTCAATTTTCCCCTTTTAACACTCGGAGGCTTCCTACATTCTGCCAAACTCACTCCAACACAGCCTACCAGCAAAAAGAAGGGGTCACCATTTGCAATGGGGCAATGGTGTGAAAACCTCACAACAGGACCTTGGCATAGTCTGAGGGTTTTACAATCTGTTGATTTGGGAACCAACAAATATGATGTCTCAATGGTTGGTAAGGTGTAACCAAAATATGCCAAACAATATTTTGGGTAATCAGAATGTCTCAATGAGTAATCAAACAAACAATGCAGGAAGCATTTCTCCAATCAGCAAATTAACAAAGAAAGGCAGCCTATAGCAGCAGGCCCAAACACTTTTTCAAGGCCCTTACATTTAGAAAGAAGCCTTGCAGATTGTTAATAAGAGTCTCTACCTTTGGTGGATGAGTCAAGGCATGTCTACGTGGAGTCTGACCCTTCCTGAGCTACGGAAGAACAATTGGACTTTTCACGAGTTTATGGATCAAAAGAAGAGGAGTGGAGGAAGAGCTGATTACAAAGGATCAGCAGTTCAAAAAGACCTAATATATGATTTGGGTAAGGTCATGCTTGATTGCTTTGATGGGAGTGACAGCTGTTCAGCTAGAGCTTGGGTGCATACGTTAGATAATTATTTAGCTCTAGAATCCATGGTTGAAGATGAGGCAATTAAGTTTACCACTTTACATTTGGATGAAGTTGCACAAGAGTGGTGGTATCAGGGACTCACTAATTTGGGTCATAGAGAAATCACCACCTATGATGAGTTTACTACCAAACTCATTTACAGATTTGTTAAGGAGGACCCTAAGGTGCTTTTTAGGAGCTTGCATAGTTGAAGAAGCATGGTACAGTGGATGCATACATGGCAGAGTTTGAGACGCTTAGTGTTATTGTTTTAGGGGTTACAGAGAGGAAATTGATGGTGTTGTTTAGTGAGAGACTTATGGAGCCACTTAAGGGGCAAAATAAGGAATTTGATCCTGCATCCTTGCAATAAGCAATGGAGAATGTAAGGAGTATGGAGTTTGCTGCCCCAAGAAACAAGTTCTCATAAAAAAATGTCCAACATGAAAAGTGTAAAAAACATTATAATAGAGAAATTGTTCAGCCCATAGAGTCCTCTTCAAAGAGGATGTTAGATGAATATAGAAGAGACTTAAGGAAGAAAAATCTTCATTACACATGCAAGGAACCATGGACCCTGATCGTTAAGTGTGTGGACAGGGGAAAGAACCGTAAATTGGAGTCATATTCAATTGATAAATCAGAATCAGAAATCTTAGAACAACAGAGTGAAACAAAGGATAGTGAGGAAGAAAAGTTAGAAGAAGAGTCTGGTGGGGATAAGAAAGGTGAAGGTGTCCTTGCTAAACTCGCTATTTTTAAAAGGACTGATATGCTAAAAGTTGAGGCATATTGAAAGCGCAGCCCATTGTAGCACTCACTGATACTGGTACAACACATAATTCCATCCATGAGAAGATAGTAGCACAAAGAGGGCTAGAAACTACAAGGCTTAATGGCTTAAGAGTTATGACAGCAAATGGTCACAGTATGACTTGCATGGGGATGATTCCTCTTGTGAATCACTAGAAAGTCAATGATGATTTCTACGTGGGGAAAACTTGAGGCTTAGAGGTTGTTCTTGCTATGTACTGGCCTTGATCTCTTGGCAAGGTCACCTTGAAGCTCAATGATATGGAGCTGAAACTTCATTGAGGTCATAAGAAGGTTGCGTTAAGCGGAATGACACAAGAAGGAACCTATAATGCTATATGCCAAATGATGCAAGGTATATCTAATCATGTGTTTGTCACCAAGCCACAACAAGAAGGTAATGATAGATTTCAGATTTTGGATAATCCTTTGTTTGACACGGATACAGACTTTGCATTTCACAATCCTTCTTTTGAGTTGCATCATGATGGTTTAGAGGAAGAACATGTTCTTCATGAAAGTTTTTTTCCTATGATGAGCCAATATGGTTGTGACCAATTTGGAATGAAGAATGATATTTTGAATTTAGCACAAGGAGGTGAACACTTTGGTGGCTTAGAGTTTGATAGACCTTGGGGTGTTGGAACATTGTTTGGGCCCATAATTGCTTGTATGGGATGATTGAAATCAAAGATGATGGGAGACACATAGTATGGGAGGTCATAGATCCTAGAGGGGAAAGAAATGTTCCGGGAGTGCACCCTAGCTGGACCCATGGTTGGACTGGACCAGGACCGGTATTTAGTGTGAACTGGACCGGTTTGGGGCTTGGGACCAGAGAACCCAATATCTTAGATATAAACCAATAATTTGTAAAGAAACCAAAGTTTTTGATTGGACACTAGCAAATAATCATTTGTTAACAAATACTGAATCCATTATTGAATTGTCGAGACTAATAAAACCCAAGATACAATGACAGTTCTAGGTGATCCACCAAAGCCTGAGCAGTCCTCTCTTATAGGGTTCTAGTCGAGGGATCAATCTAGATATAGTAATTCCATTTTCTGCTTGGTGGTATACTCAAAGGTATTCTCTGCCCCTTTCAAAAGATTTTTACTCTGAACTTGGGCATTGCCCATTTCTTATAGAAGTGAAATTTTAGGATGGAAGTTTTGAATAGCTACTCCTGGGGGGAACTTCATTTCAGCACCCAGGGCTTCCAAGGGACTGATCTGCAGTGGCAGTTTGACACTTCTTTGTTGTTCACAGACTTGAAAGGAATTATATATCCAGCTTAAGTGTGTGACTAGATCGACAACATATGTTCTTGTTGCATAAGATTTCTGGATTCAACTGTGTGAAATAGTGTTTTCGTCAAGGTTTATAAATTACACATCATCTTTTCTATTCAGCTGTTCTCTAGTTTTTAAATGTGGATCATGGAGTGTGATCCAAAACTATTTTGTACAGTTGAATCTAGAAATCTTATGCAACAAATATCATCGATTGTGAAAATTTGATGAATTAATTTCTTTTCAACATTTTAGCTTTGTTTTTCCTTTTCATTGACTCAGATAATTATTAGATATATTGTATCTTGGTAAGTAACGATTCATACCAGAAGGAATGACATTACTATGATCCATACAAGAAAATAACTCAATTGACAAACCTATAAAACAATAAGACTAATAGTATCCAAAACAATGTAATTCTGCCAACAGCATTAACATCTCTCCTTACCCACAATGATATGGATAAGGTAACTAGCAGAAGGACAACAACAGTGTTGGGTAGCTAAGGCTGGGCCGTGTGAATCATCTGGGATATGGGTATCAGAAGATATTGAATTTATTAGTCCCTGCCTTATATAAGGCAGGGAACTAATGTTCCCATTTGCCCTCCAACCTCTAGGATATTAATTTTTTCAGGACAGAATTCTATTGTTGTTTGAAACAAAGGTTTTGGATCAAATATTATTTTATTCATTTATCATAATCTAATTTTCTAATTGTGATTGGCTCGGGAGGAATTTCCTGGACAAAAATGGTATTTTTGCAATTGAAAAAATGGAAAAAATGCCATCTTGATAAGTACAAAATTAAAGGTTGTCAAGATGCATTTATTGGAGGAATAATCGAACTCAGACAAACTACTAATTGCCGCTTTTTTAAAATAAAAAATCTTCTTCAACCTTCTGGGAGTTTCTTTTTTTTGTACTATCCAGAAATGGGAAGGAAACAAATTAAATGGCTGAATACCCCTCTTAGCTGTAACAAAAGCAACTCTCAAATACAATTCAATGCTCCGTGTGGTAAATTAGAATAAATTATAGAATGTAATTAATTTAGCAACCAGTAAATTGGTTATCAAAATACTGTCACATCCATTATCAGCGTCTGAAGAAGCCTATGCCAAAAATAATATTTCTTAGTTGCTATAATTATATTTTATAAGAAAAAATAACTGTGTCAGTTAATAAAGAGATATATAGGATGCAATATTATTATTATTATAATATTGTAACTTGGATATACAATGACATTACAGTTATATTTATTATAGTTAATAATATGCATAATTTATAGATAAATATTTATTTAATTGATTGTAATGTTTGATAATCTTTGATTTCAATATTTTATAATTTACTTATTGTTTTAGAAATTAATTTTCAGATTTGATATGTATTATATGATGTTTTGATTTTAATATTTTTTACTTCTTCATTCTTATTCTATTTTAAATTTTAGAACTAATTAGTATGACAAAAAATTTAATTTCAATTTTAACTTGATTATCAATATCTATATGTATAAATTATTTGACTTTAGTCTGCATTAAAAATTCTATAATAAATATTTTATAAATTTATTTTTGTTATTAAATATTGTAATCTGTCTTATTTAGCCGCCCTCTCCAAAAGGCAGGGACTCCAGCTCACCAAGAGCTCTTGTTATCTAAAAGAGCAATTGGCTTAGATTGGAGTTATTTAATATGGTTGAAGAAAAATAGGACTGACAGAATTGTAAGTAGATCCAGCCAGATTTGGTAACCATGCTTGGCAAGATCACGATGAAATCATAGTTTTGCGATATGGATAATTGTGCTAGGAATTAGTGCATAGCTTGTATGTTATTTTGTTTTGAGAGATTTATTCATGATAGTAAACTGGATCATTATTTGAACTTAGGATTCATCCTAATGTAGATGGCTGTTGTCTGGCAGGATGAGAGAGCTTCATGGAAAATGTCCGAAAGAGATGGATTCATACTCAGGATGTATGAACTATTATGGCAATGAATTTGAATTGTGCAGAAGAGAGCAAAAACATTTTGAATGTGCCTGCCCTTTGAATGAATAATTAAACTTTTGTATACAAGAATAGGAAATATTTTCTTTCAAGCAGATGAAACCATGCACAAAGCAATTCGTGAATTGCTAATCATTTTTCTGTCCAAAACAATTTTCTTTAATTGACCAACATTTTGATAATTCTGATATCTTGTTTCAAATAGATTGATTGGGCTTGTGAATGCTAATCATTTTTCCATCCAAAACAATTGTCTTTAATTGACCAACATTTTGATATTTTTTTTCAAATAGGTTGATTGAGCTAGTGAATACAAAGTGTATTTATGGATATATTATATTAGGCCACATTGCTTGAGCTTGTTTCACATTTGTGGGCCTAGGAACATTAGTTGCGATATTTTAGGGACAGAATCGGATCGTCCATAGTTCTTTAAAAGTACAGACAGTTATTAAATTCAATAATTCATGGTAAGACAAAATGGTTGCCTGGCTAATAGTTTCGTAGAAGAGTAAATGATCTGTAAGAGTACATAAGTAATCAATTGTGATAAATAGGTGCGATAAACATATACAATAAATTATGTAAATTTAATTATAAAACACTTGTTAACATAATGATTGGTGACTTCACTTGACCAATGCCTATAACTCAATGTAGAATTTTTAAATTTCCAATATATGATATGAAAAATCAAACTTCTGAACGTTGTACGTGAAAGTTTAAAAGCGAGCTGTGCATTATATTCAAGGTATGCATTAGGTTTGTAATTTCTCTTAATATGCTTGAAGCGGTTGATATTGCAATGGTTGAAGCATGTACACCAGCTTTTTTGTTTTGTTTTGGTAATTAATGACGTAACGTAATTGGGGTAAGTAATATATTTTCTATTTAAATTTGATGATATATAATATGAGTTTTTACCAATTTTCATCTGCATTCTTCGATAGAGGCTATATAAGGTTTTTTCTTGTTTCCCACACTTCTCAGCTTTTAGGTGCATGGGTGATTTAGGGTAAAGTGGCCTTTTAAATTTCAGCATTCAAATTCAAATTTGGAGATGATTCAATCCATCCAATTATTGTGTTGACCTCGTGTGAAATGTTTCATTTGTGATCGTCGGAGTTGTACTTAAAAATGGATGACCTTTTTGAGACATAAAAACACGTTCATTAAGTTGCAATGGTTACATCGATAATTAGATATGTTGTGTGTTATATATCATTGGACAATGGTAAAAAAGTCTGGAGAATTTGAAATTGCTTTTGTTAAGAATAATTAGTTTGAAGATAGTTTTGATGTAAGAGAAAGTAAAAGAAAAATTTGGATATGAAAAATTATGATTGACATTGGGAAAGTTATGTGAAATGTTGGTGCAATACAAAATATTTACACCCCATTTAAAATAGCCTTTTATTTATATTTGAAACTGTCTTTGTAATGTATGCCATGTTTTCAAAACTTGCAACTCAAGGGTACACAAAATTATGAGGTGCTAAGATTAGTTTTGAAAATTTGAGAGAAATTATTAGTTGTGTGATGTGAGGAAGATATGTGTGATATCTTCATACCTTGATTTGTTAGAGAGATTTGTTGCAATTGGGATTCCTCTTTTTTCATTATACCCGTGTACGAGTTATTTTGTATTTTTGAGTATCTCTCTCAAGAGATCACCAGTTAAATGAGGTCATTTAACGAGTTGACTTTGGACATGGTTGTGAACGTTAGGTCTTACCTCCCTATTTTGCCGACGTTAGTTGTTTCTTTTTGTAGTGTTAGTCATTGAGATTTGTGTATGGTTATATCCCATGCCATTGTGGGTGGCATTTGCCTTCAATTACCTAGTGATATTGGAACTATCGGTACAATTTTGGGGTCATTTTGGTTCCATGGTGGCCTTTGGTAATTTTTGATCCTTGCTACAACATACATTGGAACATAAAGTGGTTTGAAACTAGGGTTATAAACAATGTCAAGTACTTCGTAAAGGTATCCATTTACAAGCCTTGCTTATGTCCATATGTTTGTTATTAGCATGATGCTATGATCTTTGCAAGTAGTACGTACTTTTCAAGATGTCCATCACCGATTGCGTTGTCTACTATGCTTCAAGTACTTGTGGCAATACTTATCACAACTAGAATGTTTAACAATTTCAACATCCTTCTATTGTTCATCTTGACTCAGTCATTGTTAGCAAATAGGTGCATTGATTTGTCAAATTCTTTTGTTTTGTTTGATATAACATGTTTTTCTGTACGAGTCATCAAGAACTGCCAATCTTTTTGTTGTGGCTTTGCTTTTTATATATTATGTAATACATGATGAGATTGTGCATGTGTTATATTTTCACCATGTCAAAATTTTGTTTGGAAGGTGACAATTATTGTGAATTGCTCCCACAATGTCTTGGGGTGTGCATGCTTTGTGTAGATAGGCTTGTCCATCATGGGTGGTAACTATGTAACGCCACCTACCAAGATTACAAAAGACACCATTGAAGCATAGGTGTTGATTTTGTGGAAGTGTTTGACGTAGTCTATTGTCCTCTTTTAATGGAAACTTTGACCTATGAAGCTCATTTCATCAATAAGATCGTATTTGATATCCTTTAATTTCTTTTAGAATATTGTCAATGCTTGTTGCAATGGTTGCATTTCTTTAATAGGAATCCTAAGCACTAAATGTATAGTTGATTCACGCATGTTGAATGCAACAACTCTTGTGGGAGCTGGTGTGAGAAGTTGGCTTTTTGGTTGCAATATCTTTACTATTGAGTGCATTTCTTATGCATGATATTAAGTAGGATTTTCTTGTACCGACTATTCCTCGAATTATCATGTAAAGTGGTTTGGCAGATGGGCACTTGTGGTTTGTAATTACCTAGATGTCAAAGTTGGACAGAATATGGTCTCATCTTGACCACACCTTATTTTCATTAATGAATTATATTGCTGTTTCAAATAAGTGTTTGGGGTACCATAATCTGATCCCATTTGTGGTTGGTATCAAACTCATGCCTGCCAAGCATATCAAGTTCATTTAGGGTGATATTATTTGAGGACACCATTTGTGAAAACAATTCTCATTCGTTCATCTCTATCATGTCCCTCATGTTTGCGTAGTTATTGTTCTTTTCTTCTGAGATTGTGATGAAGGGTGCTCCCTTTAATACCATAAAAACATAATAGAAACAAAGAAACAATAGCAATCTACGAGAACAAAATATGGACTTCTTATTATCACTACAAATGTGGAATTATAGAAATCAGAATTACAATATGCTAACCCAAATGGGCATCTTCATTACAATAATCTACAAGACAAAGCTGCAAACTATCACCCAGAGCTGTCTTAGACAATTTCGAAACTTCCTTAGTTCTAGACGTTCAAATTTAATACCTAGGGCTGACGAATCCTAACAATACATATAGAGTCAGTCAAATACAACTTTGACATTTATTTTAGAAAGTTTGGGTAGCCCAACTTTGGAAGGCCATAACTCTTGAACTGTTGGTTTGATTGGCTATTATAACCACTTTCTAGAAACTTCAACTTCTGATCTACAAGCTTGGAGTGGCGCAAGTACTAATTCATTGAGTTTTCGGGCCTCATCCAGGGCCTCTAAGGCCTTCAAAATTGAGCTTGAAGTTTTCATACCAAAATTACACCAAAAATCTACAATAACTTCACAAATACATATAATCTAGCCATGAAACTCCATAGACAAGTTGATATATCTAAAATGCACCTTCACCTCTAAAACTAGAATATTTTGAGCTCGTATGACTGACTTACTAAGTAGCAAGCCTATGTAGACAACTCTGCATTAAGACAACCCTTATTGAAACAACTGAAAGGAAATATTGTTGGGTGATGCAATATTGCTCTTACACCCAGGATGCTCCTGCATTAGACACTTGTGGTAATTTGAGAAGTGACCTTGTCACGTCTCAAGTATTAAGAGGAAAATCAAGACGGTTAACCTCCTCCTTTGCTAGCCATGATGAATCTTCTACTGGTTTCCCTTTCCATTTGACCAGGTATTCTTTATGAGTTTTGTTCCTTGTACTTTTTCCAACACAACTGTCCAATATCTCCTCAATCTCTTTTGTAGCTAAACTAGTTGCTGAAATACTCCACTGCACTTTTGCAACTTCATCCCCATCACCTCCTTCATGGTACTCTATCAAATCTGAAATATTAAATACTGGTGAAATATTCAATTCAGTAGGCAACTCCACTTCATAGGCATTTCCAAAATCATGCCTTTTCACTACCTTGCGTGGTCCAAACTTCTTCATTTTCAACTTATATGTATCCACTGGAAAGCACTCCTTTTGCAAATGAACTACAACTTCATCTCCAATCTAAAACTTCTTATACCTCTTTTTCATGTTTGCCTTAGCCTTATACTATGTTTCATCTTTATAATGTGCTTCCTCACCTCCTCATGGATATTCTTCAAATGTTCAACAAATTTTTCTGCTTTAGCACTACTTATCTCTCATTTATTCAATTGCCTCAATTTAGAAACATTTATGAGACAATGCCCATATACAATCTGGAATGGTGATTTACCAGTACTCCTATTGACAAAATTATTATATGCAAATTCTGCCTGTGATAAAATCATATCCCATCCTTTTGGTTTATCTTTAGCCAGGCATCTCAACAAGTTTCCCAAACTTCGATTCACAACTTCTGTCTGTCTGTCCATTCACAACATCGATTCATGACTTAATCTCCAATTTGAAACTTCTTATACATTTTTTTAACGTTTTCCTTAGCCTTATACTGTGTATTCATCTTTATAATGTGCTTCCTCACCTCCTCATGGATATTCTTCAAATGTTCAAAAAATTCCTCTACTTCAACACTACTTATCTCTCCTTTATCCAACTGCCTCAATTCATAAGCATTTATGAGACAACTCTCATAGACAATCTGGAATGGTGATTTACTAGTACTCCTGTAGACAAAATTATTAGATGCAAATTTTATCCGTGGTAAAATCATATCCCATCCTTTTGGTTTATCTCCAACCAAGCATCTCAACAAGTTTCTCAAACATTGATTCATAACTTCTGTCTGTCCATTAGTCTTTGGATGATGTGATGAACTAAACTTCAAATCTATCTTCAATGTCTTCCATAATGTATGCCAAAAATACCTAGCAAATTTGGTATCTTGATATGAAACTATATTCTTTGACAAACCATGTAGTCTCACCACCACTTCTTGGAAAAACAACTTTGCCACATGAACAACATCGCCAGTCTTCTTACAGGGAATGAAATGTGCCATCTTTGAAAACCTATCAACCACCACAAAAGTATAATCATGCCCTCGTTGAATCCCTGGTAATCCAAGAATGAAGTCCATGTTGACATCCTCCCATAACTTCTCTAGCACATGTAATGAATGATACAACCTCGTATTCTGCTTCACTCCTTTTTCCATCTGACATACTTTGCAACTCTATACAAACTTCTTTACATCTTGTTGCCATTGTGGCCAATAATAATTCTCAACAACCAAAGCAATGGTCTCATCTCTCCCAAAATGTCCAGCCAATCCTCCAGTATGCTTCTCCTTAATGAGATCTCCCTCATAGAACCTTTGGGAATGCACAACTGACTCCCTTTGAAAAACATATCATCTTGGATTATGAAATCCAACCACTTTTTCCTGTCAAGTGTAACAGGTTCTGTACAAGTCTTCTAAGATTTGCCAAAATCAAGATCCTTTGGATACAAATTCTTGAGTTTCTTGAACCCAACCACCTCAATCTACATTTCTATCAACAAAAGTTGTTTTGTACTAAGAGCATCTGCAACTTTGTTAGACTTCCCACTCGCGTGTTTCAAAACAAATGTATAACTCTGAAGAAACTCAACCCACTTCAAATGCCTTTGGTTTAATTTTCCTTGACTATTCAAATATTGTAAAGCTTGATGATCAATATGCAAAACAAACTCCTTAGGAAGAAGATAACGTCTCCACTTTTTCAATGCTTGAACTATAGCATAAAATTTTTGATCATAAACATAATACTTTCTTTTGGCATCATTCAACTTCTCACTAAAATAAGCAACTGGTCTATCTTCTTGGCTCAAAAAAACTCCTATTGTAGTAACACTAGCATCACAATCTACTTGAAACACCTTGTTGAATTCTAGAAGTGCTAAAACAAGCTACTTTGTAACTTTCTGTTTCAACAGATTAAAACTCTTATATGCTTCCACAGTCCACTTGAATTCTTTCCTATCCCCTCTTATTGTTTTAGTCAAGTGTCCACAAATACTGCTAAAACCTCTTATGAACTTTCTGTAAAAACTAACAGTCCATGAAAAGATCTTACCTCTGTAGCACTCTTTGGAGTAGGCCATTGAAGGATAGCCTTCACTTTCTTTGGGTCCATTTTTAGACCTTTTTCTAAGATTACAAATCCTAGGTACACCAACTCCTCCTTCACAAAACTATGCTTCTTTAGGTTTATCAACAACTTCTCTTGCCTCAATTTATCAAACACCTTTCCAATATACATCAAATGCTCCTCTAATGTTTTACTAAAGATCAATATATCATCTAGGTAAACAATGACAAACTTACCCAAAAACTCCTTCAGTACATCATTCATGAGCCGCATGAAAGTGCTCAGTGCATTGGTTAGCCCAAAAGGCATGACTAACCACTTGTACAATCCTGCCTTTGTCTTGAAAGCAGTCTTCCATTCATCTTCTTCTTTGATGCAAATATGATGGTATTCACTCTTCAGATCTACTTTGTGAAATACAAAACTCCACTTAGATAGTCCATAATATCATCCATCCTTTGCAATGGAAATTTGTACTTGATTGTGATCTTGTTGATATCGCGAGAATCTATGCACATCCTACATTCTCCATTCTTCTTTGGTGCTAGTACTGCTAGTACAACACATGGCCTTATACTCTCTCGAATTAGCCCCTTCTGTAACAACTCATGCACTTGTTTATTCAACTCCTCACTTTCTGATGGTGTCATTTTGTGTGCTATTTTATTTGGAAAACTAGCTCCTGGAATCAAATCCATTTGGTGACAAATCTTCCTTATTGGCGGTAATCCATCAGGTACATAATCAGATACAATATCTAGAAATTCTTCCAACAAATTTGCAGCTTCTATAGGTACCTCTTCTACTTCTTCTTTACCATCTTTTGGAATTACAACAAAACACATGCTCATGCTTCAGACTTTTGAGAAACTCCTTTCCATCAACAAAACATATTCTAGCAGCAATACATACCTTGTCTTCTTTCTCCTTCAATGACTTCAACTTATGTTTCACTCAATCCTTTGTCAGAGTGTAGGTATTTGTTCACCCATCATGTACAACATGCTTGTCAAATTGCCATGGCCTACCCAACAACATATGACATATGTCCATAGGTATGATATCACACAACACCTCATCTTGGTAGCTTCCACTCTTGAACTTCCATGAGCATTACTCATTGACTATGACCTTATGGTCATCTTGCACCTAAACAATACGGTATGAATGCGAGTGTTTTTGGCTCTTCAACTTCAACTTTTTGACCATCGTTTCAGACACCAGATTGTCAATACTTCCACCATCAGTGATCACATCACAACACTTATCTTCACATCAACACCTTGTGTGAAATAAGATCCTTCTTTGATTAGGTTCATTCTCACCACTTAGTAGGACTCTTCTGTTAACTAGGACTTCTCTTTTAGGATCTTTAGAATGTGATGATTTGGCATTTTCATCAACATGCGCAACTCTGGCCTAGCCTTCAGTTCTTCGATCTGTCCTACGTTAGCATTGGGAACATTTAAATGCTCTATGCTCTTCTTCGCAGTGAAAATATTTTCCACAAAAACCCCTTGTTCCAGATCCTTGCCATCTTCCTCTTCCTCTTTGATTTGTATTATTTTGATCACAGAAATGATTGAAATTATTTCCCCTCTAGTTTTGACTACTACTTCCAGCCTCATCCTTGTTCTTCTCATCATCATTTCGGCCTCCATAAGATCGTCCGCTAGATCTTCCACCGCCACCTCTACTACTATTTTTGTTATTAAACTTTTTGCTCAGCTTCTTCGCTACTCTTAGGTAAAACTGGTACACCTCCTCAATATTGGTCATTCGAACCAGGCTCAACTCTTCTTGAATGCTTGACCTTAACCCATTAAGATAACATACAACTTTCTCTTGATTAACTTTTGCATGGCTGGTTCTAATGAGAACTCAGAGAACTTTTCGGTATACTCTTCAACAGATCTTTCCGCTTGCTTTAACCCTTGCATTTTCTTCAATAGATCAAGCTCATAATCCATGGGAATGAATTGTCACTTCATTTTGGCTATCATTCGATCCAATCTAGTGATTTTGTCTTTCCATCTTCTATTTCTCTCCAATTGGATCTGTTGCCACCAGATCTTTACATGTTCCTTCATTTTCGCCTTCACAAACTTCACCCTATCCAAATCTTCAATACCTTCATATTCATAGCACTCTTCCAATTCATTGATCCAATCGATCAATTCATTTGGCTTAAGATTTTTTGAAAATGTGGGAACATCAAACTTAGGTCTTTTTCCAATCTTGGAAATGGCTTTAAAAAACTTTTCCTCCTTTGGGTTCAAAACTTCATCTTCTACTGCTTGATCAATGTTTCCTTCTTCTCTCTCATCTTCACTTTCGTCATCTCCTACGACCATATTCATTCATCTGTGCATTTGTTTTTGTAATACTTGCATTTGTCTTTGGAGGGCTCTAAAACCCTCAAGTGTAACACCTACGACTCTTCCACCACACTCTCTTCGCGGAGGCATCTTCACGCTTTTGTTGAAACCCTAGTGCAAATTGCCTCACTATCGGTGATCTGTCTATATGCTCAGCCCAAATCTCGGTCCTAGTGTGAGCTACCTCACAGTCGGTGATTTATCCACATACTCAAGAACTCCAGCTCTTATACCACTTGATGAAGGGTGCTCCCTAATACCATAAACACATAACAAAAACAAAGATACAATAACAATCTACGAGAACAAAAATGGGCTTCTAATTATTGTCGCAAATGCGGAATTACAAAATTCATAATTACAATATGCTAACCCACATGGGTGCCTTCATTACAGTAATCTGCAAGACAAAGCTACGAACTATCACTTAGAATTGTCCTAGACAACGTTCGGGCCTTTCTTAAATAGACAAATTTTATGTCGCCCGAGAAGGTTCTAGACACTCAAACTTAATACCTAGGGCTGACATATCCTAACAATACATATAGAGTCAGCCAAATACACCTTTGACATTTATTTTAGAAATTTTGGGCAGCCCAACTTTGAAAGGCCTTAACTCTTGAACCGTTGCTCCGATTGGCTATTATAACCACTTTTCGGGAACCTTCGCTTTTGATCTACAGTCTCTTATTAGTGCAAGCGCCCATCCATCAAGTTTTCAAGCCTCATTCGAGGCCTGTAAGGCCTTCAAAATTGAGCCTGAAGCTTTTATACCAAAATTACACACTACAAATTTGTAATAACTTCACAAATACATATAATCTGGCCATGAAACTCCACAAACAAGTCGATATATCTAAAATGAACCTTCACGTCTGAAAATAGAACATTCTGAGCTCGTATGACTGACTTACTAAGTAGCTAGCCTCCACAAACAACAACTTTGCATTAAGACAACCCTTATTGAAATAATTGAAAGAAAATATTTTTGGGTGATGCAAGATTGCTCTTACACCTAGGATGGTCTTGCATCAGATTGATGTGCCATACATTATATTTGCTTGCATCCATTTGTATCCAATTTGCAATTATTGTTTCCTTGGTAAGTCTTATGTCATATAGAGAATGCTTATATAAGAGTAGCTCACTCTAACAAAATATTTCAAAGTTTTTTGAGTCATCATTTAAGGATGGTGTAGAATTTTGGGTAAACATTGACAGTGGATTTTACTTGTCTCTCTTTCCATTTGCAATGCATATGATTTGTAGAATAGTAGAAAGATCTTGTAGATTCAAGTAGTGTTAGCGCCTCAAGCTTTGGAGATTGTTCAATGCAGGCGTGTAAGAAGCTAGATTGGATGTAACTCTCATCTATCGTCCTTGTTATTTAATGTAACACTTTTCTTCCAACATCAAACATGTGAAAGGTTGATTTCAAATGAGGGGCAATTTATGAAGCATGTGACATGTTTCTTGTTCCCCTATATTGTGCTTTTCTACAATCTCTATCATGAATTTGTGACGTGTTACAAGGTCTAGGCTATTTTCTTGTTGCATTGCAGATATTCTTGTTAACATATTGGTGCAAGTCTCAAATGTTCTCATCCCTTTCACTACAAACTCAGTAAGGTATTTGAGAACAATGTGCTTGTGAAAAAAATATTTTGTCAATATATGCTAGCTCTTCATATCAACAACATTTCTCAATTATGTATGCTAAGCATAATTCCTTGCAGGTTCATATTTTTTATTTCCATCATTGTCACATGACAAGGTGGAGAAATTTTGTTCTTTCCATGATTTTCTATAGCAACACTATTTTTTCCCCTTTTGTAAGCATGTTCCCTCTTTGCACTTTGTGTGCCTCTGGACAGGGTTAATTATCTCTTCATAGTCATTAGTGGGATGTGCAACATAGTTCAATTGTTTCTACTAAGCATAGATCATCTAGCAAAGACCAAAATGTTGTGTTGTGTTGCATTATCAGGGTTCCAAGCAGTAACATACATGTCAAAAAATGTTTTTTTCTCTTTCAAGCTTTACCCCATCTTTCCAATCAAGTTTTTCCATATGTGGTGCATTTGGGAGCCAAATAAAATAATGTTCATGTGCAATACCTCTATGTTGCTACTCATATCTATACCAACAGTCTTTTGCACTGAGGATTTTTAATCACTTCTTCATGAAAGATTGTGAATTGTTGATGCAAGTACAATTTTGTGCTATGTGGGTATTGATTACATTTTCCATACATTGCTTGCTTGATGGCATTTTAATGAGAAAATTGATTACAATTGTTATTGGTTTGACCACTTTGTCTCTGCTAAGCTATTACACTTAAAGTTAAGAATATAGTGGGCGATTCTATTTAGTTGATCATACTTTTTACTCCACATGACACTTGTTCCAATATGGTTTCATACCTCTAATTGAAGATCTAAAGTGAACGGGCTCCTCAACAAGATTTATGCTTGGGAGATTCTTTAGGTACACAGATTTTCAATGGTGATTGTCATCTTTTCTTCTAAATTTCTTTGGATGAATACAACTACAAGGTATTGGGTTTGATGCCACAACATAAGGTTGAAGATAAATTATTGAGGCATGGGGTGAAATCCATTGGCCTCAAAATCTCATCAAGTATAATGCATACCCATGGATTGGTACTTCTCTAAGCCATGGTTGCATTTTTTGTGCAAATCCACTAGGGAAAGTTACAAACAAAGATTTACCAACTCTTGAGTGGTCATATGGGAAGGCTCTCAAAAAATAAGATCAACTCTAGGGATTAGATCAATATGAAAACATATTTCATGTTGATCTAGCATGCTTATGATCTCACTAAAAAACACATCTAGGAACTCATGAAGAAGTGGGTGATCATTAAGAAACACTTCTTGATTCTTAATCCCATCGAGGTCCCTAAAAGAGAGGAGGAACAACTGACATCCTATTGCATACTCCACTCCTATTGCAAGGTTGGGATCATGCAAAGTAAAATAGGTCTTTGGATACCTATAAGCTCAATAAACCCACTTGTGTCATCAAAACGTTGCATCATCTTGCACCAATCCATACCCAAAACAATGGCATATGAGCCCAAGTGCAAGATACACAGATCTACAATGGTGGTGAAGGTGCCCAACTTCAACACACAATCATGAATAAGGGATTCCATAGACACTCTAGAACTATATCTAATTTAACCAGACAACTATCAACCTAACATATTGCCACTAGCTCACACAATCTATGAGGAAGGGGAAAGTAAAGAACATGAAGCACTATAATTAAACAAAATAGATGTTAATATACCATTAATCACAACTATAATATTATAAATGGCTCCCTGATGCTCATCTTAATGGTTATCAATCATTACAAAAACTTTGTGGTATTTACTTGCATTACAAATAGTATGCTCCAAAGAAGCCTACCTTTGATTATCTCCCAAAACAACTCTATGAGGACATTGATAAAGCCTATGATCATGTTAGCCACAAATAAAACACACCCCCATACCATAGCCATGCCTTGCACATGGTACACTTTGAGATGGTTGAGTATGTTGGGATTTCCTACTATGCTTCCAATTATGACCTCTAGTTGTTGCATTATTTGTACTATGACCAAATTAATGACTCTAAGAAAGCCTCTTCCTATGTTCCTACTGGAGGCCTATCTTAGGAGGTTCCAAATATGCCTTGGAAGAACCTATTGGCTATACCAGAGAACTCTTAAACCTAGTCTAGAAGGCTATGCACTATGAACCTGTGCAACTATCCTACTACAAAAGCCCCTAGCTATATTGTTCTTGGCTAATCTTGCTTTCTAAATAGAAATAAAAAGAGTCTTAGGTTAATGTGATTGAACATCTCTAGCAATACAATGATTAAGGCATTGAACAAAGTGTTATACCAACATAGTCTCGTCATGTGTAAATGACATACTACCTCATTTCAAAGAACCTATTCTCACACTAATCCACTAACATGGTCCCTTGCTAGGGATGGAAAAACTCATCAGAACATGCTTATCATTGGTGGTCATAAATTAGTCCTAAAAGTGCTCTTCAAATATCTGCCATGAAATGGTTGTGATGTTCAGTTCGAGTTTCTTCTCCTCTGTGCACCACTAAGTAGATGCAAAGCTCCTAAGGTGCAAAATAGAACACTAGGCTCTAGTGTTTCTTAGATAAGGTACACAGTGAAGAAAAACTATTGGTTCCAATGAGTATTGAGAGGGGAGGTGAATCGGTGTGAATTTTCCAATTGGTTTGTTGAACTATTATTTCAAGCAATCTGGATAATAAACAACCACTCAACTAATACCACAATGACAAAAGAAGTAAGATAAAAAACACAATCTTTTGTACAAATGTATACATTAAGTTACACAAGGATTTGTATGTGGAAACCCTTGATGAGGATGAAAACCATGGTGAGAGTAATATACCCACTAGCCTTTCACTCCAGAGAAAAAGTTGTCAGGCTACAAATGTTCTTTTTGAGAACACATTTAGTTATGAATGTTAGCAAGTTGTTAGGATTACATAAGCCTTTCAAAGCTGCCTTGTTAAAGGATTTTAAAATCTTGTTCTAGGAGGTACCTTGTTAGAGGATTTACAATATGTTTTCTACTAGAGCATGCTTAGTCAAGATCTTACATCATAATCACAATAATAAGGAAGTAGTCAAAATGAATGATCTAAATAGGTGGCACATCTTTTCTTGTAGATCACTAGTGTAAATCTTGAAGATGTCTTGATGTTCTTTCGTAGTGTTGGCTTCCCATGTGATATCTAATGTATCACCTTGTCACTCTCTACTACACTCTTTCTGTAGTCACCTATCTGCATTGTCTCACCAATTTGATTGACTTCTATGTTATTTTTAATTCTTTTTCTCCACAACACTTCACACCTATTTGCTAATAATGAAGTTTCCAAATTATATACTTCTACAATCTTCTCGATGCCAAAAACCTAAAAACATCGTGTCCAAAGTTGATGCATTCATTTGAATTACACGTCTGAGCTATTCATAGTGAACTCATGAAACCTACTAGTAGGGTCTAGACTGGTAACCTCGCCAATCCTTCTTTGAGACTAGATATAGCTTCTATCCTTGCTTCTTTTTGCTGCTCGAAATGAACTTCACACTATGCTGCCATGTGTGTCCTATTGTTGTGTCACATCGACAATGACTCACCATGTTGATTGTGACTTAACACATTCCCTATGTTTATGTGCTTCCTCACCCTCATCTTCTCACTTGATTTGACTAGTTGTAGTGCCTCTCCCATTTGATTTCTATAAGCCATCCCGATGGATGCAACCTTGATGATCACTCTTTGTGAGTGATCATGATTGAAACCATGTTAACTTATATGTTATGGTGCATTTTCTATTGTTGAGTAATTATTATTATTTCCATTATTAAATGCTTAAATAATTAGAAATGAATTGTCCATGTTGGATTCATTGGTTATAGTGCTACGGATACGTACCTTGTTCATTTCAAAAATTTATGCAAAATGGGCTATTTAAATGATTATGCAAATGAAATTAATTAGATGCTTTAATTACACGATTTTGTTTAATTGTCACTTCAACTATTATTATTGTACATCTACACTTGATTGTGTTCGTTTATTGTACATGACTTATATCAATGGCTGTGGCACATGGAGTTATTGATCATGCTTTTCATGTTGAGCCAACGTTGTCCCTATATGGGTGATGTATCTTTTAGTATTATTTTAATCCTCAAGTAATTGGTAAAACCAAATTCATAATGCATTATGTGATTAGGCCTGTGAGCGTGTCTATGCATTTAGAATCCCGCAATGGTTGTAGAAAAGAATAAATTAAATGTTGTTTAATGGGTTAGAAGGGTTTAATTATTGATTTAATCTTTATTTTATTGCTGGCTAAATTGTTGTAGTTGAATTCCATGCAATTGGAATTGCTTGATTTATTTGGGTCAAGGGGCCGATTGGTTATTAAGTCATTTTAATAACCTAATTTATAAGTCACTTTGGAAAAGTGCTTACATTGGCAAAAAAAGAACTTTATTGAACACTTTTGACTTTGTTATTTCATGCTTGGAGAGAAAATCGCCAAAACCCTCTTCATGGCATTTTCTTCTATTTCTCATTGGGTGAGATTGACTTAGTGAATCGTCACAAGGATGGTCTCATTGGATTTGTACTGGGAAGATCTAGTTATGCCGAGCATTTTAGCGCATTCAGTGGGTTTGCTATTTTATGGAGTGATTTCTCGTTTTAGCCCTTTTGGCTGTGAGGTAGGGCCTTCTGGTTTTAATGATTCTACTATGCTTTAGCTTCTAATTCTTGTTGTTAAATGTTAGGGAGTGGATAACTAGTGTTCCCCTCCATTTTTATGCAATTCCAACACTTGGTTGGACGGGTGTGAACATTTGATCTTTTCAGCATGTGGGTTTGGGGGTTTTCCTTTTGTTAGGCTGCTAGATTTCCATGTAGTTTCTAAGTCCATGATTTAATTTGACAAGTGTGATTTTGGGTAGATTTGATTAGTGGGTTTTCGATTTTGTTGAATTCCAAGATGTTTTAGTTTTGGGTGTTTTGGCATTGTCTCATTTTGCATGTCATCTAGTTTTTCACCCATTTCTTTGTTTGACTTATTTAGAGATTGGATCTTATATCCCTCACTTTAATGACTAGTATCATGGAATCAAAATGGTTATAGTACATTCCAGAGTATTTTATCTCTTGATTCGAACTTGTGTTTCCATAGTGGATTTTTTGACTTGTGTCTTTTGCCGAATTTATTGGATTGGGAATTCGAGCCTGTTTAGCAATTTTTATTGGGCCCTTGGTCTTATGACCCTATTCTTGAGTTGGGGTTTTAGTTTTTTTGTTATCCAAGAACTTTAAGTTTTGGGCTTTTATTTTTGCCTCATTTTGCATGCCACCCATATTTGGTTGAGATTTTGGCATTGTCTCCTTGGATGGTGGAAATGGATTGTATTCTATGTTTCCTTGCATGTTATGTTGTTATTTCATGGACACTAAGAATCATGTAGAATCCATACTCCCAAATTTAGGCTGGTTGAGTGAGTTCATGATGTATGATTTTGTTGCATCATTAGGATTCATATAGAATCCGTACTCTTAGATATAGGTCAGTTGAGTGATCTTGTTATACTTGGTATTTTTATTGTTTCTCATCCAACCCTTGTCATTTATGATCTTCGTGTAGATGGTGTGCTTACATACAAGCACATGAGCATGCACTTGTTGGGTTCTTGCAAGACTTGAACTCCTAGTTGCTATCAGTTGAGTTATGTTCATTGGGGTTGATTTGGAAACTACATTTCCTATGGGCACTCATCATGTGATGAGCATGGGTATGTAAGGTAGACAAGTGGAGGGGCTTCTCTCATTAGCCTGAGTTGTGTTTTTGAAGAGGTAAATGTGAAGAATACTTGTATGATTCATCTAAGGGTATGTGCCTATACAAGTATTCATCTAAGATAATGAATAATGGGAAATAAAACTAAGATAATAAAATGTGAAATACTTGTATGATTCATCTAAGGGTATGTGCCTATACAGTCCATCCGAGGGCAAGTGTTTGTACTGTTCATCTGACGAAAAAGTGTGATGGCCTCCCAAGGGAAAGTTTTTGCACGATGTTTAGCTTGGGATTCACAATGCCAAGCGATCTACTCTCCACTAGAGTCCCTACATAGTAGACCCATAGAGTGTTTGACAAAGACCTATTGTATTGCATTGTCTCACAATCTTGGTTTCAATCTTTTGTACTATTTGGCATGAGTGTTAGCCATGGATGATTGTATTGTGTGTTTGTGGTTGGATCATTATCTCCATCAACACAACAAGAGTGAGTCTATAGGTACAATGTGGTTGGGAGGTGTAGCTACTTGTACCATTACTGGGACCAATGTATAGAGATGGTCTACTTCAATTTGAGATCGGTGCTGGATATTCACTTGGTACTTAGGTGTATCTGAAGTGTGTTCCCTTATGATTTATGATTTATCTTGGATGCATTTATATCATGTTATATATGATGTTTAGTATGTTTACTTTATGCATTCCTTCATCATGTTGTAGCATATTGCTAGATGATGTTTCTTACCGCTACCTTGGATTAGTGATGCTATTGGTAGATTACCAAGTTGAACATACTTGTTCTTATGATGTTATTTGATGGTTATTGGTAAGAATGATATCATGAGACAAATCCAACTATCTGTTTGGCAATTCGAGATTCATACTCAGGGGATGGTTAGGGGCTTTGAGGTTTTGTGATGCCATTATGGTTAGGAGGAAACAAGCACGATTGTTTGTAGTTTGATGGCTTCTTTGCTTGTGCTTTCCTTCTTGAGATAGTTGATTTGTGCACATGTATGGTAATTATGATGTTTCTTTCCACATGATTACATTAGATGCTATGGATTAGATGTTAGAGTTATTTGATCTCCTTTATGCTTTTGAGTGTTTACTCCTTGACTATGGTGGTTCTGGTACTCCTTGGTGTGTTGGTTCTAACCCTAGAACCTACTTTGCCTCTTAAATGGCTAATTGGCCTTATGTTCAAAACTTGAGTGATATTTGTTTAGCATTGGGCGATACTGGAAAAGTATCACACTATAGTAGTGAAGAACATCGTATAATACTGGTACAATATCACATGGCCATAGTAGAAAGTATCATATGGCTATAGTAAACTATCACCTGGCCTTAGTAAGAAGTATCACATGGGTAAAAAGTATCGCATGAGTAAAAAGTATTGCCTAGATACAGTAAAAAGTATCGCACGAGGTGTGTGGGAAAACCTACTTGGGTAGACAATGGGCACTTTCCAACTTGTTAGATGTGGTCTTGAAGGATATTTGGGTGCCCTTTTGGGGTTTTTTGCTTCCTATATATAAAATATATCATTCAAGTATAAGTGGATTCTCTTTTCATTTACTCTTCTTCTTCTTCTTCTTCCTTATAGTTAAGATATATTATCTATATGCGATGATTCATTTGAGATAGGTTTCAGACCTCTCCAAGTTAAGATAAAGAATCTAAAAAATCTCAAGGCTTCAGGAATTTAGACTTAGGTTGATTTCAGGGGTTCAAGATTCTAGACTTAGCCAATTTAAGGATTCAACATTTGCCTTTCAGAATGGTGTCCTGTAGATGAGTGGTTGTAACCAAACACCCTCATCTTGTGCATGACTTGATGGTCTTTGCCTACAATTCTTGATTATGCTATAGTTAGTTGGAAATGAACTTGTATGTTTAATCATGCTAATAATTTTTTCCTTGGGGCTTAAAAAGAACATCTCTCCTTGGTATTCTCATGATTCATGTAATGTGTAGTTGTAAGCTATGGTCTAGTGCTTGGGGATATCTGGAAGTGTTTGTAAGACTTTCGCTGGTGTAAGTGAACATGTGAGTTAGCCATGTTCCCTATTTTATTATCTTGTATCAATGTTTCATTCTTGCACTTGGTTACTTTATGTTGTTTTTAATTAACTTATCTTAAAAAAGGGTTATTTAGTGCATGTTTTATCCTTGTGTTCCAAGGATCTCTAGGCAGGGCATTACACCAATGTATATGTCTACTGGTGGTTGTGAGACAATGTGCATATTACTCCCTCTATTTTCCAATTGCCAATTAATGACAACACCTTGGTGTGCTAAGTGTTAGCATCACTAGTCTCCTTTCTTAATGCCATTGAGAATCTTTGGCATAAAGAATCTCCCAATCCAACAATCTCCCCCTTTGGCATTGATGGAAAAAAATTTGATCATTCTTGATTTGTTCTTCAACTTTACCTTCTTCATTCCTTTGACAATTTGGTAGATGACTCTACACTGGTGTGAAATTAGTTGAAAATATAATGAGTCTTTAGTTCCTTCTTCTCTCCTTTACCTTTCTCTATATGTGTATTCTTCTTGTCCTCTGTTCCTTCCAACTCCTTAAGTTTTGCTACCCCTTAGTCTTTTCTCCGTTAGGGTGTCCCCCCCTTTATGTTGTCTCCCCCTATCTTACTCTCCTCTTTTCTTATTCTCCCCCCTTTTTTTTATCAATGGCAAAACATATAGTCACGGGGGTCACAACAATCCCTAGTAATGAGTTTGAGAATCAATCCAGTTGTGCCTACTATGAGTCTTTAAGATTTCTAAGAGCAAGTGCCTCAATTCTTATGTCCTCCAAATAGTCTTTGACCTTATTCAATGTAGTCATGTGACCTTTGGTCAGGTGCATCTCTACATTCTTTATGTGCTCTTGTATGATTCCCAACAATAGGGATAGGAAGCATTGCAACTTTAAGACCTTTAGAGTGCATTTCCCTTGTTCATTCTTGATCCTATTGATTAGATGAAGTTTCTCATGGATTTGTGTGGTATATTATGTTGCTAAACTAGTTAAAACATCAAAAGAACTTTGTATTTTTATTTATCTCTTGTTGATCTTTCTTCATAGTGTTCTCTAAGTTAAGCATGTATCTTGGTGGATTTGATACTTTCTACAATACTAGTGAAATATCCTTTAATACTTCCACCATAGTGTCCTTGGATTTTGTTAGTTTCACTCTTCATTGGTCAATCAGGTTTGTGAGATTTTTTTTTTGTTTCCCTTCCATTATCTTAGTCGCGATCTTATAAATGTCAACATTGTCAACAATTTGTGCTAGTTGACTTATCATATATGTATTGGAGTCATATTGGGCATCAATAGCTAATCCAATGGTTACATCTCTGGATTTTACCAATTTTTGGGCTTGCTTTTACCTTTTTCTTGATTTCCTAAGTAGATTGTACTTATGAACCAATTATGATATCTGTTAATTTCCTTCATATTCATCTCGTTAAGTTGATCTGTTGCTTGATTGTGTCCATTTCAGCCGCATTTTCAACATCACATTCAAATAGTGATCCTTCATCTTCTAAACTTGAAGAAGATGATTAGGATGAGGATGTCAATTATTGACCCTTCCTCCTTTTCTTCTTTCCACGTTCTTTGTTGCCTTTATCCATGTTGGTCTAATTTTTCACATGATGAAATTTCCCTAACATAGGTACTCAAAAAATCAGATTGAATCTATCGTTGATAAATAAGGTTTCTTGTTTAGTCTTCCAGATTTTGTTTGCCTTTGAAAAATCCTATTAAATCCTATGTTTCTTCCCTTTTAAAGTCATGGGCACGACATCTTTTTAAACTTTGGCGAATATTTTGTTTCATTTTAAATTTTTCGTGCCCCCAAGCGATCTTGTTCTCTTATGTCTCTCACCATCCAATTTTGATGAGATCTACGACTATCGCTACTTTGCTATGGTGAGTTGTGCACTTCTTATGTATAGTGAGGTAGCAAATGCCATGAAATTAAAGAACAGTGTCATAAAATGGAGATGTGGTAGTCAGAAAATGTGTTGCGACTTGTTGGTGTTTTAAAATGAACTAAAACTACTAAGCAACAAAATGCTTAATACCAAGATGACAGTACTCATACAATCTAAAGACTAGCCAATTCTTGTTAACAATTGCATGTGCAAAGAATTTGGGTCCAACTTCATCAAAACCAAGGGTGGTTTTCTACTCTTTTGGCTCTACAAAACCAGGGTGGGTATACCTAGGTATGATTCAAGACTGGGAAAACTGTATGAGGATTATTTCTAGTTTCATTTTGATTCTCATCTCAAATCCTCAAATACATACACAATTCTTGATAACTTGATAAATACATCCCATATAACAGATATGGCCAAAAATTCTTCTATAGATCTATAGATGTTCTCAACAATAGTGGCTAACTGAAGCTAAAACATTCCATGCAGACAAGTACATGCCAAATTTTAAGATCTATAGGAAAAAAAAGTAAAATTGATTTAATTTTTCATTTTTGACAACCATTTGTGATATATTCCTCTTTCAGCTGGATCAGATTTGATCAGTGCCTAATCCATTGGGGTTCAAAGTCTATAGAAAATTCTTAGATCTAATTTATTGCCTTACAAATTTTTTTATTAGCAATTCTTATCTGAATTTATCATTCAAAACCCTTTCCACTACTATAGCAACCTTATCACATTCACCAAAGCTTTTACTTAATCCATTGAATTAACGACAATGATAAACAGATATACAACCTAACTGGATTGCATTCAATTGCATAGGCCTTTACCTATACAACATCAAGATAACCAAGTAATCAAAAGGAGACAAAGTTTAGAAAGAACTAATATGGGGACAGTTCAAAATTTGTATTCATTCTCCTTGAAAATTGTATACAATTTACAATAGACTGAGAATGACCTTTAGAAAGAAACACATATCATTCTGTATTCATGTATTCTCAGAGAAATGATAGAGAAAATACATCACAAACTTTCTTTCAAAAAAGATTGGACCAAAGACAAACTAAGCATATCACTTAGAAAAATAGAATTCGGACCCTTCTCTAGCCTTGGAATCTCACTTAAATAGTGTGAGATGCAACAAGCTTCAAGCTAAGAGAAAGTAACAGGTGTCTTTTACAAGAAACAATTTACATACACTTGTCACAAAATGACAAAAATGTTGGTAATAGAAGATGTTCAAATCAAAACATTCTTTTTGGTGGGTCAATCTCTGTCACATACTCTAATGTCGCTGAGTTGGCTACTATTCTGATCCTTCCTTGTATGCAATAGCCAAATCAACCAATGACAAAATTTGTTCTGATGATGGCATGTCAACCTCCACCTATGGGCTTTCATCGTCTTTATCCTATATTGTGGGAATAACTTCTGCCTTTTGCCCCTTTTTAGTTGTATCGACATCCTGTGGTCTTGGGTCTACAGTTGAAGGTAACAGATTATCCTTGTCTTTTTCTTCTAGTTGGGTCTGAGTGGTGATGAGGTTAATGATTTGGATCTCCTCACTTTGTACCTCATCATTTTCATTTTCATCTTCATCAAACTGCTCACCAAGAGCCATGTCTGCCATCCACTTGTCAAATAATGTGTCATCTGGCCAATTGAACTGCAAAATATCCCTCTATCTTTTTAGCACATATTCAACTTCATTATTAATGGCAATGAATTCTTGTTTTAAGGAATCAAAGAATATTTGGGCCTTCACCATTTCTTCTGTTGTGGTAGCCCACCATGCATGGCCTGTTTCATTTAAGACTTGATTCATCCTTAGGCAAAATAAATCATCAACTTCTTTTGCCCATTCCTCTTTTCTTTTCAAGTTATTTCTTTATTCGAGGGCACGAGGAAACAAACTGAATTTTTGGCTCTTGTACTTGTTTAAGTAGCCTACTATTACTTTTTGTAAATGAATTCTTTTATTGTCAAAATCAGCAAGATCAGAAACAATATCAAATGTTTTTTCAATTTGATCAAAAGAATCATCTATAACAAAGAAACACAAAAATGTTATTGTTTACTCCCTTCTTACCCATTTATTCACAATGGGCTTTAGAGCCTCATCATTTGCCTTTAACTCCTTCTAGATATTAATCACCTTGGCCAATTGATCATAGATTAATGGCCATTCAACTTTGTCCCGCAGATATGTGAGAGCTTTTCTTAGTTTATGTTGATATTTAGACTCTAGCTCCACATGTAAGGCCCATAATTTACTCTTTTCTTCTTCACAATCCTCAACCGTGTATAACTGTGGCCTTTGGGGTGTATCTAGCAATTCTATGAGAGCGGTATATTTGAAAGGTTCAACTGGGGGACGAGGGTATGTTATTCTAGGCCTGATAGATTTTCCTAATAATTTTTTCTCAAGCTCAATTCTCTTTTTTACCTCTTTATTATAAGCATCCACCACTGTCTCATACTTGGTTTGCAATTCAAACATGGTTTGTTCCTCCTTCTTAGCAGTGGCCAAAAGGAACTTGGAAGAATCCACATTCCAGTATGCTGCCTGTACATGGGAGATGTCACCAACCCTTCTCACAAGTATATTCCCCATTAATCCAGACTCGTCTGGTTGCGATGATGTGGTTCTAGATCCTCTCTTCAGTGACCAACTGACCAATGCAACTTGCTCTTTAATAAATGCGGTGGCTTTAAAATCCTTTTTATTTGGGTTTTACAACTCCAATCTATTTGAAACAGAATTGAAAATTAATGCATCCGCAATATCCCAATTAGGCAACAATAATATGTTAGAAGTCTTTACCATTTTCCTTCCCTCTTCAGGGGTAATGTTCTGGAACTCTTGCATCATTTGTTCCTTTATTTGTTCTTGGATGGAGGCTTCATCCATTTCTAAATTCTCTGTTTTCAATTTTTTGCACTTTTCCTCAAACATATTCATGTTTGCTCTCCAAGCAAACTGCTGAAAAGCCCTAGATTTCACAAAACTGTCATCAGTCAAAAATTGATGACTTGGCTGTTCTAATACAGAGTCCAATTCCCTTCCTCTATAATCAAGTATTGTTAGGTCCAAACTCGGTAGTGGAGGCTCTGGAGGGTTACCTTCATCCAATTTTGTTTGAGTAATAAAAACACCTCCCTATGATCCCATCTCCTCAACTTGCTCACCTGTGAGATGTTCTTCTCCAATTCTCAAAGGAGATTGAGTGGGTGAACGTTCCTCGACTTGAGGCCTCTCTTCTCTTATTATCTTTTGCCTCTTGGGACTAGGCTCATCAGGTCTCTCCTCTAGGGTTGTACTGGTGGATCCCATTATTTATTTTCCCTTATCTATAGAAGCCCTTTTGTTTTGAATTACAACGTAACCAGGCTTCTTTTGTACAATTATTTGGCCAGCTCCTATATTAGGAGTGAAAACCAACCTCCTCATGAAGTCTCTAGCCTTATCAGGATGAGAATCAAGTAACAATTATTTCTTCTCATTTATGACTTCCATTATTGCATGGAAGTTGTTGGTGTTTTAGAAAATGTTAAAACTACTAAGCGACAAAATGCTTAATACCAGAATGACAGTACATACACAATCTAAAGACTAGCCTATTCTTATTAACAATTGCATATGCAAGGTACTTGGACCCAACTTCAACAAAACCACAGATGGTTTTCTACTGTTTTGGCTCTGCAAAACCAGGGTAGGTGTACCTAGGGATGGTTCAAAACTGGAACAACTGTATGAGGATTATTCTTTGTTTCATTCTGATTCTCATTTCAAGATCCTCAAACATATACCTAATTCTTACTAACTTGGTAAACACATCCCATAAACAGATATGGCCAAGAATTCTTCTATAGATCTGCAGATGTTTTCAACAACAATGGCTAACTGAAGCTAAAACATTCCATGCAGACAAGTGCTGGCCAACTTTGAAGATCTACAGGAAATAAAAGTAAAATTTGATTTGATGATGCATTTGAATAACCATTTATAATATACTCCTCCTTTAGCTGAAATAACTTGATCAGTGCCTAATCCATTAGGGTTCAGAGTCTATAGCAAATTCTTAGATCTAATTTGTTGCTTTACAACAAATTCTATCAGCAATTCTTATCAGAATTTATCATTCAAAATCCTTTTCAATACCTAAGAAATCTCATCACATTCATTAAAGCCTTTATTTAATCCATTGAATTAACAACAATGATAAATGGATATACAACCTAACTAGGTTGCATTCAATTGCACAAGCTTTTACTCATACAACATCAAGGTAGCTAAGTATTTAAAAGGAGACAAAATTCAGAAAGAAATGATATGGGGATAGTTGATAATTTGTATTCATTTCCTTTGAAAATGGTATATCCTTTACAATAGACTCAAAATGATCTTCAGAAAGAAACACAACTCATTCTATATTCATGTATTCTCAGAGAATTGACAGAAAAATACATTACAAACTTACTTTCAAAATTTGGACCAAAAACCAGACTAAGCACAATACTTAGAAGAAATAGAATTTGAACCATTCTTTAGCCTTGGAATCTCACTTAAATAGTGGGAGATGCAATAAGCTTTGGGCTAAAGAAAGTGACAAGTGTCTTCTAAAGGATACTGACAAATGTCTTTCATAAAAGACAAAAACAAATAATAGAAAAGCTAATACATCGAACAATCCTTGGTGGGTCCCTTTCTGTTATGCTTCTCAGTTGTTGAAACAAGAAGATAAGATCTGATTCTTCAATTATTCTTCATCCTCAGAATAAATAGCCATGAGGTTTGAAAGTGATGTATCATCTTCAGTTACCTGTAAATTTATTTCAACCTGGGGATTTTCCATGTCCTCATTATTAACTACGAGGGTGACTTTTACTTTTACATTTTCCTCCTCATCATCTTCTGACATTTGTTCTAGAAACTGATTTTTCCATTTATTAAAAGAATCATCATCTGGCCAATCAAAACTTAGAGCTTCTCTTTGTATCATTATTAAAGAATTTGCACTTTCTTCTAAATCATCAAATTCTTTTTTCACAGTAGTATAAAATAACTTTATTTTTACTAGCTCTTCATTTGTCTTTGCCCAGAACTAGTGGCTAGTTTCACTCATGATGTTTATTATTCTTTCATTGAATAACTCATCCATATCCCTTTTTCACTTTTCCTTTTCCTTTATTGTATCAACAGATTCTAAAGCACAAGGAAATAGGGTGAATTTTTCAGCAATATATTGGGAAAAATAGAGTGTTAATCTTCTCTGTAAAGAATCTCTTTCATCATCAAAATTCTCTAGCTTATTTAATAAATCAAAAATCTTCTCAACTTGATGATAAGACATTTGGACTGCATATATACATATGATTGTAATATCATTATTTCTCTCCCTCCATTTCTGTGCAAGAAGAGTCAGTTTATCCTTATCTCTGTTCAACTCATCCATGAGGGTTACAATTCTTGTCAACTGATCAAAAAAGGTTGACCATTGTATTTTATCCCTCAAATATATCACACCCTGTTTTAATTTCTCTTCATATTGATTTCTCAATTCTATTTGCAACTCATGCAATTTTGTTTTTTCCTCTTCAAAGTCCTCTGCAGTATAGAATTGGGGCCTTTTAGGGGTGTCATGTATTTCAATAATAGGGGTTGATTCAGATCCAACCAATGGCTATGAAGGGTATGCAATTGTAGGTGCATTGGATTCTCCCATTTTTCTTTCCCAAGTATCCTCTCCATTTGAGACATTTGGTTTTCCAGTGATTGTATCTGTATACCCCTTTCCTCATATGCTTTCAAAACTTCTTCAAACCTTGCATTGAGTTGGGAAAACTTATCTTCTTCTTGTCCAGATACAACACCACCCAATTTATCATTTCTGAAGCCATTCCCATTACTTGTTTACTACTTACCTCACTAGCCTTATAAACTGTCAATGTACCAGTATGTTCTGTAGTGGGAAACTCATGCATCCTGGTACTTTCTCTCTTATCTATGGACGACAAAACAAGGGCTTGGTGGTCATCACTAAATTTGACCCCTCTATGAGCTTGTAGTACTTCTTCAACGATTGTTAGTTGAACATTGTTCTGCTTTCTTACTGAATAAAAAACAATAGCATTTGCTATATCCCATTCTGGCAGAAGGAGGACTCCTGATTGTCTAACTATTTGCCTTCCAGCTTCAGGAGTGAACCGGGCAAAATCACTCAAAAACTTTGATTTTACCTCTTCCTTGATAACCAGGTCAGATTTATTTGGTTGCTCAGCTTTGATCTTCTCACAGGCTTTCTCAAAATTCTTTATATTTAATCTCCATAAAAATTGAGCAAAAGCCCTAGATCTTACAAAATTTTCATCATTAATAAATCTTTCAGAAGCCTGGGCAACAATTGGGTCAATTTCCTTACCTTGGTAACCAACAATGGTCAGGTCCAAGGAAGGTGTAGGAGGTTCTTGTGGCTCTCCAATATCCAGGTCTGTAGAGGTGACAATCACATCCCCTTCTCCTCCCATTTGTCTAAGCTATTCCTTTAGAGATGCTTCATCATCTATCTGGATTGGAGACTGGCTTGGGGAGTATTGTTCTTTTTGAGAAGAAGAAGACCCTTGCTCTAATTTTCGTCTTTTTAGAGAGCTGGCTGCAGATGGAATTCTTGACCTTGGCTCCTTATGAGGGGGTACCTGTTGCACACTTTGAACCATGAAATAACCTGCCCTTTTCTGCAATGTATATTGGCCAGGAGTTACCACATTTCTACCACTCATTCTTCTTTGTATTTCTGTTGCCTTGTCTAGGTGTGTCTTAATAAATATATCTTTCTTTTCAATCATAGTCTGAATTATTATAGCAAAATTATTCATTAATGCCTATATTTTATCTCCCTAGTATTTCTTATCTTTCAATGGGTCGTACTGGGGGTCAAAAGCATTAATGAATTCCAAGTTTTTACTGAAAACTATCCATTTCTTTTTCCTTAATTCTTGCTCCTGCAATGTGAAAATATTTTTGATTATATCTTCTGGATAGTAAACTCGATGTACCATATGGGAAGATCTCACCCTTTCTCTTAATAAATCATAGAATCCTTCAGGGTCAATGAATATGGTGTGAGATTCTGCCATGTTATATTTATTCAAAAACAAATTTAAATGCTTCCACCCCTTTTTAACAAAAACAAAATCATGCACTACAGTAACCATTGGAAAGAAAGTGCCCTTCATGACCAATTCGCTCTCATCTATAGTACCTATCTGCCATAAGAGCTCGGCTATCCCTATCTTCAAAGGTACATGAAAAGGTAGCACATGAGGTTTTCCTAAGAAACCATAAACTCTTATTACTGTTGAAACATTGTAGGGAATTATATCCCCCCAGTTGTGACTAACAAGTAGCCCTTTAGCATGGTCCTTGGGTCTGACCAATTCTAATAATGCTTGTGGGATTCTAGGGCTATCTCCTCTTAAAAGAAGTCGAAGCTTTGATGCAAAATACTTGTCAAATCTTACATAACTAGCATCAGTAGCCTCTGAAGTCATATCCACACTCCATAACTGCACTGGATTCCTTTCTCCATCCTTTGTGGTTTCTAACTCCATACCCTTGGAGAAGAAAGTATATCCTTTGTATAAACATACATGCATCATTAATGAATACCAACAGAATGGTTTGTTTACTTTCCCCTTTGCTATTCCAACCAGACCATTGTGAATCTCTTTTGCTAGGAAAGTGGCAAAATCCAGAATGGTACTCATTCCAAATTGAAGGGTTTGAGCAATTATAAGGACCACAAAACCTAGAATTTGATCACCCTCATCTATCCCCAAGATCTTGCAAAGAGAAAAATATAGTGCTTGAGCTCTTAGATTGAAATGTCTTCTTAACAATGGCTCTATAGTACTGGTTGTGATCACAGGCAAATTAGCAACCCTAGCAGCATGCTCCTGTAGTGGCCTTGTTCTCAAGTACACTCATTGTGCATCATATCTAGCTTGCAAATCATCCAGATCAATGATTTCATGCACAACGTGGTTAGGGTTTAGGTTGAAAACCTCACTGAACAGCTCAGGGCAAACCCTAAAAAGGTTAACCCCTGAATGATTTTTTACCCACCCTGTGATAGGATCATACCTCTTTGCCAGGTCCATCAATAAATCACTATCAAAGAAGACATTGGAGACTACTAATTTTCCAATGTCAAATTCCCATACATTGCTCATAGGAGTGTCCAATTTTTGCTCTGAAAACCATTTCTTAAACAACTTCAAACCTCCCATGGAAACCTGGGCATCCCTTATCCAATTAGCTTTGTCATAAAATCCTTCTATCACAACCAATCTAGGGTTTTTTGGAATGAGTTCCCTTCCCTTAGTTATTTCATGCACTAATAAGAGGAATTGTTTGAGAAAATCATCATGCACTGAACGTTTTAGATAATCTTTTTGTTTAGTAAACTCTTTTCGAGGCAGCATTTTTAATGAAACTTTGGAAAATTCACAACAGCAGATGCTTCAAATTTTACTCAGAAAGTCACAGAGCACTTACCCACCAGAAATCGCACTTCTGCACTATATGATGTCTTCTGCAATTTTATTGGAGTATTAACCGAGAAATTCTGTGCCTTAGCTCTGAAATCTTGAATGCCCTTTTCTTTCTGTGCTTTGGTGATTCATTAATGGTGAAATCATGGGTTCTTTTTATGAATTAAAACCACACACACCAGGTCTGGATCACATTTACTCTCAGTAACCGTTGCCCGCAACTTGCACTCAAATTTGAATCCCATCCGTAGATTTTATTAGAATTGCACGGTCCTAATTTAAAAATAACAAGCTTTACAGTCTTTTTTAGAAAAATGCTACATTTCACCATTGCGCTTCCCTGCATTACTTAAAAACCTACATCTTCATAATGCGGGGATGCACCAACCGTCGATCAAGACAAGATCGACAATCAGAATAATCCATTTTGTATTAACGACCAACTAGCTGTACTGACCAATAGGAAACTGCCATATTAGCTCATACTGTCTGACAACACTTCACGCTAGTGGATACCATATCTTCTTCTGAGCAAGCAAGTGTTTGACATCATCACGGACACGCGTCACAAATGCGCTTCCCTGCATTACTTAAAAAACTTGCATCTTTATAATGCGGGGATGCACCAACTGTTGATCAAGATAGGATCAACGGTGATAAGACTTTCACCTTCATTAAGAAACCAAAAACCCTTCTGTGCATACCTAGCATTACACGTCATCAATCGTTTGCAGTGTAGCATATTCAAATACAAATACCTGACCCCACTTTGCCACGCGTCACCACTACGCTTCCCCGCATTACTTAAAAACCTGCATCTTTATTATGTGGGGATGCGCCAACTATTGATCAAGATAGGATCAATGGTAAAACATGCTTGGTAAGTAATCTTCATAGCTCTGCCAACGAATCCACCAATGATATCGCAGAAAAACAAAACGTGTGCAAAAGTACTGACAAAGTTGACATACAAGAGCTTTTGCGGTGTACTGGATCTCATAAAACACAAGGGCTACATGTCGCAAATGCGCTTCCTCGCATTGCTTAAAGACCTACAACTCTATAATGCGGGGATGCGCTAACCCTTGATCTCTGATAGATCAATGATGATTGAAAAAAACTTCAACTTGGCATCCTTTCAAATGGAAAATCACAATTAAAGGTACATGAAAGGTTTACCAAAGGAATTTTGACTTAAATAAAACATTAGGATAAAAAGCCTCGCCAAATTTCTTGAAGAAAATACCTTTTTCAAAAATTTGAAAACGAGGGCGCCACAAAACAAAGGCATAACTGATTTTTCACCCAAATATCAAATTTTTTTTATATTATGAAAAATCACACCAACAAAAGTTACTCACGAGTTTATTCATTCTATAGCACTATCTAAAGGACTATAATTTTGATCAAAACAATGAATGAATTCTAGGACCTGGGAGTAAAATCTCCATTTTTCTTTTTTAGTTTCTTGCTCCTGTAATGAGAATTGATTTCTTATGATGTCCTCTGGATAATATGAATCATGTTTGACCGGTCCCAGCTTAATTCTATGGCTCAAAGTCTGATTGAAAAATCTCTCAGAATCACAAAAACGGGGATGGGAGGCAGCCATCATATATTGATCCAAAAATTTAAATAGAAAGAGCTATCATGCCCAAACTACGAGGGCAAAAACACACAATTTTTTTTTTAAATTAATAATTAAAATGCTTTAAGTTTTAATCTGATCTCTTGCAAGAGAAGTGAAGGTTCACTACAAAACATCTTAGGGAAAAAAAAAAATCTAGAGGATGAGTACATCGTTAAGATTTTGAAACTTTTGTTATTAGATTGATATAAATCTTAAGTTACGTTATTACATTAACTTCACAATAACATACTAAAGTATTTAAATAACAATATAAATAAATTTAGGTTAAAATTAATTGAAATATCTAATCAAGACTAATTACAAGAAATATCATGTCTACCCATTCATATATATATATATATACTAAAATTAACTTTATGCAAATCTCAATTTTTATTTAGACCCATAATGCTATTTAAGAATTAAACATATCAAAAGATATTAACAATATAAGTTACACTTAACTTTTGACTAGATGATAAAGAAAACAATTCAACATTTTCTATTTGTTTAACATATACTAACGTAATGGAACAAGATAATAATTCACAATGAGTTTGCTAAAACCTTAAATGTCTAAAATTACTACTAAATATATAAAAAAAATTAAAACAAATAACCTAAAAACAAATCACAATTAAACAAACATAGTTATCAACTAACTTAATAACTAAATGATTATAAATTATCTTCAACATAATCCTAACTTAAAACTTTATTAAATTAAACTAATTACACTTCAACAAATTAAAATTTCATTTTAAACTAACAATTTAAAATTATTAATAAATAACAATAAAAAAAAAAAAAACTAAACTAAACTAACATGCTAAAAATAAAATAACTTAAAATTTAAACTAATTAAACTAACTACTAAAAACAACTTACAATTAAAAATTATTAAAAATAAATTATAAAACAAACTAACTATCATACAATACTAACCTAACTAACTAACCTACTAACTCTACCCTTTTTCCCCCTACACACCTACACCCTCCCTACACTGTCTTCATGGGCAACGCTTCCCAAGGAGCGCTATCCTTGGGACAGTGCTTTGCCCAACCCACTTTGAGCGCAAACCTTTAAATCTTGCGCAGGCCAAGGATTCAAAGGAGACATGACCCAACTTATGCAAAGTTTTTAAACAATTTTATTTCCATTCCATGGTATGTAGCATTAAAGGGAGGGACCAAGGTGACGTCATCCCAATGATGACTAAAGACTTTGCAAGGGTTAAAATTGTTTTTAAAACAAAACTATTTAAAGAGCATCTTAGGATTTGACGCCCAAGGAGGGATGGTAAACATTTATCATAAAAAGTTTTATAGGTGAAAGGGAGATATTTAGGATAAGATGTTATATGGATCATTTTATATTGATTTTATTATTGTTTTCTTTATTCATTTTAAATATTCAATAAGGCAAAAAGAATAATTAGGGAATCTTTTTGATTCTCTGTTACTAAAAACATTTAAATGCTTCTCCCATACAAAAGGCAGAGAGTTTTTACTCTCTTGAACCAAATTTTTGTTTGGTCTTAAAATTTCTAAGTATAGATTTTTAAAGTTGATATATTTACCAAGAGGGGGGTAATTTTTTTTTTAAAACAATGAATAGATCTACTTGCAACTAGATGAGCCAAGAGATTTAGGTAATCTTTTAAACCACAATGCAAGAATTTATATAATTACGATAATCACAAAAACTAATCTTCCATTCATAATAAAAATTTTCGTTTCCAACATATAAGAAAACTTAAAATCTTGCCAAATTGAACATCATCAATTCCATCCTAATTTTAATGTGCATCCATCTAATTTAAAATTATAATTGATTCTCATGCTAAACAACATTACTCAATCACCATTTTATTGACAAGCCTAATTCAAAGGCTCAGCTGGGAAAGAACTAGGAAGAAAACTCGACGTCGTTACCATTACAACAAGGTTTTGAGAAAGAAATTACATAGGATTTCAATCCTAAATTACAACACTTAAGATTAAATTTCCTTCATGACCCTCATCAAGGAATTCCATGACAAATTCTGCAACACATTTCTACAAACCGTGGAGGGGATAGAATTTGATTAGGTGACTAAAAGCATGACCAAGAACAATTCAAACATGCATATTCATACAAGGTTTTCACAATATGATTTACAATGAATCAACACTAGGTAAAGGTGGATTCTTCCAACCAGGAGAAGTCAAGCACAACACCAAACAGATGTTCAATTGGGGCTATAAACCAAGAACTTTCGTTCTTCCATTTCAACATACCATGATCATACAAAGTTTGTGCTGATAGGTAGGGGCCCATAACATCCTACCCTTTCTCCCTCTTCTCATCCTGAGAAGAGACTCTACACTGGTTGGAGTCTAACTAAACAGACCTTTCCCAAAATTGGTCACTTCTGCCCTATCCAAGGGTGAGTAATACCAAAACGCCCATGCAAGAAAATCTCAAAATTTCCAACATAAACATAAAAAGAAATCATCCAAAATAACATGGTTTTCAAATCTTTCCAAGATACCCACAAACATACAAACATTCAAACAACAACAAGGTAGCATAAGCATGAAACAAGAATGAAATCTGAACAAGGGAGATGACAATTCCTACCTTCACAAAGAGGTAATGGCAATGAACAAGTTTGAGTAGAGCTTTCTCCTTCCTTGCTCCAATCTTCCAAGACTCCTCTCTAAATGTAGAGATTGGGTAACAACCTCAACTAGTCAAAGAAAGGCCTCTAAATAAGCCTCAACTCAACCACCCCAAAAGGATCAATAACTTCTCCCACCCACTTACAATTCTAGAAACTCCTAACTCAAACTATTTTATGGTTAAACATTAAGTGGAGGTGAGGTAAGGCAACTCATGGTAACCACTTGCAATTTTCGTACAAAGGTAAAATGAGACTTTTTGAGTGATCTCCAAAGTCAACAAAAGGGGCTTAAGGGTTGGAAAAGACCCCCAACCCATACCCATACCCCTAGGGTATAATTATAACATGTTTTAAAGCCTTAGGAATAGGTTTGGAACCAAACAAAAGCTAAGAAATAATTAGGACCAACTAACAACTCTAACAATGCAGATTAAGCACTAATCCGAATTAAGGATGACAAGACTCGATTAAGAATCAAATTAGCAAACTAACACTAACTTAAACCAACTTGGGTGCAAAGGTTATACAAATAACCCTAATCATTGCACTGAAGAACATACACAATTCACGAGTGTCAAGCGACACTAAAAGAATAGTTATGAACATTAACATTCACTGAACACAGAAAGAAAATACATACATCTCACAATACAATACTTGAATTACGAACAACAAGGTTTCAAAAATTAACACATAGAGATCAGTTCTGTTCCTCCGTCGATTTCCTCGGCTAAAATATCTACACACTCATTGCACACATTAGTAGTCTCAAAAATGACATGTACATATGTATATATACGTATCAGGAATCATATAAATTAAAACATCCATCTATAACAAAAATCAGGGTTCCTCTCATCCTATTCAATTCTTAACCATTTAAAATATCTTAACAAAAATGTTAATCCTACCTTTTTCTTAATTCATCAACATTCATATACATAAAACATTAAATGACAAACATCAAACATCTGAAAATAACATCACATAGCATGAAATAATATAGTATGTTCTAGCATCGGATAATGTCTCGACATCTTGAGTCATGAGTATCAAAATGATAAGGTAACATCTAAGGCTATGAAGGGTCGGGGTGAGGCCTCACAAGAGCCAACCCCCTATTGTAATTACGAACTGATTGGCCACTGTGCAGGTAGGGAAAATTGACCCTAGTTGCCTTTTTGACAAAAACATTTCTTCTATTTCTCCTAGTTGCCTTTTTGACAAAAACATTTCTTCTATTTCTCCTAGTTGCCACAAAACTTCTACCATTCTTACCTTTAGAGGTACTTGGTAAGGCAAGACATGAGGACTCCCTTTAAAACCATAGATTCTAAAAATAGTAGAAATAGGGTAAGGAATAACATCTCCCCAATTATGTGAGACTTTCAAATTATGGGGGCTATCCATAGGCCTGATAAGACTCATCAATACCTTAGGGATTTTGGGATTGTCATTCAATATGAGACATCTTACTTTAGAAGCAAAATATCTATCAAATCTGACAAAACTGACATTATTTGCATCCCAGGCCATATCTGCGCTCCACAACTGGACTGGCAGTGTTTCCCCATTTTCCTCTCTATTCAATTCCATCTCATTATTGAAAAATGTCACCCCCTTAAACAAGAACATGTGCATTAGTAGAGAGTAATGGCCAAAAGTTTTTTCCACTTTGCCTTTCGCAATTCCAACAAAACCAATGTGAATTTCTTCAACTAAAAAGGAGGCAAAGTCAAAGATAACATCTACACCGTAAGAAGCAATTTGAACCGTCATATACATAAGGCCAATGGGCATGAAATCTTGCTCATCCTCACCAAAAACATGGCAAAGGGTCCTATATATTTCTATAGCCTGAGAAGTGAAAAGACTCTTCTTAAAAGGCTCTCTAGAGGCTGCAGCAATTACTAGCAGAGTTTTGATAGTACCAATGTGTGCCCTTAGTGCACCTCCCCTAATTACATCTCTCTTTGCTTTGTATTCTTTTTCTAATTCTAGAAAATTGATTGACACATGGTAATCTTATAATGGTTCTAAGTGAAAAACTTCTCTAATTTCTTTAGGGCTAATTGAGACCAGAGGCACACCATCATTTCTTCTCACAACCCTAATGGATTGATCATAATTCTTGGCAATATCCTCTAGCAAATCATAATCCATGAAAACACTCGAAACTATTAGCTTTCCCAAATCAAAATTCCATATATTAGCATGAGGGGCAAACAACTTTCTTTTTGAAAACCACTTCTTAAACAAAACAAGGCCAGTTTGAGTAGTTACTACATCCCCAACCCAGTTCCCCTTGTCATATAAGCCATCAACAATTTTAAGCCTAGGGTTTAATGAAATTAATCTTTTAACCTACGCAGGCTCTGTAGTGGATCCTGGGAGTAATTCTAATAAATCATCATGGACATTCTTGTCCATATAATTAACTTGCTCAGAAAATGCTTTCTTAGGAGGCATCTTGATTGTAATAATGGGAACTAGAATGTCACAGAAGTTATGTGTGAGTACTTACTTGATTTGCTAGAATTATCCTTCTTTGAACTTCTATAGTTCCTCTTCGAATAGATGTGGGATAGCTTCATGTCTTTACCAAACTTAGCAGCATGTGATCGACAGGTTCTTATGCTCAGAGAACATGAAATCTTTGTTGGCGTGGGATTGGTATGAATGAAAAATCATCTATATTATACTCTATTTTTTCACACGCAAAGATTTCATTAATCATAAATGCACATAATAGGAAAACAGAGTAGCATCACACTTCGCTTTTTTTTTTAAAATTTGCTCTGTTGATTCTTGAAAAATCCTACGATCCAGGAATGAAAACTAGGCTGACTCAATGTTCCTTTTAGCACATTGGCAGTCAACCCAATAAACTATCTCCATCTGTATCTTTCCTTCAAAGATGGCATTTGAAATAGGGCCCACAGATGACCAAGGACACGTGTCATCGATTCGTTAACTTGTTATAATTATCTTTTGAGCACCTTTCCATAGCGAGCTAATGATAACCACTAATCTTGCTTTGATTGTATGGCAAATATTTGAAATGACTTTTTTAAGAAAACAATGGTGGGTCCCTCGCTTGTTAACTTTCTATACTTATCTTTTGCACATCTTTTCATAGCGAGTTAACAAGCACCATCGATTAACACTTGATCTTGTGGACAACAACTTACTGCAACAGTGGTGGGTCATCGTTCACTAACTCGCTATGCCTATCTTTCATGTGTTTTTCCATAGCAAATCAATAATGGCCTTTGATCCTGGTTTGATCTACGATCAGAATTTATTGTGTGCTTCATACATAGGGAGTGGGTCCATATATTGCTACCGCTGAGATGGCTGAACACGCTGGCACACACATGTACTCATTTTTATCTATTAATAACATCACGGATTCTTGGCCTTGCCGAGTTTGTGATCTTCAGGTGGGTCTCCATATCGCTATCGGCAAAAACACCAAATATTCGGCTAGCGACCTCTCGGTAGATAGACGCCGAAAAAAACTCCACTTGCACAACAATAGAAGCAAAATCTACACAAGATTTTCTTCAGGATTCAAAAAATCACTTCCTATTATAAAATAGTGCCATGTTTTCCAATGATCAGGTCCTCGCCAAGGCGCTATCGGGAAAGTAGTGCTTTATTTTGGCTAGTGATTATAGCGACTTTTGACGGATTCTTATTTTTGGTGACAGAAAACAAAATGCACATTGATTGAAAATCCTATCAATTAATGCTTGCATCATAAAAGGTGGCCATGCACATTTATAATGCTACATGGGAACTTCCATGGTCATATCTACTCTTTAAAAGAGCACTGTCCTTCTACATTAATTCAACATTCACTATGTCACCACTGACAAGTCGCATTGATTTCTCTGATAGCAACTTAGCGAATGGCTGAGAAAATTGGATGCTGATGACCAGATTCACCACTTCCTTCACATGCATTTATTTTAAAAACTGACAAACCAGGGATACAACACGTGCAAAAATTTGCCTCATGTCATCATGATTCTTGGTGCCAGATTCAACCTTTCAGTAACTAGACATATGTCATTGCCTCGCTAACTCGCTATATGTAACCATCGGGCATTTTTCCATAGTGAGTTAACAATGACCATGGATTCAAAAGTATCCGATGGTGGGGTACAATTAATTTCATAGGGTTTGCACAATGGACTTAACATAGGTGGGAAAAATTTGCATATCCTCCTACTTTTACAAAATTTGCACCAGGGAAAAATTTAAAATGAATGGGGCATAGGGTTTTAACCAAATTTTCAAAGGTTAACAACAATAACATTTATCTAGGAACCCTACTCACCATTAACGGATTTAAAGCTGATTTTTTTTTCACCTGGACAACGGAAAATATTAATTGGAAATTTAGACCAACACGACTAAGGTTTTACTCACGTGCATTTTGTTAGAGCTATCAGAGCAGGAAAAGGAACCCAGTAAAAGGCGGGTAGAAGATACCACTAGAATATTAATTTTTTTGACGATTCGTTACTTCACTATCAAAAAAGCTTAGCATCTTGCCGTTAGTGACATAGCGAATAGCCTGGAAATATATTACACGATGCTCTCCAAATTTTGTGATGATCAAAAGATTTTACAAGTGGCATGGTGCATAATAACTATTCTTATCAGAGGCATTTAATAAGAGCGATGGTGACTTGATGTGCTTTTATTCTTCAAAGTTGGTCAATACTTGATGCAATCCATTTACGTTGTATATCTTTTCATCATTGCTATTAGTTCAATGAATTAAGTAAGAGCTTTGATGAATTTGACAATGTGTTGTAGTAATAGGAAGGACATTTTGAATGATGGATTCCAGTAAGAATTGCTGATAATATTTGTTGTAAGGCAACAAATTAGATCCATGGAATTGCAGTAGACTCTGAACCCCAATGAATTAGGCACTGGTCAAATTAATTCAGCTAGAAGGGAAATATATCATAGATGAACATAAAATGAAAAGTTATAATCAATTTCACTTTTATTTCCTAAAGATCTTCAAAGTTGGTCAATACTTGTTTGCATGAAGAATTCTAGCCTTAGTTAGCCACTATTGCAGAGAATACTTGTAGATCTATAGAAGAATTTATGACGAAATCTATTATATGGGATGTATTCTATTTAAAATGTCACAATTAGCTGAGGATGAGAATCAAAATGAAACTAAGATAGTTCTCATACAAAAATAGTCAAATTGAGTCATCCCTTAGGTATACCCACCTTGGTTTTGTAGAGCCTAAAGAGAAGGAAACCATTCTTGGTTTTGTTAATGTTGGATGCAAATGGTTTGCATGTGTAATTAAAAATAGGAAATGGCTAATTCTTAGGTTGCATAAGTGTTATCATTTCAGTATTGAAGCACTCTATTGCTCAGTAGTTTTAAATCTCCAACAAAATGGTGACTCTACTAGGGAGTTGTCCAACACATCTTAAAAAAAGTACTACAATTTCTTTGGTCCTATTGTATAGATGTGTGTCAATCTATTTAGTATTGCTCATGGTTATAAGAGGGTGTTTTAGTGACAAACCTTGAGAATTTAAAAAGAAAGAAAGAAAAACCCAAATGCCCCAAAGATACACTAACGTATCCAGCCTTTCCAAGTGTCTTATCTACAAAGCAAGAGTTGCAATCTTATAATTTTAGTGATTGGTCCATATGTATCAGATATTTCTATTTTTATTTGTGTTTTTCTTTGAAGTCAGGAATAATTGTAATTGTGTATTTTCCCAAGAAAAGGGTGGTGATTTAGTCAAGGTTTTGAAGCTGGTGCTTATTTAGTATATAGTGAAATGGTTGACAAAAGAAAAAATACCAGAGCTTACACAAGAGCCCATCCTGATGAACCAATGTATACTAATTTACCTAAAGGTGGTAGGAAGAACCTAAATAAGAAAAAGATAGATCCAAATCCCACCTTGAAAGCCAGAGGTAGTGTATCAGTCAATTCCCAGTATCAACCAGTGATAGGGAGGGAGTCTTCTTCACTCAGCTCTGAATTAGAAACCACAAGACTCCTAGGAGGGATATTTACTACCCAATACCAGATGAAAGAACATATCAAGATAAGGATATGCCACCGGTAGAGAATATATCCCCCAGACTAGATCTCATAATTGAAATGCATCATAGGTTAGGACTCAAGAGTTCTTTTAGAGATCCTTCTAATCCTAAAATAGTCCCATATTCTAAACCAAATCTTATAGATCTAGATGACCCTGTTGACTCGGAAGCTACTTTTGTAGATTCTATAGAAGTACAATAAGAGATAGGATTTCTAAAGAAATGGGTTGCTGAGGAAGAAGCTAAGTGCATTCATCTTGAAAAAGAGAAGGAGCAAGCCACCTTGGATGTTATGATAGAAAGAGATACTCTACTGAGAAGGATGGCTGCCTTGAAAGAATAAAATAAAAAGTTAGAAGAAAAAACTACAACTCTCCATACTGATATTTTGGAGATGTAGATAGTCTGAGAACTAAAGTTGAAGAACAAGAAAAACTCTTGAATCAAAAGCAAGAACTAGTTGTTGCTCAAGTCCAAGATTATAAACCTATCCAAGTAAATCTTGTAGAACACACTATGAAAATTGCAGACAAAGGAAAGGGTAAAGCTATAGGAGTCCAAATAAATGAACCTTAAGCTCAACCAAGCAAACCCATAAAACCTTCTATGTCAAAATTAGGTCTAGAATTGGAGAAGGCTAGAAAGGAGAAGGAAGATTTTCAAAAGAGCTTGAGAAGGTGGAAAATGAAGCTCAAGCTGCAAAAACTAGGAGAAAAATCTAGTTCATTAAGTCTAATTCTGCATTAGCCCCATGGCCAAATGTTTCCACCCCAGCCTTAATTTTTGTACCTCCTTGTGGACCAGTAGTTTCAATTTAGGGAGTATCTCAATCTGCTCCTGCCTCATCATACACCATTTATACTCAAGACCCTATTGTTCAGCCCCAAAAATTCCAAAATGTTCCTCTTAACCAAGCCAACATAGCAAGTACCTCAAATGTTCCTAGTTTCTAGAAGAAACCCGTATACATGGAAAAATATAACAAATATCATTTGCAGGTATTCCTAGTGCTCCACATCCCATATCTTTTTATTTAAGAGACAAAGTGGTTAAGTTTTATGGAAATAATGCTATTACTAGCAAAGAACATTTGAGAGTTTTCATAGACATGTTAAATGATTATGAAGTTGAACATGAAGATGTGGTCATGAATTTGTTTGTGCATTCACTAACTGAGGATGCAAGGGATTGGTTTATAAGGTTACTTGATGACAGTATTACCTCTTGGAGTGACTTGGAAAAATTGTTCAAGGAGCAATATGGAGACAACACTAATGTAGGATTCATGTTAAATGAATTCAATAACATCAAGAAGAATCCTAATGAGTCCACATTTGACTTTAATGTAAGATTCCAGAAAGGTATGTACAAACTGTTTCAAGTTATGAGTTTGAATGAGGATGTTTGTCTCACAACATATTTTAATGCTTTTGATAGCAAAATGGATTATCAGTTGAGGGATAAGGATCCTAAAACTTTAAGGGATGCCTATAAAGTTACAATAAATATAGAGAACAATAGGAAGGCATTTGGAAAATTGGGGAGGAGCCAAAGCTTTTCAATCCGAAGAATAACAACAAAAGGGAGGGTGATAAAGCTCCTTTAGGAAAAAAACCAGAAGAACCTACAAAAGGCAAGGTGTTGGAATTGCTTAAAAAGATGAATCCCACTAGTTTCAATAAGTTAAATGTTTATGAGAAAACCCCTATGAGTAATAGAAATTTCAATAGACACCCTAGAATGCAAAATTACCCTTATACTACCCAATGGAAGGATGGCAAGCCAATCCCTAACCAGACTCAAAATGTAAAAGATAAGGGTACACCAAATCCTCTGCAAAGGAGTTCAGGAAATATGAATGATAATGTGCCATGGTGTATTGTTTGCCAATCACCTCACTCTATAGAATATTGTGCAGTTGCTCCATCATTTGCTTCTGATCATAGTTTACAAACCGAGGAGGAGGAAGAAGAAAAGAGTCATGATGGTGTAAGTTGTAACATGGTAAGCATGTGTAGTGATTGTGTTGATTCTGATTTAGAAGAAATAGAAAGTGATCTGGAGAATAAGAAAATTGCTTATCAATTACATCACCAACAAGTTTTTTTAGATAATGAAGTCTATGATGAAGATCAAGTATGTGTTACATCATTTAAAGTTGGTCATGTAAGTTTAAGAATGCCTTCTAAAGAGGAAATTGAAAGAATCACTGTAGAAATGATCTCCTGTAGAAAATACAGGAGTACACACTCTATTTAAGCACATGGTGTCTATAACACTATTTTGTGTGTCACACCCTTGTAGGCTTATCCTCTCATCACCACACTTACTTCTATGCTTAATGGAGGATAACCCATATTTGGTGGACATGTGCTTGGTTGTATGACACATCATGATGCTAACTTCTATGCATTCTAGAAGCTCTCCTGAGGCCTTTATATACATGCACTCCTAGTGTACTCTGATGAACCAATTATTGAATACATTGTTATTTTGATCATACTCTCTCTCTTTGGTCTACTTTGTGCTTGTGTTTGAGTTCTTAGTTCCTAGGTGAATTTTGCCCTTAGGAAAATTCTTACATGGTATCATAGCAACTTGGAGACTTTCTCATCACATAGCCATTCGAGACCACACTTGCTTCATCACCTCAGCCTGAATCTGGAGTGCTGCAAAAATTGGGAGTGTCCAGCATCATATCTAATCTCGCCATTGCATTCGAAATGCTAAACTAGTGAAAATTGACTATAAACTTGGCTATCTTGGCCCAAAATTGACCTTGAGGAAATTTTTTTTTGCAAATCAGAACTCGAAGGCCTGATTTGTGGTATGGGTATGGTCTTTTTTTGCAGATTCATTTGATTATTCAGATTTGCATTTTTTTTATTTTCTGCTATTTATTTCCCGTTAGAGTATTTGTGGAAATTCGCAGAAATTTTTTTTAGCAGACCCGGGCAGTGACACCCCGGATCTGCCATTTTGTGGAGGTTGTATTATTGTTTCGCAGGTTTATTTGAGATTTATTATCTCAGGATTATATCATAGTATTTCACAGGCTACGCACGATTCTGCTTTCAACATCCATCGACAAACGCAAACTTAAGTCGACCGACGGCCTTTCATACATATCCGCAGGGCATTCTTTGTTATACCTTGCGTAGCCTTTGTCTTTTATAGACATTTGAGCCCACAACCCCAAGGAATGTGGGATTAATATCCCTTTTTTGCATGTTGCAATAACCAACTTTCGGCTGACTATTCCCAGTTCTACTGAAATAAGATAGATTCTGATAGATACCTCGTCTCTGCTTGCATTTTCCCAGTGTGTGCTACACATATTCCAGTAGTGATTTAACTCCTTTTTCCTATGGATTTTTGTTCTCTCGTGCGCTAAGTTATTTTCCCATTGCAATAGTCCTGGCCACACATTGCATCTTCGGCGAGGGTTTCAAAACTCTGGCAGGTGACAGACTTTTTGGAAGCAGTATTTTTTTTAAAACAAAACTCCCATGAGATTTAAAACTTTTTTGACCTCCTCTTCCGGTGAATTCTTCCTACCATCCCACCAGATTAGTCTTTCTAGTGTCACTGTCAAAAATTTTGAACACCCAGATTTTGAACAATGTCAGCGGGACTAACCCATGTGTATAGGCCACATGTTCTTCAACAGAAGCCTACATGACACTTTTTTATTGCTTCTTGTAATAGCCACGTTAGTCACAAAACAGTGAACCGCGTCAATGGATCTAGACACGATACTGCCACATAATCCTGTGGAAACCATTCCTCAAGTGCCACATCATCGTATGGAAGTTTTGACACATGTCAGTTTGTACAGTACAAACATCTGAGTCATCCTGTCACATCAACCCTTGGCTCAAATTTTTGCTGACGTCATCATTTGCTGAGGTTAAAATTGATTCCCATATGGATGTCATTCTAGGGAATTTTAAAACTATCTTGATGGCCATTTGATCATCAAATTTAGACTTGCAATTTCTCCTCCAGACCCCTCTCCAAATTGCGTTTCAGTTTGGTAGCCTGACTTTGCGAGCTCATAACTTGGACATCTAGACTCCGATTCAGGTGCAATTTTTTTTGAAATTAGGTAGAATTTCTTGAATTTTCTAGTGGTGATGTTTTTTTTTGGTTTTGGGGCACAAATTTTGTAGAAATTGCATTTTTTGGTGACTGTACTTGCATAATCCTACATTTTGCAACTTCAGAAGCTCCATATGAGCACATCTGGTCACTTTTTTAGGTTCCATTTTTTTTGAAAGGGTGTATTTTTTTGTCTACTTTCCAAATTTGAAGTCAAATTCTAGGGTTGTGTGTTTAAGCCTCATAAGGTAGTTGTAAAAGAAAAATTAGATAGTCCACTTTGTTCATTTTGACAAGTGGCCCATTGTAAACACACTACTTATAAAGTACCAAGCATCTTTTTTTTGGGGGGGGGGGGTGTGTCTTTTGATTGAGTGAAAAAGGGGGGTGTGTAATGTGTTTTTTGTGTCTCTCTGTTGTGCTCTTTTCATTTTTGCATCATGGGTTTTAAATGTCCTCTAACTTCATGCAGCTATTCTACATGGAAAGATATTGCATGGAGTAGATTAATGGAAAAAGGATATAGTCTATATGTTGATGGTACTATTACCAAACCTACTGATGCTAAAGAGCTCATTGAATGGAAAAGACAAGGCCAATAGGCTTTAGGTGTGATTAGGAGTTGTGTACATGGAGATCTTCTCTTTCACATTAAAAATTGTTCAGAATCTAAAGAAGCTTGGGATAAACTTGAACAATTGTATGGTAAAGTGGATGAAGAAAAGGGATTTCAGATTGAAGATGATCTACTTCTCTTGGATCCTAAGAATTATGACACAATTCAGGATTATATCATTAAAGTCAATGAGTATAGGGCACTTCTTAAAGATTGTGGAAATCCCATGAAGGATGAGAGGTTGATTCATCACATCCTAAAGAAGCTATCTTCTGAGTACACCAACTTTGTTTCGAGTTTTAATACTCATAGGTTGACCATGGGATCTGCTTACCAAAAGCCTTCCTTTGATGGATTTACATACATGTTGATTGTTGAACAATCTCACTTGGTGGATTTTGGACTTCTCAAGTCCTTAAAGACCAAAGCCTTCGTGGCTAGTGATGATCAGAAATCTAGTCAAGGGGGAAAAAGCAACAAGAAGAAGAAGCAGTGGAAGCAAAAAACACAATCTGAGACACAACAATACTCCTCTCAACAAGATGGTTCTTCTACAAATAAGAAGGGAAGTAATGAAAAGAAGGACAAACTCTTTTGTGCATATTGCAAAAATCCAAATCATGATGAGCATCATTGCAAGGCAAAAAGAATCGATGAGTTAGAAAATCTACTCAAGAAGAACAAGATTCATGTTATAAGTACTTCCAAGGATTCAACTCCTACCTCTTCAAAAGGTAAAGGTCAAGCACTTATGGCCAACACAAGTTCTTCTTTGGAATGGATACTTGAATCAGGTGCCTCTTACCACATGGGTTCTTCAAAGCAAGACTTTACTTCATTGAAGCAATCAAAGGTACCACACATCTTCGTGGGAGATGATGCTAAGATGGAAGTTGAAGGGAAAGGACATGTGGAAATGGAAGATGGTGAATTCAAAGATGTTCTCTATGTTCCAAATCTAAGCTCTAATCTCCTATCAGTTTACCAAATCACTTACCTTGGAGATGGTCATAAGGTTGAGTTCCTTCCCGATTCAGTGATGGTGTGAAGTCTAAAAGATGATTCATTGGTAGAAGTGGGGAAAGTCAATGATGAAAAGAGGCTTTATTCCTTCTCCCACTTTGTTCCTAAGAGTCCTTCTCAAGCCTTTTTAACTCACTCTACTTCAAACATAAACTTATGGCATGAGTGGTTTGGTCACCTTGACTTTCGCTCTCTTCAACAACTTTGCTCAAAATGCATGGTCAAAGGTCTACCCAATGTCAACTTTTCTAAGGGAGAGTATTCATCTTGTTTAGTGGATATGAATCTCAAGGAGAAGTATGATAAAGGGAAGTCTTCTCAAGCTCCAGTTGTTCTTCAACTAGTTCACATGGTATTAGCAGGACCCTTTGCAGTGACTTTAGTCAACCAAGGCTGCTACATACTCACATTTGTTGATGACTTTTCAAGATTCACTTGGATCTTCTTCCTTCATCATAAGAATGAAGTAGTTCATAAGCTTCAATATTTCAAGACTCATGTTGAACTCAAGTCAAGGAAAGCCATCAAGATACTAAGGGTGGACAATGAGAATAGATATGTAGACAAAAGACTTAAATTTTTTTGCAAAATTTAGGGGATGGATCTTCAAAACTCACTAGCATTCAGTCTGCACAAGATCGATGTTGCAACTATGAGGATTAGGACTCTCAAGACCATGGCAAGTTGCATGATTAAGGCCAAGTCTCTTGATCCTACACTTGAAGTTGAAAGCATTAGTAGTGCTACTCACACACTTAATAGGTCTCCTCATCCAGTCTTAGATGGAAAGACTCCTTTTGAGGCATGGTGTGGCAGAAAACTAGTCCTCTACTCCTCTCCACACATCATACACAGTGGAAACTAATAGTGACACCAGCGATAGTGCTTCAACAAGTTTAGACATGTGGGGTTCTGTCGATAGTTGTAGTGAGAGGTCACATCAGTCTAGTCCATGTGCTTATCTTGCCACAGTGAAAGGTCCATCTCAGCATGGTACATCTCATCTTCTAGCTCCATCTCCAGTTGACTTGGGAGATAGACTTGAGGACTTACATCTTCTCATCGATGATGATTCTTCTATAGTTGTTGTGAGGGCTCACTCTGACCCTCATGTCCATTCTCTACATGATCAATCTGAATAGTTTGGTGTGATTATGGATCCTTATGAACATAAATTAGTGGAGGTCTCTTTGTCAGTTGAGGAGATAGATGGTTCAGTGGAACATGTTCAATAGACATCCTTGACCAATCTGCATTCATTCTTTTTAGCACAGTTGGAAGGGGTGAACCTCATCATTAGTACATGGATATTTGAGTAGGTTTCAGGGCCACCATACATCTTCAAGAGCATACCTTTTCCATTATTTCTTCCTAAGGGGAGGAACACCATTCTACATTCTTGGACTAGCTTCTTCATCGGAGTAGCTTTCACCTGTTGGCATTCTTCTTTTGGGGGGGGGGGGGGGGGAGCCTATTCTGTCTCTCTTCCTTCTCTTATTCTCTTATGTATATATTGGATGTATGTTGTAATGGGGGGGTTTTGTTTACTCCATCCATCGATGCATCCTTATTTATCTCTCTTTTTAGGGGAGGGTTTTTCCCATGAGGTTTTCCCTCTTTCCCAGCTTTATGGGAGATTTACATCTTCATTATGTACATGGGTACCTAATATGGCCTAGTAGCTGGGACCCATTATGCATCTTCATCCTAGTTTGTAAGCTTAAGGGCATTCCCCTAAGTTGCACTTAAGGGGGGGCGTTGGTGTAAATAAGTATTTACTTATTACACTTACTTAAGTTTTACTTAGGTTTATGGATTATTTAATTATTTTTATTTGTGAGACACTTAGGAGTTTGCACACCTTTTGAGTTGTCATGTAGAAAACATAGGAGTATGCAACTTTATTTAAGCACATGGTGTCTACACCACTATTTTTTGTGTCACACCCTTGTAGGCTTATCCTCTCATCACTGCACTTACTTCCGTGCTTAATGGAGGATAACCCATATTTGGTGGACATGTGCTTGGTTGTATGACACATAGTGATGCTAACTTCTATGCATTCTAGAAGCTCTCTTAAGACCTTTATATATAGGCACTCGTAGTGTACTCTGATGAACCAGTTATTGAATACATTTTTATTCTGATCATACTCTCTCTCTTTGGTCTACTATGTGCTTGTGTTTGAGTTCTTAGTTCCTGGGTAAATTTTTCCCTTAGGAAAATTCTTACAAGAAGCCTTCTAGCATATTCATAAAAGATATCACCCATAAGATGAAAGATGAAGACAAGAAGGCTAGTGCAGAGAGAGTCAAAATTAAAGAAGCCAAAACAAAGAAGTGGGAACCTAAGAAGAAAGTGCAATTCCAAACAAATGAAATGACAAAAGAAACTGTGCAAGAAAAGGGATCACAATCTGATACTACTAAGAAATTAGTGGTCCCTGCTGCTCGAAAGGTTCTCATTCTAGGTATGATTATGAAACCCACTATTTCTGATCCTCTTGACATGCTATCCATGTTGTCACAGATTACTGTTAATGTACCCCTATCTGTGTTGTTTAGAATTGAAGAACATAAGAGTAAATCCTTGACATGGTTAGAAGGGATAGGAAGTAATAATAATATAGAACAAGATGCTATTCAACACACCCCTTTAGTCATAGAAGATAGTGGTATCATGTCTCAAATTCCCTAGATGTTCTTAGATGATTCATCAGTAGCATATATAGAAGACATTGACCCATTTTTTCTCAGCCTAATTATCAAAGGAAAGACCCTAAAAAATTGCATGATAGATTCAGGAGCTTCTAACACAATCATGCCATTCAAAGTAATGGAAGCCCTAGGTGTAAAAGTAGATGCTAAGCAAGACAGATGTAGGGTCATGGATGCTAGAGAGGTTCCAATTATAGGTACTATAAATGCTCTTCCATTTAGGTTAGCTGCATACCTTGAGGTAGAATTGACCATGTCAGTTCTTGTAGTTGATATCCCTCCACACTATGGAATGTTTCTATCTAGAAAGTGGAGTGCTGCTATGGGGGGTAGTCTACAATGTGACTTAACCTATGCTACCTTTTATATTGGAGATAAAGTTGTTAAGGTAAACAGAGAGCCAAGGGTCAGTCACATTTTGGGAGAAGAAATTGACAAAGATGCCACTTGCTTCTTAGATACTGGTGTGAGTGCATTTAGAGCTAAATTGATCATTCAAGAAGTTGAGAAGCTTCCTACTGTTATTGAACATGAAGTTGAATCTTGTTTGGATTCACCATTACTATGGACCATGATTTTTGATGGGGCTAGTTCTAAAGAAGGTACAGGGGCAGGGGTAGTTTTTGTATCTCCTGAGAAGAATATATTTAGGTATTCTTTTACCCTAAAATTTTCATGCACACATAATATAGCTGAATATGAGGCTCTAGTATTAGGATTAAAGTTACCTCTCACCATGGAATTAAGAAATTACATGTCATAGGGGATTCTGAATTGATTATCTCTCAAATAAAAGGAACCTATGCATCTAAAAATAGAAGATTAAAATAGTATAGAAATGTTGTTTGGGATCAGATTGAATTTTTTGATGCATTTGGTATATCATGGAGAGATAGGACTTAGAATAAGACGACTGACCTATTGGAAAATGTAGCAATTAAGCCTCAGGAGATATCATTTGTAGGGATATCACAAATTGAAGTTCAAATAGGCCATCAAGGTCATCAATACCTAACAACTTTGAGCACTGGCAAGTCTTTGAAGATGACAAAGATATTGTGAACTTCTTGCTAAATGAGGATAAATACGATGGACAAGAGATGGACTGTAGTGATTTGGTTCAAACCATAAATGGGAAGGAAATAATTTTTGGTCAAGAGGTTATACAATTAAAAAATAACAAAGTTCCTAAAGGTTTGGTTGTTTTGGAGAACATGTTTGATAACCAAGATAGGGTAAGGCCTGGTGCTAAAGACTATAAACCTCAAAAGCTAGAAGAGATAAATTTGGATACTGATGAAGCCCCTAAGAAAGTATACATTGGCCATACTTTGTCAACTAAAATTAAGAAGCCTTTGCTTGACCTATTAATAAAATACAGACATGTTTTTGCCTGGTCATATGATGACTTTGAAAGCCTATAGAGAAGATCTCTTTCAACATGTTGTACCATTGAAAGACAATGTAAAACCTTTTAGGCAAAAGCAGAGGCTAGTCAACCCAAACCTAGCCCCCAAAATGCAAGAGGAACTAATGAAGTTAAGGGATGGGGGAATAATTAAACCTATTAGGCATTCCACCTAGGTCTCTAATTTAGTACCTGTCAGAAAAAAGAATGGAGATATTAGAGTCTGTGTAGATTTCAAAAATTTGAACATTACTTCCTTGAAAGATAATTATGGGTTACCTAATATGGAAGCTATGTTGTAGTAGGTAATAGGGTCTAAAATTATGCCAAAGATGGATGGATTCTCAGGATATAACCAGGTATTGGTGAAAGAAGAAGAACAATTCAAAACAACATTTACAACTCCTTAGGGAACCTATGTGTATGTAAGAATGCCATTTGGGTTGATTAATGTAGGTGCCACATTCCAAAGATCCATGGATGTAGATTTTCATGAATATATAAATAAGTTTATGGTGGTATATCAAGATGAACTCATAGCTTATTCCAAGAAGGCTTAAGATCATTGTGGGAATTTGGAAAGGATTTTCATTAAAGCATTGGAATATGGAGTGTCATTAAACCCTAAGAAATGTGTATTCAGGGAAACTAAAGGTAAGTTATTGGGGCATATAGTATCAAAGGATGGAGTAAAGATAGATCTTGAGAGAGTAGTAGCTATTGATAAAGTCCCTAAGCCAAAGAATGTAAAAGGAATTCAATCCTTCTTTGGGCAAGTTAATTTTTTTGAGAAGGATTGTTACTAACTTTGCTAAAATTAGTAGACCCATTTCAAAGATGCTCAAGAAAGGAGCTACTATAGATTGGAATGGTGAGCCTTCACAAGCATTCCAGGATATTAAAACTATAATAAAAAATGCTCTAGTGCTGAGAACTCCTGATTATACAAAGCCCATGCACATTTTTTCTTTTGCTTCTTTTCATATTGTAGCTACAGTCTTGCTATAGAAAAATGATGAAGGATATGAGCAACCAATTGCATTTTTCAGTAAGTCATTGCAACTAGCTGAATTAAAATATGAGATTAATGAAAAGAAAGCATATGCTATTAAAGGTTTTAGATGATACTTGGTAGGTGCTATTGTCATTGCATTTGTGCCTAGTGCTGCTATGAAAGATATATTTTCTCAACAAGAGGTGCCAAGAAGAAGATGTAGGTGGATCAACAGGATCCAAGAATTTAACATTGAGATATAGATAAAAAAGTTGGTAAGAGGTCAAGCTTTAGCTAAACTCATGGCTCAATCTAATTTGTATGCTAACCAAATCAATATGGTAATAGATGACCTTAGATCTGATTCATGTGATATGATCCATTGTGAGTGGTATACCAATGTTATTCACTATCTGTAACATATAGAGGTTCCATCTCACTTAACTAAAAATGAGAAGAGGAACACAAAATTGCAAGCCATCAGGTACATAATTGTCAAAGCCAATTTGTGGAGGAGAAATTTTGAAGGGATATTATTGCAATGTGTTGATCAAGAAAAAGCCCAAGAAATTATGAATGAGATGCATACTGGAGTGTGTGGGGGACATTATATGGCTAAGACTACTACACACAAGGTAATGAGAGTTGGATTTTGGTGGCCATCCCTCTTTAAAGATGCTCAAGTTTTTGTTAGGGAATGAGAACTGGAAAACTAAATTTTTTAGGTAATACTCCTTTAAAGCCAGTTGAGGTGCAAGCACCATTTTAGCAGTGGGGTATGGATTTCATAGGTGAGATTTCTCCCAAATCTAGTACTGGCTATTCATGGATTTTAGTTGCTACTGACTACTTTACAAAGTGGGTAGAAGCTATCCCCACAAGAAATGCAATGAGTATAGTTGTCAACAATTTCTTACTAAGTAATGTCATTTCTAGATTTGGTTCCCCTTAGAAAATTGTGACAGATAATGCCATTTGTTTTAGGTCTGAGGAATTTATAAAGTTCTGTGACAAGTATGGAATGACTAGGTCAACATCTTCCCCATATCATCCACAAGGAAATGGAAAGGCTGAATCTACAAATAAGAGTTGTTTAAAAATTATTAAGAGGACCTTGGATGATAACAAGAAGGCATGGGACTCTAAGTTGTAACTTGCAATATGGGCTGACAGAGTGACTGTGAAGAAAGCCATTGGAGTAGCTCCTTCTGATTTAGTGTATGGAATTTAGGCAAGGATGCCTTAGAATAACTTGGTAGGAATCTATAATTATATCTAGTTGTATGATGAAGATATTACAGATAATATGCAAGAAAGGCTGGATGAGCTTGTAGGGTTAGCAAAAACTAGAAAAGAAGCATCTCTTAGGAATCAAAAGCTACAACTACAAGTTAAGACATTATATGATAAAAGGATAGTGAGTAAAAAGTTTGAGAATGGAGATCTAGTTCTAATGTGGAATGCTAGAATGCTAGAAATTTTGAGTCCTCATTTGAATCTGCATAATTCAATGTCCTTAAATAGAGCCACTATTGGTCTAATTTTTCACATGATGAAATTTCCCTAACATAGGTACTAAAAAAATTAGATTGAATCTATCGTTGGTAAATAGGTTTTCTTGTTTAGTCTTCCAGATTTTGTTTGCCTTTGAAAAATCCTATTAAATCCTATGTTTCTTCCCTTTTAAAGTCGTGGGTGTGAAATCTTTTTAAACTTTGGCGAATATTCTATTTCATTAAAAATTTTCCACACCCCCAAGTGGTCTTATTCTCTTATGTCTCTCACCATCCAATTCTGATGAGATCTATAGCTATAACTACTTTGCTATGGTGTGTTGTGCACTTCTTATGTATAGCGAGGTAGTGAATGCTATGAAACTAAAGAATGGTGCTGTAAAATGTAGAAGTAGTAGTTGAAAAATGTGTTGCAGCCAAGGTTTCAGTCACGTGCATTTTTTCAAAGCTATTAGAGAAGGAAAAGGAACCTAGTAAAAGGTGAGCAGAAGATACCACTAAAATATTGATTTTTTTGATGATTCGCTACTTCACTATTAGAAAAGCTCAGCATCTCACTGTTAGCGACATAGTGAATAGCTAGGAAATATATTACACAATGCTCTCCAAATTTCTTGATGATCAAAAGATTTTCCAAGTGGCATGGTGCATAATAACTATTCTTGCCAAAACCATTTAATAAGAGAAATGGTGACTTGACATGCTTTTATTCTTCTAGTGTCAAGTTTTGTTAAGAAATTGAAACTCGCTACCTCACTATTAGAAAAGCTCAGCATCTTGTCATTAGCGACATAGTAAGTTTCCATGAAATGAACATATGGTGGGACCTCAAGCAACATGGAAAGGTGACTAGGATTTAAGTATGGTTTTGTTATGCCAACTGTACAAGATTTCTTATGTCACTAATATCTTGGACCCACCCCCCATTCATAAAACACAAGAGGGATTCTGATCGTTAGATCAAGCTAAGATCAATGATTCTCGCTATCTCACTATAGAAAGATGCTAGCCTTTTATTCCATGTGACCTAGCAACTATAGGACCCACCACTCTTTAGTTTACTTCATGCAATTCCTCTACCCTTAGATCAGTCTCAGATCAACAACCATCATTATCTTTCCCTGACAAGCTGCTCGAAGGATGTGTTATGAAATAGCGACAAAGGGCCCACCAAATTTCTTTTAAGAATTGTAGTAACATGTCTACCAAAAGATCAAGATTGAATCAATGACTGTCGCTACTTTGCTATGATGAGATGCTTGTTCTTTATGTGTAGCGAGGTAGTGACCTATTGACACATGTCCTCAATCACCAGTGGATCCAGATGGAAGTGCCAACATTGAAGGAACTATACATCTGGTTAGTTCTAATTGGGTTGATTGGCCAAATTTTCAAGTGGAATACTTGTCACCTTTTTTGCATCCCTTGATCGTAAGATTTTAAAAAGATCGATGGTGCAGATTTAAACACAAAAGGTGGTGCCACTCTATGTATTAATGAGACATGAAAGCTTTACGTGTAAAAAAAATAGAGTATAACACAGAAGATTTTCTTAGTTCTACCTTGCGCGAACAAAGATTTTGACTTTTTTCTAAGTAGAAACAATTACTAAGAAGATTGTATTAATTTTGGCAAGTGTGTGAAGTAGTTTGTTTGAGCAGAAGTTGCAAAATTACAGAAAGGAATAAGAAAGAATTTCAAGTAAGTAACTATATTGTAATTTCTATTGTGTTCTAGTCCTGCAAGATATAGTCAAAAAATGCCTCCAATGGACTCATTAAATCCTAGTTTGTGGATAGCAGAGGGATTGCTTAATGAAGGTAATTGGGTTCGGGATACTAATACCTCGCAAACTGGTTTAAATTTGTTCAAAGATGGCTTGCAGAGAGGAAGTTGTTTGCCCCACATGCTGGTATATGAAATTTTGACCAAGGAAAACTAGTAGTCCCAAGTGTTTTTATGGATTATGATCTCCTTAAGAGTGTGGAAAATAGCTGTGATCAAGCCACTAAGGTAGTGAGAAGAGAACATGGTGAACTTGGCAAAATTAGAACCCTTCCAGCAATAACATCATTCTCTAAAGAAATTTTCAAGAAAGCATACTTCAATGCTAGGGCAGTAGAGATATATAGGACCCTATGCAAAGTTTTTGGAGAGGGTGAAGAAGATTTTATACCCATGAGTTTCATGAGTATAGTTACTCTTACTTTTTAATGCACATATTTTTGTTTAAAGGGGTGACATATTTCGGTAGAGGAATGGTTGTGAATGTAGATATGACCAGGGAAGCAAAAAATACCCATCTTGTTATATTTGATAGCCACATTACCTCCATACTCAGATGCTTCATATTAAGTGATAATCCCATAACCCTAGGATGCTGATATAACCAAGGAAGAGTGAAAGGTAAAAGTGACTCTCACAGTATCGTATAATGATGGTGAAATCCACGGGTTGAGGTTAGTTTGTAATCATCAGAATATATTTCATCATTGGCAGGCTTAGGAGTTGCATACACAGAGGAATCAAAGTAGCAGCCAAATCAACATAAAGAGATGTAACAGAAAGGGATGTGCAAAAAAAAAATTTGATCTGCATGTCTTTCTGTTATTTACAATTTTTTCTTTACTAATAGGTGTATGTAAATCTCTTGTGTAAAGGACACCTATCAATCACATTTGCCTTTTTCTTGCTACAACTCATGCCTATATAAATGAGTTTTCAAGGCAATGTAAGGGTCTGATTTCTAATGCTTTTTAGTCATATACTTAGTTTGTTTTTGGTCCAGTAATTTTGAGCAAGTCTTATGATGTATTTTCTCTGCAAGTTTTCTGAGAATACATGAATATAGAATGATCTTTATTTTTCTTTCTAAGGTCATTCTAAGTTAACTGCATATGTATACAATTTTCAAGGAAAATGAATACAAATTATGAGCTATCCCCATATTAGTTCTTTTTGAATTCTATCTCCTTTTGATTACTTAGTTATCTTGATTTTGTGTGAGTAAAAGCTTGTGCAATTGAATGCAATTCATTTAGGTTGTATATATTTTTGTCACTGCTATTAGTTCAATGAATTAAGTAAGAGCTTTGATGAATTTGATAAGGTTTCTATAGTAATGAGAAGGATTTTTTGAATGATGGATTCCAGTAAGAGTTGCTGATAGTATTTGTTGTAAGGCAACAAATTAGATCCATGGAATTGCAGTAGACTCTGAACCCCAATGAATTAGGCACTGGTCAAATTAATTCAGCTAGAAGAGAAATAGATCATAGATGAACATCAAATGCAAAGTTATAATCAATTTCACTTTTATTTCCTGAAGATCTTCAAAGTTGGTCAATACTTGTTTGCATGAAATATTCTAGCCTTAGTTAGCCACTATTATAGAGAATACTTGCAGATCTACAAAAGAATTTATGGTGAAATCTATTATATGGGATGTATTCTATTTAAAATGTCACAATTAGCTATGTGTTTATGGATTGAGGATGAGAATCAGAATGAAACTAAGATAGTCCTCATACAACAATAGTCAAATTGAGTCATCTCTTAGGTATACCCACCTTGGTTTTGCAGAGCCTAAAGAGAAGGAAACCATTCTTGTTTTTGTTAATGTTGGATCATGTGTAATTGAAAATAGGAAATGGCTAATCCTTAGGTTGCATAAGTGTTATCATTTTGGTATTGAAGCACTCTATTGTTCAATAGTTTTAAAACTCCAACAATCCATATTGAGTTTCCTCTTGGTAGATCTAGACTACATTATACTTCAAGGTTCTTGAGGTGTATCTTTGGTCATCTTAGACTTATATGATGTGATTTTCTTAACAAGTGGTGCATCACTATCATGCTTCTACTTTGCCTCTTGTACATGCCCCTTGTCTTGTTTCCAAGTCTAACTATTATTAGGGCTATTCTCTTTTACAATTAAAAAAAAAAAATCTCCTTGAGATATTATCTCTATTGGTGGACTCTTATTTGCTTCCCCTATTCTTTCCTTTTTAGGAGCTATTTCTTTTATTGGCACCTGAGTGTCTACGCTTTGAATTCCATCTAATTGGTGTGGAAATAGAAGTTGGTGGCTCTATTTGTATAGTTTCCTTGTCTTGTGTAGCTATTTTTTGATAATTTTCAATCCTTACTCCTTTGCTAGAAACAATTTCCTTTCTTTCTTCTTCTTCTTATGCAGGTGTGTCCTCGTTTGACATGTTGTTTTGTCCTTCTAGATTTATTTCCTCAACATTTTCTATTTTCTCAACATTGGTTAACTATTGTTTCTAAGTTTTCTTAGTAGGTAAGCTCATAGGAGGAACCAATGAGGCTTCCTTAGGTCTCTCTTTCCTTATTTCACTTTTCTTTTCCTCAATTGAAGTATAGTCCATTTTAGGTGACTTTTCTTCTATTATTGTCATCATTTTCTCTTTAGCTAAATCGCTTGGTGGATTGATCAATTCTGGGGATTTTTCTCTCTATGAGCTCTCTATACTGTGAGAAGTAGTGTGTGCTTCTCACTTTGGTGATGTGAGGTGGTTATAATTGGCTGGTATTTCTTGTAGTTCTTCCACATATCCCTCTTCTTTTGCAATTCAAATGGATCTAACTAGTTTTTTTTTTGTAGTTGCATAATGCTCTTTCCTTTTGGATCACTTTGGTTAGATGTTTGAGCTTTGGCTTTCTCATCTTTCTTTTTCTCATAGAATTTGTCTAACTATACTGCAATGGTGTTCCAACAATTTGTAGCCTTGTCAAAGGCATCATTTTCTCTTCATGTGATTACTATTGCAACGGTCTATTATAAGACAAAATTGTGTTTTTAAAACTTCACAAACATCTTTTTGTCTGATGGTGCATACTTTGGTCTAACCTTTGTTAGTGCATTGTCCAATATTTCTTTGACTTTGGCAATTCTAGCTTGCCATATATTCTAAATAATTGGTACTAATTCTTTTGTCAACTTTTCTCTTATGTTGACTTGGGTTCTACTATAAGTTCTTAGGCTAAGTAGAACAACACTACTAAATTTTTTCTTATCTACCCCCTTAAATTTTGAATACCTACTTCTTAATGTATTGTATCTACCATTTTGTACAATATCATTTACAATGCCATCAATTGAGAGTGGGGTATGTTGGGTTTTACCTTTCGTCACTATTTTGGATGCTTCTATTGCCAGTTCTCTTGTTGATAGCTTTACATTCCTGAGGACTAGAGAAGCTGATTTATCTTTTTTTATTTCTTGATCATTCCTCTTCCTCTTGTATGTCTCCATCTTGGTTGGCTAGGCAGTGCTAGTTACTTTCTTTTGTGGTATCCTTTACAATCCTCTCTAGTTTAGGTGAGGACACTTGACCTAAATCAATGTTTTCTTGAATATTTTTCTAAGGTTGTGGACTTGGTGATGATTCACCGATGAGTCCCAACTCTTCTATGTTCATCTCTTCAATCCCACTTGAGCCACCTTTGTTCTCTTATTTTTGCTAGATTTTCTTGTATTTTTCTTTGCTAACTATTTGTCCTTTTATTTGATGAGAGCTCCTCTTCATCATGCTTGTGCCAAACTTGGGAAATTTTTGGTCTACTGACATTGCCAGTAATAGGCAATATGAGGCCTTGCCTCTTGCTCTATCATTTTATATTGAAAGATTGTTAACCAGTGTGTGTGTAGTTCAACAACTTGCACCATATAGTAAATTTTGGTTTCCAAAAAGAATAGTTTTTTCTTATGCTCTTGATCAAGGGTAAAGGGGATCCTCTCTCTTTTGTGCATGTCTTGTTGACATGTATTGAAATATGACCTTAACATGTCATCTTTTTTGTCTCCTAGTTACATATACATCTTGCAATTTTTCTTTGTGCTAGGTATATCCTTATGAAAGTTGAAGAATGGATACCCTGGGAACTCTCTTTCAAAATAGAAGAACATATCTACCAATATGGCTCAATATTTTAGTGAGTGTATGTTGTAGTTCTTCTTAATCTTACAGTACATATTGATCCTTAATTGTTTATGAAGCCACCCACTTAGGTCAAGTGTAGCATGGTTGTAAATGATTTGGTATGCATTGTATACTACTCCCCTCATCAAAATATTCTCCCTATTAGAATAATAGAATCTATAGGTGATTACCATTGCAACAAATCTCTTCTCTGAAACTGGAATGTACTCTATGCCACATGCTCATCCATCTTTGTGTGCTTTTATTAATTTCTAAATTTTTCATCTTTGATTTTCTTAGTATTTAGTTTTACTCCCATGCCACTGGATCCTATTACCCTCCAAATAAACTCCTTTGTGATCTTTCATGGCTTGTCCAACCACATGTACTGGTCATGTGCCCTACTCAACACAAATCTTACCCAATCATCTTGGAAGAAGTTAGGAATGTCCACAACATGTTGCAATCCTATATTTCTAGGTGCCTCCATTTTGGTTTCATAACCCCATTTTTGCAAAATGACTCAAATAAATTGGGAATTATTTCATCACCAAGCTCCAACATTTTTACCTTTAGTTATGCACTCACATTGTTGATGAACACAACATTTTTTGGTAGTGATGATTGATGCAGGAACATGATAGGTTGCCTTGTCACCTTGCATGTTTTTGTTTAGTGTTGTCAAGCTTGTAGTGTTCGCCGAGTTCTAGCATTTCCAATTTGCAGTTGATGCCAAGTGCCAATATTGCTAAGCTCCAATTTTGACCAAGTTCTTGTGTTGGTCGAGTGAGTTTCCTTTTTTGGCCAAGTTGCTTCAAGTACCAAGTTGGTCAGTAGTGTCTTTTGATGCTCGATTCCTTCTTTGATTGACTTGGTTTGTGATTGGTTCTTAGTATGAGCCGACTTGTGTATTTAATTTAAGTTATGAATTTAATGTGAGGATTCTACGTTGAGATGCATGTAAACTATTATGAGGTTGATCTTCTCTAATGTAAAGATCTATAATCTTCTATAAGCCATTTTGGAAAGTATAAGTAGTAAGTCTAGGGTTAGGTTTAGGAGATTGAAGAAGAAACTAGAAGATAGAAGTTAGCGAGTGGGAGTTTGATAGAAAACCACTAATTGAGCATGATGAATGATTTTTGATTTATTTTAGATTAGTGTATTGGCTGTAGCTTGGAAAGCCTTACAACTAGGCATGTTTGCTGATATTTTAATGAATCTATGAGATATTTTTGTTATTTTCTCTCCTTGGTGTTGTTCTTTGTGTTTTCCTTTCGTTTGTGATTCTGAGCAGGGGAGTTTGATAGGTTTCAGTTGACTTTATTTAGTTTGATCCTTTCCTACTATGTGTTAGGTGGTATCAAAGCTAGGTTGTTCATGGGAATGGATCATGTGGAACCCTAGATCTTGGTTGTAGGGTGACAGATCTAAGGATTTGACCTATAAATTGTAGAGGGTTACAATCTTGTAGGAACCCATTTGTGAAGGTGGTTCGAGGAAGAGGAAATGATGATAGTGCCATAATGGACATGTTGAGATAGACTATAATGAGATTAGATGCTATGGAGACAACCTAGAGGATAGGAGCACATCTTGATGATGTGAGTGATGTTGAAGCAATGACAACAAACCCTAATATTGAACCGAAGGAAGATCAAGATGGAGAAATACTTTTGAGAGTTTTATCTAGAGCACATTCAAAGCCTACTATGGAAATTGTTCATTATTATGGCAAGTTGGATACTAATGTTATGTTGGATCTAATCTCTAATATGAAGAAGTTCTTTAAGTTTGAAATCACTCCTAATAGGAGGAAGGTGAAACTTACAGTTACAAGGTTGAAAGGTCACGACTCACTATGGTAGGAGTATTTGTAAGTTGATAGAAAAAGGAAAGGCAAAGAAAATATAAGAACCTAGTTAAAGATGGTAAAAAAGATCAAGAATAAGTTCCTCCCTACTAATTACCAAGTTAGTTTGTTGAGGAAGATGCAAACAAAAGGACATGACTGTGAAGGAATATACTGAAGAATTCTATAGATTGGACATTAAATCTAGACATATGGATGATGAGGTCGAGAAAGTTGCAAGGCACCTAAATGGTTTGAGATTTGCAATTCAGGATGAGATAAGCTTTGTGAGATTAGATAGTACAGAAGAAGCATACCGATGTTCCCTAAAGGCCAAGGAGATCTTGAAAAAAAAAATGAGCAAAGACAAAGAGAGAGAGGTCATACATTTCAAAGAGGTAGAAGAAGATCCTATGGAGAAAGTAGTAGATCTAACAATTCTATGCAAGACAAGGGCAAAGCCGAGTGGAAAGATGATTATAAAGGTAAGAATGAATGGAAGGGTGATAGTTTTTATAGAGGAAGAGGTAGTTCTTACCGAGACAATTATGGAAGATGAGGTTTCTATGGTAAATGTTTCAAGTGTGGTTAATAAGAACATGGAGCCTTTGAGTGTAAATACTTTGGTAAATTTGAAGGTAGTGGTAGGAATGTTATAGTGCAAGGTGGATTTGAGAGTCCTTTGAGTTGTGCTGAGTTTGGAGAAAACTTGATGATGAGAAGAACCTTGTGTAGTTATAAAATTGATGAATACTATTTCTTAAGGAGAAGTCTTTTCAAGACTAGATGCAAGATGTTAGGGAAAGGTTGCAAGATGATCATTGAAAATGGAAGTTAAACAAATTTGGTATTAGAGGAGTTGGCTAAAAAATTGTAGTTGTAGAGGTTAAGACACTCTAAACCCTATAATGTTTCATGGATCAAGGATGAGCATAAATTATTGGTAAGTGAGCAATGCATTGTGAAATTCAAGATTTGAAACTACTTTGATGAAATCTCGTGTGATATTATGCCTATGGATTATTGTCATGTTCTATTGGGTAGACCTTGGTAGTATGATAGACATGCTGTGCATGATGGTATATTGAATAAATATACTCTTTGGGTGAATGGAAGAAAGAAAACATTGTTACATTTGATTGAAGTTCTAAATGAAGTGAATTGTAGTACTGTTCAATTTTGTATGTTTAATAGAATACAATTTGAAAATGAGATGGAGAAGAGCCAAGTTTGTTTTGTTGTGATTCCTAGAAAGTCAAGTTTTGATAGTAGTGATTGAGTGGCAAAAAATAGTAATGTCTGAGTGACAACATTTGATGACAGTGATGATTGAGTCTCATAGAGTAGTGAAGGTGACAGCATTCGTAAGGCCAAAAGGTACCACGGTGAACTTGTAATGGCCATAACTAGTACAAAAAGCTATCTTGGGGATATCACTATCCACAATCCTCAACTGATGGTAACCCGACTTTAGATCAATCTTTGAAAATACCTGGGCACCCTGCAACTAATCAAAGAGGTCATTGATTCTGGGAAGAGGATATCAGTTCTTGATGGTCACTTTTTTCAATTGCCAATAATCGATACACAACCTAAGTGATCTATCCTTCTTCTTGACGAAGATCACTGGTGCACCCCAAGGTGACACACTAGGCTAAATATGCCCCTTCTCTAAGAGTTCCTCCAATTGAGCCTTTAGCTCACTGAGCTCATGAGTAGTCATCCTGTATGGTGCTCTCAAAATTGGCTCAGCTCCTGGTACAAGGTCTATGTGAAAATCCACTGCTTGAGGTGGAGGCATACCAGGAAGCTCTGAAGGAAACACATCAGCAAACTCCTGAAGGATTGGAAAATCATCAAGGGATGGCTCCCTCTCTAAATCTTCCCCTCTATTACTAATAGTGATAGAAAACAACTGAAAACCCTTTTGCATGCACCATCTAAGTTGCATAGCAAAAATCATACGAAGGGACACCGACCTCTTCACTCCGAAGATCTCCCTAGAGATACCATCATCATCCACACATTCCACCCTCTTCTGTCGACAATCCATCTTGGCGTTGTGGGCATAAAGCCAATCCATGCCAAGAACAACATCATAAGAACCTAAAGGGGTAATGCGTAGATCAGTCCTAGTGGACATGTCTCCAATCTGCATCTGACAACTCCACACCATGGAACTAACTAACACTCTAGCTCTTGAGGCTAACTCTACTTCCCAACTAACATCCTGTCTAACTGTCACTAGCCCGCAACACTCCACCACATATGGAGAAATAAAAGAGTCAGTAGCTCTAAAATTAAATAAAACTACAACCATACGACCCTGTATAATACCTGTAGCCTCAATAACTGTGGCCTGATGCTCATCCTGGCGGTTGTCAAACGCTACAAAAACTCTATCGGATCTACCTAGGTCACCAACTGTTGGCTTTGAAAAAGCACTGCTCTGACCACTAGATGCCTATCCTTGTAGAAACTCCCTAGCTATATGAGCCATGCCACCACAAGTGTAGCATGGTCCACAAGTATAAGATCGTGCACCCTGTGACCCAAACTGCTATGGGCCTCCTGACCTACTAGATCCGCTGTATCCACCCCTAGAAGACTGCTGAGTCTTCACTAACTGTGACTGTGGGGCTCGTACTTTTTGCTCCTGCTTAGGACCCTGTGACTACCACTGCTTGGGCTTGGAGCTTTGATAACCCTGAGAAGGTTTCTGCTACTACTGCTGCTGGGATTTTGGCTGCTGAGACTGTTGGCCCTTAGAGGACCCTGCTGTAAAGTTCTGATTCCCTTTCCAAGGCGGTGTCTGCTGGGAAGAGTTTTGGTTCTGAGACCGATCTCGTGACTCCTGCCTACCTCAAGTATCCTCAGCAACTAGTGCTATCTCTACTTCCTGTCTGAAGGTGGTAGGGAAGGCAATTCGAATTGGTCACTAAAGAGAGAAATTCAGCCCCATGATAAAGCGATGCACCCGTAGTTTCTCATCCTTCATGTATTCCACATAAGGAAGGAGCTCGAGAAACCTGCTCTCATACTGAGCCATTGAAAGGCCTCTCTGATAAAGAGAATGGAACTCCTCTATCTATTTCTATCAAAAATTCTTTGAAAAATACCTCTCTCAGAACCTTTCTAAGAAAGATTCTCATGTGAGGATGTCCATCCTCACTCCACCTATGATCTCCTCCTGATGCCACCAATTGGAGGCATCCCCTCTCAATTGATGAACTGCTAGGCATGCTTTTAGATTACTCCCATAAGGGTGTAACCCAAAGCACCACTGTAGGCTCTGTAACCATGCCTCTGCTACTGTTCCCTCAGTGGAACCGGTAAATAATGGTGGCCCAAGTCGAATCAATTCCCTGATATCATCTCCTACATGTCTAGGAGGTCTGTCAAATGGGGGTCCTCTTTGGTGTATGGACTCTTCCTCATGTTCACCTTGACCCTCTAACTGCCTCGGTGGGGGACTCCTAGTCTCCTCTCTAACTCTGGGCTTGCCTCCTCCAGGTCCTCTGCTTCCACTACTGGAATCTGCTGAACTGGCTGAACTACAGGTACTACTCTCTGCTGAACTACACTGATCAAAGTCTGAAGTGCATCTATAATGCCCTAGTTCAGGTTTGGTGGTGGTGGTGGTGGAGGTGGTCCATCCTCTTGTCCAGCTCTACCACCCCTAGCACTACGACCTCTACCTCACCGGCTATGACTAACAGGTGGCATCTACACAATTAAAAGTTTGAGTTAAGTTTAGGAAGCATAATGGTTTAAGGTTCCTAGTGTTGAAACACAAGCTCTGATACCAAAATGTCATGCCCAAACTACGAGGGAAAAAACACACAATTTTTTATTTAAAAAATTAAATTAATAATTAAAATTCTCTAAGTATAATCTGGTTAACAACACAATTTAAAGGTTCTCTACATATCATTTTAAGGTTATAATCCTTACGGAGGGATACATCATTAAAATGAACTCTCGTTATTAATTTGATCTCGACATTTATTACGTTACTACATAATTACACTTAAATCTAAATTTCTTTAATTTAGAATCTAATTTTAACAATTACTAACCAAGTCACGATTAAAGCTAACAAAATTATATTTAATTAAATATTTAAAAAACTAACTAAAACATAAACTAACTCTACAAAGCAAAAATTAAAATCGAAATAACTTTAATAAAATACTTGATCTATATTAATTTAATTAATATCACTTTCCAATAATCGCATTTTAATAAACTAAATTTTACTAACTTAAATGATAAATAAATAAAACGTAAATTTCATTTAGTTATTCATTCAATATAAATGGGTAAACAGACTGAAATACTAACCTTCTTTTAATAACACTAATACTATCTAATACTTAAACCAAAATAGAATTAAAACTAAATATTCATCACATTAATTAAACTCATTTAAAATTGAAACTACATAATCATCATATTTACTTAACAATACTAAACTAATATCATTAAAATACTAACTTAAAACTAACTAAACAAATACTAACTACCCTATCTAACTTAATTTCTAACTAATCTAAAATCTAACACTAACTTAATTAAACATTTAATAAAACACAAAATAAAATAAACAATAACTAACTAACATAAATAACTAAAACTAAACTTATTAACAACTAACCCAAGCTACCCTACACTATCCCACACTACCCTAAGCCCCCACCTACACCCTAGCCCCCTGCGCACGCACTGCCCAAGGCCTACACATGGTAGGTCGGGCCCCCTGATCCCACGTGGGTGGCAGTTGTACAATCCCAAGTGGATGCGTGAGGTGGCGACCAGTGCTAGGGGAGTAAATAGAGACCAAGCAAAAGCAAAACTTTTGCTATTTTGTTTAACCACAAAATTAATGCTTCCCCCAAGTTGAGTGAGTGATCAGTGAGGAATAAAGGAGGTGGGAAGAATAACATATAATAACAAGCCAGTCTCATGATCACTGCGAATTTAAGAGAGGGGACAGGTGACATCATATACATGATGACTTCTTGACTTTGCAACATAAAAAAAAACATTTCTAATACCTCCTTCCAAACTGACATCCACCAAGGAGGAATTATATTAATGACATAAAGTTTTATGGGTAGCCAAAAATAGATATTTAGGGTATTTTATTAAGTTTTATAATCTCTTTCTTTATATGATTTTTATTATTGTGCTTCTTTATTCATTTTAAATACCATATTCAAAAAGGAAGAAAAGAATAATGATGGGGACACAAACCAAGAATAGAATGGACACAACAAAAAAAGGGAAATTGTATCACCTAAAAAATAAGCTAGTACATTTAGTATAGAGAAAATAAACTTCAAAACATGCCCTAAGGGCTTACAATAGCATAAATGTGGAGATAATTTCTCCTTTGAGTACCTCCTCTCAAACTCCACTCCGAACTACCTTTTACAATGCCAGGAATCTCCTTAAATAGACCCCGAAGGGTTAAGGACTAGGAATATATTCTAGAAAGTGCTAGTAGGCATCCATCGACCAAATAGAAGGCTCCAGAAGCTGCGTTAGAAGTTGGCGCAAATCTAGAAGAATCTAGAAACGGTAACCAAACTTCTAGGAGGCATAACTTTTGAACCGTAGCTCCAATTGATGAGCTGTTTACATTTTTAGAAAGCTCTCGAAGTGCTCTATAGTCCTATGGACTAGCTATGCTCGTCCCCCATTTTTTGGCCCTTTTCAAGGTCATTTAATGCCCCTAACATGACTTTAAAGCATTCTTAGGAGGTCTCCAAAACCTGAAAAACTGCAATAACTTTCAAACCATGGGGCCTTTTGACCTGATTCTTTTTTTGGAATGCTCTAAATCACAATTACATTCATCTGGCCAATTCACACCTTCTAGTTTATCAAAATGATGGCCCAATTACATACTCCTATTTTTTTGGGATTTACTAGCACACTGATAGTGGAACTGTGAGAGTTGGAACCTTTATTTGACCCAAATGGGTGTCCAAAAATGAAAACACATGAAACAAAAACTAAGTCTAAGTACATTTTTTTGAGTGACACAGGATTTCCCTTATACCTCTGGATGTTCCTGCATCAAATAATTAGAGAATCTTTTGATTCTCTGTCACTAGAGACATTTAAATGCTACTCTCATACAAAAGGTAGAGAGTTTTTACTCTCTTGGGCCACATTTTTTTTTTGAAAATTTTCTAAGTGTAGATTTCAAAGCCATGCAAGAATATATGTATATATTTTTTGTCTAGAATTTTTTTTGTATAGAATTAAAAAATGGATACAAGAGTTTGAGGCATAATAACACCATATTTAATGTGATTTCCTATACAACTTGCATTTGCAATATATCAACCATAGGCATTATTTTCTTTCCAGAACATAATTATCATTTTGAACATATAAGGAACATATAAAGAACTTGAAAATTTGCTCAATCAAACTAAATCTACATCCATGCTATAATTTTCATTTCCAACATAGAAGTAAACTTGAAATTTTCCTAATTAAATCAACACCATTTCCATCCTATTTTGATGTGCATCCATCCAGATTAAAGTTTTCAATTAAATCACATGACAAGCAATTATACTCAAACACCAATTTTATTGGCAAACCTGATTCAAAGGCTTAGCCGGGAAAGAACCAGGAAGAAAACTTGACTTCATTGCCATTTACAAAAAAGTTTGAAAAACCAATTTACATAGGATATCAATCCCAATTACAAAAATTTAATTGAGTTTTCTTCATGACCCTCATCAAGGGATTCATAACAATTTCTACAACACATTGTAAGAACCATGGAGGGGATAGAATCTGATCAGGTGACCAAAAAAAATATGACCAAGAACAATTCAAACATGCATATTCATACAAGGTTTTCACAATAAGATCCACAATGAATCAACACTAGGGAAAGGTGGATTCTTCTAACAAGAGAAGTCAAGCACAACACCAAATCAGATGCCCAATCAGGGCTATTAACCAAGAACTTCCGTTCTACCATTTAAACATGCCATACTCATACAAGGTTTTTGCTGACGGGTAGGGGCCCATAACACCCTACCCTCTCTCCCTCTTCTCATCTTGAGAAGAGACTCTACACTGGTTGGAGTCCAACTAAACAGACCTTTCCCAAAATTGGTCACTTCTGCCTTCTCCAAGGGTGACTAATACCAAAACACCCATGCAAGAAAAATCTCAAAATTGCAACATAAATATGAAAGGAAATCATCCACAATAACATAATTTTCAAATCTTCCCAACATACCCACAAAAATACAAACATTGAAACAACAATAAGGTAGCATAAGCATGAAACAAACATGAAAACTAAATAAGGGAGATGAGAATTTCCTACCCTCACAAAGAGGTAATGGCAATGAACAAGTTTGTGTAGAGTTTCCACTTCCTTCCTTCAATCTTCAAGAACTCCTCTCTAAATGTAGAGATTGGGTAACAACCTCCACTAGTCCAAGAAGGGCCTCTAAATAAGCTTCAAAACTCAACCACCCAAGGGATCAATAACTTCTCCCACCCACTTGTAATTCTAGAAATTCATAACTCCACTTTCACTAGGGTTAAACACTAAGTGGAGATGAGGTGAGGTAACTCAAGATAACCATGGTTAATTTTTGCACAAAGGCAAAAAGAGACTTTTTGAGTGGCCTCAAAAGTAAAAAAAAGGGGGCTTAGGAGTTGGAAAAGACCCCTAACCCATACCCATACCATTTGGGTATAATTATTTCATGTTTTAAGCCTTAGGAAAAAGGTTTAGAGCCAAACAAAATCTAGGAATAAAATAGGACCCTTTAACTACTCTATCATGCAGATTAAGCACTAATTTGGATTAAGGGATGACTAACCTCGATTAAGAACCTAATGAGCAAAATGAGACTAACTTAAACCAACTTGGGTCCAAAGGTTACACAACTAACCCTAATTAGCATATTGAAGAACAAAACAAATTTACGAGTGTCAAGCAACAGTAAAAGAACATAATTACGAACACTAACATTCACTGAACATAGGAAGATACATACATACATCTCACAATACAATACGTGAATTATGAACAACAAAGTTTCCAAAATTAGCACACAGAGATCAGTTCTGTTCCTCCGTACAGTTCCTTAGCTAAAATATGTGCACACTCATTGCACACATCAGTAGTCCCATAAAATCACATGTACATATATGTATATGTGTCAAAAATCCACATAAATTAAAACATACATCAATAAGGGTTTCTTCATCCTGCTTAATTCTTAACCATTTAAAGTCTCTTAAATCAAAGTCTCAATCCTACATTACTGATTTCATCAACATACATATACATGAAACATTAAATAACAAACGTCAAATATATCTAAATGTAACATCACACAACATGAAATAGTATAGTATGTTCTAAGCATCAGATAATGTCTCGACATCTCAAGTCATGAATATCAAAATAATAGTAATGTATCACTATGCTACGATGGGCCGGGGTGAAGTCTCACAATAAGGATGTTCAAAATTTTGTAAAGAGTTGTGGAATTTGTCAACTTGCAAAAGGAGTAATTCATAATAATGGATTGTATACACCTATTTATATCCTTGAGAAACCTTGAAGTGACATCCATATGGATTTTGTTATTGGATTACCAAGGACTGCAAGAGGGTATGATTCCATATTTGTTGTTATAGATAGATTTTCTAAGATGAAGTATTTCATACCATGTAAGAAGACATCATATGCAATGCATGTTGCTAAGATTTTATTTAAAGAGATTATTAGATTGCATGTATTTTTGAGAAGCATTATCTTTGACCAAGACAATAAGTTTGTGGGATATTTTTGGAAGACTTTGTGGAAGAAGATGGATACATAGTTGATGTTTAGTTCTACATTGCATCCATAGACAGATGAATAGACAAAGGTTGTGAATAGAAGCTTGGGTATTTGGTTAAGATGTTTAGTTGGAGATAAATTGAGTAACTAGGATATGGTTCTGACATAAGCTGGGTTTGCATATAATAATTCTGTGAATAGGAGTACTAGGAAAACACCTTTTAAGATTGTTACCATAATGCAGCCTAGAGGTATATTAGATTTGAGGGATATTTCTAGTGAAGAGAAGAGAAGTGAGAATAAAGAAGAATTTTCCAATGTCATTAAGTCTTTGCATGAGGAAGTGAAATTGAGATCAAAGAAAAGCAATAAAAAATATAAGGAGAATGTAGACAAGTCTAGAAGACACCATGTTTTTGAAGTTGGTGATAAGGTGATGGTTCATTTAAAGCAAGGTAGATTTCCTGTTGGAACATACAGTAAGTTAAAAATGAGGAAGTTTGGTCCTTGTAAGATCTTGAGAAAATTTTATAGTAGAAATGCATATGATGTTGAGTTATTGGATGCTATGGATATACCTCCTATATTCAATGTTGCTAATTTGCATATGTACCATGAGTTAGATGATGAAGTTGTTGTATCAAGTGATTATCCTAAGAAGCATAGTAAAGAGATTTAACATGTATTGGATCAAAGAAATGGAAAAAGGACAAGAGGAAAGAGTTACTCTGAGTATTTGGTGAGTGGAAGAACATACCAGTTGAAGATGTTACTTGGATTTCTCAAATTGAGTTGGATTTGACTTAGGTTATGATGCCTTCATGATTTAAGGAAATCATTTCTTTCAATCCCAATTGTCTAGTGTAGGAACATCCTAGGCTACCTTACTATCCTACATCTTTTTGTTTAGTGATGCCGAGTTTGTAGTGTTAGTTGAGTTCCAATGTTTTCAAGTTGTAGTTGATGCCAACTGCCAATATTACTGAGCTCCAGTTTTGATCAAGTTCCTATGTTGTTCAATTGAGTTTCCTTTATTGGCCAAGTTGCTTCAAGTGCTGAGTTGGTCAATAGTGCCTTTTGTAAATAAAACATATCTAAAAAAAAACATCCAAACTTAAATCATTAAACTCCAATCTATCTTATCCCAATTTGCCCATTTTTTTCTAACACCTAACACCTACTAACTAAACTATCTCAATACTAATCATTTATTAACTATAATAAAACTACTAACTATATACTCCTAATAACATTTATAATTACTAAAAATATCCTAAACTCCAATTACCAAAAAAAGCTAACCATCTTACAATTTAATAACTAACTATCCCACTAGCAACCTTAATTAACTCTTAAACTATCCTAAACCTTACCTACAACCCTACACCTAGTCAAACCCATTCCCCAAAGTCATGGGCAGTTTCCCAAGTGTAGGTACATGACCCAAGGTCTACATTTTTGCTACCCTAGGTCTAACTTCAAAAGGTACACATAGATCTCTTCAAGATGGGGTGTTTGCATAAAGGGCGAGGGTGGGAGGGGAGGGGAGGTTAATAAAGGTAAGTTGAACTACAGATGTTTTCCATTTAATGTTATATTGACTTTCTTCCCTTGCACATTTTGCTGCGTCCAAAATTTTTGAAGAGGGAAGGTGAGGTAGAGGTGGGGCCCACGAGTATCCCATCCTTCCTTCCATCATGCTTGTTTTTTATATATATTTTTTAAATTTCAAAACTCCCACAAGGAAGAGGTGAAAAAGAGAGTCTTAGAGAAATTTTTTTATTGTTGAATATATATATATATATATAGCATTCTTTTTAATTATTTAAAAGAAAAGTGATGTAAAGTCTTTATGGGTATCTCACAAATATTCTCTGTTATCATTTTGGGAATTAAAAGGTTTCCCATGCATTTGAAAACATCCTATAGGTGCTCATTTGGAGATTTTTTTTTGAAACTTAGTTTATCTTATGAGAAACTTTAAGGGAAATCCAAAGGTCTAATGGTAATATTTCCCTTAGGTAGGTGATGTTAGATGTTTTATTAATCTACTTAGAATAGGTTATTGGCATGATAGCTTAGGTCTTTTTAATTTAAGTATATTTTGATAAATCCATTATCTCTAATTGGCAAATTAAAATGCAACTATAAGAGCCATGTCATTTGAACATCAAATTTAATTTTAACAATTTAAAGAAATCTATCCATAATATAATTTGAATTTGTCCATGCATGCACATACCTATAATAAAATCAATAATCTTGCATTCAAAATTGAAATCCAAGGTTACCAGAAGTTGAAATGTGAAACAACTAGAGTTCTATATTCAAACTTTTCAAAGTAATTACAATAGATTTAAAATAGAATCTATTTTTCATCTTCCCTTTCCTACTATCCAATTTATACACAAGGATCATAATTATTCATACTAAAATAATATCTACATCATGAATTTTAAATACAATAGGTATCAATAGAGATACAAATTTCTTTTTATACAAAGCTACAAGATACATTGAAAAATCATCACAAGGAGAAGTATCCAACAAGACTGAATGAATACTACCAAGCTCCAATTCCTAGAAATCTCCATCACAAGGAACTATCCAAGTAATTTGAAAAATATAAAGAACAACCATGGAGAGCTCACCTCCCATCCTAGGCCCTAAATGGCTACCCTTTGAGCTAGGAGAACTAGTAACTAACTGGGTGACATTCATAATCCAAACATAATGACATAACTCAATAAATATTTCCCATATGAGGTATGCACTATAGGTTTCATAATGAACTTATGACTAGGGAGAAGGTGAATTTTTAGAGGTTGGAGATGTCAATGGAGGCCACAAATCATATGCCTCTTCCAAGGCTACCAAATCACATAAACTTCCATTTCTTTCTTTCCTTATTTCCCCCCAAAAGATCTAGCTTTGCAATGACAATTAAGGGCCCATAACACCTTGCTTCCTCCCTCTTGTCATCTTGAGAAGAGACTCTACACTAGCTTGGAGTCCAACTAAACCCTTCTCTTGTACATGGTCACTTCTGCCTCATCCAAGGATGAGTGATCCTAACACACCCATCACAACTTCCCCAACAAAACAATGAGAAAAAGGCACATGAAATGAAGAAAATTAAAATCCATAATACCTATCCCTCACATGATGCAAACACAAACATGCTACAATATGCAATAATTGTACACATACAAGAAATGAACAAGAGGACATAACTATGGAAATGGAGAACCTACCTTCACAAAGGTTATGGCAAGACTGAGTTTTGAGATGAGCTAAATCCTCTCCTTTTTCTAGTTCCAAACTTGACTTCTCTAAATGTATAGAATGGGTGAACACCTTGCAACTCTTCAAAGGGTCTCTAAATAGCCTCTAAACTTATCTACCCAAAATAGCAATAACTCCAATCTTGACTTTAAGCCTCCTATGGTCTTCCCACTTTCCCTTATCATATAGACAACCCTTAGAAATAGTGAAAACTTGGGTAACTTCATGGAGATGATCCATTTTCGCAACTACAAGAAATTGAGATATTTTAGGGGTCATAAATGTTGCTAAAAAGTTCTAGAAGGGTAGAAAAGGTTCCTATCCCATACACATACCACTTGGGCACTTGAATAACATTAAATTTTTCTTCTAGGATCAATTTATTACCTATACAAGTGTCTTGAAATATTTTATCTTCAAAAATCCTAAGGATGTAACCTTTCCACTAAACCCAAATTAAGGGGAACTAATTTAGGTTACTAACTAATCAGCGTTAGATTAACGAGTTACTCTACTAACCCTAAATTGACATGTCAATGCACATTTTCATATAATGAGTGTCAAGTGACATCATACAATTAATTTTTACATTACGTTCAACATGTCACAAATTTTAAAATGATACATATACATTTAGATTAAGATACAAATTAAACACTAGATAATGAGGTTCAAATCACTTTATTGGATTCAACCTTAGTCTTACAATTTACACATAGGGTCAATTACTAATTCTTAGATTAATTCCATATTTAATTATTGTGCACACTCAATTCAAATATCAGTAGTTCAATAACATCACATTCATATTTTAAACCAAATTTGCATAATCACATTGATCAGAATATTAAAAATTTCATTTAAATAACCTTTCTCATTTCTACACACATATTTAATCATCACTAATATCATAATTGAATCATCATAACATATGCTTCTGTTCAAATTAAAATACTAAAATAATCATCATAATGCATACATATACCCAAAACATCATAAAGATCATCAATAAAGCATATTGAACTAGCTGAATGCATATGAAATCATCAAGATACCATAATTAACATCATCATCATAAGGTGAAATACCTCATATCATCATTAGTACAAATTAATGTTTAAACAGTCGAACAATGTAGTAAGTCTTGAATCATGAGGTATCAAAACATGAACGTATCCACTAATCTCAATTTCTATTAGGACACATAAACCATAAAATGTTAATTAATATCCATTATCATAATTATTATACGTAAGATAAACATAATTTATTTTGATGTCCTCTACATGGTTTCTAGCAAGAACAACAACATTTACCCATACCATTTCCTTGTTGTGCTCATATATCCTTTCAAATCTCCTATACAAGATTTAACAGAGAAATTCATATTTAAATAAGTGCATATGAGGAGGGATCTTACTTTTTCTCCCACTAGCCTTTGACTTCCTCCTAGAAGTCACATAACTAAAATATTCATCCCATGCTAGATCTTGTCTAGACTTATACAAAAATTTAATCCTATAAGAAGAATCTTAATAATTCACATACATACTCAAGGATGATAACATAATTACCTAATTGTCCTTACTAAATGAAAGTTCAACCCATACTCCAACATGGGTATGTTTCCTAGGGTCAAATACTTCCTAAAACATATAGGTCACATATATATAACATTCTAAATTTGTATAAATATACTTATAGAGTCTTTCATAATAATATTAATACCATTAGGTGTTTTGAATTTCATATACTCACTCAATGGGGTAACATTTGTACGAGACTCTCTCAACTAGGGTTTACTTAAAATAGAACTTGGATCTTTATCAAAGGTTAATCACTTTTACTTTAGAGTTTCCATTATGCATTGTTTTCTTGATAGGAAACTAAACAAGTCCATCACTACACATGCATCTTTTCATCTAAAAGTCCATTAGGTAAACTTGTAACCTTAACTAGTTGTATGTTTGGGTACAATTCATTACTCAATATAATCAACCTATATTTAGTCCCATTCTTGAAGTCATGGGAGAGGGTGGGGCACATATACTTTCACTAAGAACCCCATACCCTAATGCTATACCTCCACTTGATTGGTAGGAATACCTTTGGTAGGCCTAGCATATGCCACTTTCCAACAAAATTCACAAGAAGGTGCCTCAAAATTTATATTCAGAAATCAAAGATGAAATATTCAATGCAAAAGTATGAAATAGAAGAAATCAAGAGTGGCCACAATAGTAAACTTTTAATCAAGAAATAAATACATGTCCTAGAGGAAAAATATTATCATCAACAATAAATTTGGCTAAGTAGCCCCACATCACACTATTGGCAAGAAGAAAAGAATATTCAAATACAAAAAATTGAAATTTGATAAATAAGGAAATAAATCTAATTGCTTACAAAATTTACATTACTGACATAATGTGGTCATACCAAGGTCATTGAGGGAAAGCAGGAATCTTAGGGCTTCCAAATATATTGTAGGGATCTTGAATTGAAATTAGATGGTGGTCTAAAGACCATTTTTCTCAAATTATGATTGATACCACATACTGACTATAGATCTATCTTTATTGACATTGCCCTAAAGTTAGGGTTTACTGTGCTAAGGGGTGTGTCTAGACTAGAACCCCATCATAGCATGCAAATGAAAGGATAACCAAAATGTTTTTCCTTTCATTTTTTTGTTGTTAGAGGGATCTCCTTTCAAAGAACCTAACCATGTGGGGACATCAGTGTATATAGAGTTTTACTCTGAGTTGCAGTTACAATTCCAATCCCTTATCCTTAGTTCAATGTAATTACATACTAGGGCATCTACCCACAATATTTCTTAGGTCAAATTCACCACAATATACCAGTTTAATTTGTGCTATCAAATTCACCAAAGTTGGTATCATCCAATGTACTTATAGATCCTTGTGCTATATTACTTCATTGGTTACACAAATTCTAATATCATATGAGAATGCATTGAATGATATTGTTCTTATCAATAATATATATTTCACATCTCCTAGTCTTAAATGACTTATGGATTCATCCTTAGGTCATAGGTTTGCAACTAGGTAGATATAAAACCATTATTAGGATGTTGTCAATGTTTACTTATTCACTCTTACAACTATCTCCTTACCAAATGTATAGGTCATCACCACTTTTTTTATCATGCCTTGTGGCTTGTAATTCCCCTATTACTTAACTTTGAAACTAAAACCTTTATTTCATATTAGGTTGATAATCTCATTGCAACCTTACTTCCTCTATATTATAGGGTTAAAATTGATCCAATAATTTCAATACTAGAGTCTATGAGTATTCACTTGATAGTTATAATTTAGTATTACTCATGCTTATACAATAAGCTTGCCAACATTAAAAGACACACATAACCCTAACTTAGAAGTTTGAATTTTTTATCTTACCAATTCAACACAATATGTTACATAATTCTCACCATTTAGTTACATCCTTACCATCATATTCAAAGAAATTTATTGCCTGATCTGCGTTCTATTCCTCATAGTAGACTAAGATACTCCTATCCATTGTGTGTTCCTAATTAACTCACTTGTTGAATTTGTGTAATGGATTGTTATCATATCATTAGAGGTTCCCAAAAGTTACTTGAAGGTTTGAATTGAGCTCTTGTTTTCCTTCCAAGGATTACCAAAATAATACATTTCAACTCATAATAGGTCAGAGTTATCCCAATAGCTTGATAACAGTGTATACTTTTCAAGTGTTACATTCCTATTCACCCACCATTTTATTTCATCTATACAATATTTTAGTCCTAAGGAATATAATTAAATTATGAAGATCATAATTTTTTATTTATTTATGTTGTAATGTCTAAATCCATACTAGTATACTTGATCACTTCCATACTTGATAAAAACTACAATACTTCCATGACTGATATGGTCAAGCATAATCTAACTTCCACTAAAGATGATGAGAAACACTTTCTCTTTGATTTCTAGATTATTTGCTCATTTCCAAACATATGATTGAAAAAAATTGTTTTAGGGTTCTTAACTTAGTTTTCCCCAAGGTGATCGTGTATAATATAATTTTTGAATACTTTATGAGATCATAATATACCTTAGTACAAATATAATATTCTTATATTTGATGATTTCTTTTATGCCATTAAGACCAGATTATTTAATATGGTTGACCATGTACAATCGTTAATACCAATTCCATGTTTTACTTAGGTTTACTTATCAATGTCATAGTTTAAAAATATAAATTAGCTTCTTAAAATTCTACAATGAGAAATCCCTACTTCGAATAGTAACATTAAATTTTTTTCTCTTAATCATGGGTCAATTATGGCCCTAGTGTTATGAAATTGGGCTCTGATACCAAAATGTCATGCCCAAAAATCGGGGCAAAAATACAACAATTTAAAAAAAAAGTTAAATAACACCATGTTTAACACATGCTAAATTGAATATGTTATGAAAAGTTTAAATGGGATAGAAGTGAGTTTTAGTTGTAATCCATAATGATATAGAGTCAACATCTCAACCCTACTTCACCATGACAGAACCTTAGGTTTTGTTGTTATAGGAACTCCTAGTTTGGTTTACACAATTCAGTTGATTAAACCATAGCTAAAGTAAGACATCATGCTCAAGGAGTATCCAAGGTTTCTTAGTTCATTAGTTGAATTTTTTTATTTTAGTAAGGTTAGATTCATATAATTTATTTTCTAACATGCACACGAGATAACACCACAACAATGAGACATTTCGGTTTTCACCCTAATTGATGGTTTAGTCAACTTTAATTGATCAATTTTCCTTTTCAAATTATTATGTTTTAAAATTTCATAAGTTACACTAGGTTAATATGTCATCTTCTATTCGTTTCAGTATGTTAGTTCAAACTCCTAGGTGCACTAGTATACATCCTTTCAAATGTTTACCTATGACCTTAGTACTTAGTCACGATTAAAGTTATATTCTAGTAAATCTATTTTAATCATTAAATGTTCCTAATTAAAACTTATATGTCACTCATTTAATTTTAAAACATAATCCAATTTTACTAAATCAAGATGTCTAGTCAACTTGACTTACAACAACTTTGAACATTACATGAACATTAAAACCTAAAGACACGTTATAAACCAACATTAATAATTAAATTTATAAAAATTAAACATCAAATAGAAATATTATAATATTTGGATTCATTCATTATGTTAAATCTATTTATACCTATACCCATACATAAAAAGAAAACATTAGTTTACCTCACTATGCCACTATCCCTTTTTAACTCTAACATTACACCTAAAGACTAATATCCCACAATTACATTACAAATATTATTAAATCTAGAATATTCTAAATATGAAATCCAATTTTCAAATGTCCCATAAAAATAAATAAAATATACCTAAAAAAGCATCTAAACTTAAATCATTAAACTTCAATCTATCTTATCCTAACCTACCCACTTTTTTTCTAACACCTAACACCTACTAACTAAACTATCTTAATACTAATAATTTATTAAATATAATAAAACTAATAACTATGTATACTCCTAATAAAATTTTTAAATACTTAAAATATCTTAAACTCCAATTACCAAAAAAAAAAAAAAACCATCTTACAATTTACTAACTAACTATCCCACTAGCAACCTTAATTAACTCTTAAATTATCCTAAACCTTACCTATACCCTTACCCTAGTCAAACCCATTCCCCAAAGTCATGGAAAATTTTCCAAGTGTAGGTACACTAACCCAAGGCCTACATTTTTCTTGCCCTAGGTCCAACTTCAAAAGGTATGCATGGATCTCTTCAAAATGGGATGTTTGAATAACTGGGGAGGGGGGTGGAGGGAGGTTAATAAAGTTAAGTTGATATATATATATATATATATATATATATATATATATATATATATATATATATATATATATATATATATATATATGTGTGTGTGTGTGTGTGTGTGTGTGTGTGTGTGTGTGTGTGTGTGTGTGTGTGTGTGTGTGTGTGTGTTTATATGTTTGTCATTTAATGTTATTTTGACTTTCTTCCATTGCACATTTTGCTACCTCCAAATTTTTTGAAGAGGGAAGGTGAGGTGGAGGTGGGACCCATGGGTGTCCCATCCACCCCTTCATCATGCTTGTTATATATATATATATATATATAAAATTGTCAAATCTCCCACAAGGAAGAAGTGAAAAGGGGAGTCTGTTGGCTTTTGAATTAACAACTTTTAAATAACCTCGTGAAAGAACATTTACACCTAGGGATATCTAACTCCCATCCTTAATGCACCTATTTAGACACTAGGGCCAACTATAAGGCTATTTAACTCTCCTTCTTCTTTAGGCTCTACAATACCTAGGCGGGTGAACCTCAAATTCTTTATATGGTACCATTGTAAAGGCATACAATTGAATCTAAATAATAGATAAAACCCCTTAATCTTCTGTGTTTATGCAAGCATTAATGGCATGAAATAGCTAATAATAGAGCACATGAACTTGATAAACCAAGTAAGGGAGGGAAATTCTTTCAACTCTTAACATAAAGGGAAAGGATATTCGATTAATGATTGAATCATCAGCATAACCTAGGTATGCAATAGCAAAAACATGTAATCTCTAAGTAGACCAGTCCCTTATCCATTGGGTATCAACTGAATGTTAACATACACATGGACACCTGAAGTACACTCATATATCTAGAGATCTGATCTATCCATCTTTCTTCCAAATAGACATCTATCTTCATAAAAACTCTCATACTTATTGTAATATCCTCTTGGTGAAACTTGCAACCTAGTCAAGGTAAATAAAAATTTACTTGGCTCTTCGTTCTAACAATAAAATTATCCAGATATAAAACCTTAAAGGATTGTAAATGAGTTTAAGCTCTTAGTTATTAAACACAAAATATTGTAGATAACAAAGGAAGGAGATGAGAATCAACATGAAACTAAGAAAAATGAAGCTTTTGTATTAATCTCATTGAAACCAATACATCATCTATATGTCAAAACTTAGAAAATAACACCAAGGAATGACTGTGTAGTATAAAATGCTTCAAAAGAAATACACTATTTCTGTTCATAGCAAAGGAACATTGAGAATGGTATCACAACTCTAGAACTAGAGCTAATCTTGTGGTCTCACTAGTCATAAAAATTAGAGCCTATACAATGAGAAGAGAAGAAGAGTTTATAGAAGAGAAAATATTTTAGGATCTAAAATCTGAAACTGACATGTGTCCTACTAAAATTGTCTTCATCTTGATGTTTTTGAAATTGATCGTCTTCTTCTGTCAGTAATAAAAAATATTAATTGAATTGTGACAAAATATCTAATATATCTCTTAAAGTAATCAAAAAAATATCTCCTAAAGAAAATATTAGATACACATCAAAGAATGTGCTGGAGCTTCAATCTAATTTTGGTTTGCCACTTCTACTTTTTTTGTGAAATTCAACTACACTATTGGCAAACACTTCATTGCTCCCAACTACCTCTAAAACATTAAATTTTACCTTTACAACTGTTTATGACACTTGATCACATCAAAATATGATCTAATCCTAATATTAATTCATCTGAAAACATCGAATCTACCTTTGAACTAAGATTGCCCTAAAAATACAATCTGCTTGTAGCTGCTTCCAGTGAAGACCTATATAAAAACCAACTATAAAAATGGATAATTAATCTCTTGCTGATTCCAACAGTATATTATAGTGTGCATTTTGGTTAAAAATTGTACCTTTGAGGTGCATTTGAAATTCCAGCCCCCAAACTATGAACAAAGTATAAAATGAAAAATTTAACTAAACTATTTAGTATAAACTATATAAAATCATTAAATTTATTCAAATCATTTCAGCTTTTGAATTTTTATGCATTTAAATACTTGAAAAATCTCCGAACCTTTAATTTTTTATTATTTTCCATTCCCTTTGCCACTTGTCAAAATTTTATTAGCAAACTACTTGGGCAGGCCCAATGAATATCATTGAAACATTTGAAATTTATGAATCTATGATATTGCAATCAAATCATAATATCATAGCTCTCTCAAATTTTCTCTTTCGATCCTATCAAACCCAACTTGACGTAATATTATATTTCTCATAATGTCTTACCTTCTCATTTTAATCTTCTCGATCCTATGACAACTCCACACTAATTTTTGGATAATGATAAACACATTAATCTTTAATATTCTTGTCGTAGCATCATATTGACTTGATTTTATCTCCTTGATCTTATGAATTTTGTAAGGTTGTAAGCCTTTGAATTTTAACCTCTGATCTCACATCTTCAACGTAGCATTGGAGCTCCATTTTTGTTGTCTCACGATCTCGCGACGGATCATAGGATCATGTCCCAATTTCTCCGAGCTCCCAATCTCACAAACTATCTCCATATTCTTGCCATGTGGCACTCCTAACTCCTACACAAGGTTGGTCAAAATTTTGTTCACCACACTATCCACTTAGCCATGACGGCCCCACCATGTGATGAGCTCAGCATCTTACAAGATGTGTGTCCTTGAAGACAATTAGTACTTGTGTCTCTTGGCTTATAAACAACCAAAGACTATTGTGTTCCCCATGTGGGACAAAAAGAAAAGGATTACTCTCTGATATGCCCATGGCATTCTATTCTAGTCACCCAAATCTTCTTCACTCCTTAATTTTGACATGGAGATCTTGTTGTTGCCCTATTCTTAAGAGATGCTTTTTCCTCACTGACATCATGAGATGCCTCTACTCTTCTATGCTGGAGTTTTCTCTGCATCTTAATTTCATTTTCCATGGAGTTCATACAAACCATGGGCTATTCTGATCTTCCATGTTGTCATGCCCAAACTATGAGGGAAAAAACACACAATTTTTAAAATTTTTTTTCTTCTAAGTTTTACTCTGATCTCAAGCAAGAGAAGTGAAGGTTCACTACAATACATCTTAAGTTTAAAACTCTAGAGGATGATTACAATGCTAAGATTTTGAAGCTTTCGTTATTAGATTGATATCGATCATAAGATACATTATTATTTTTTACTTACTACAATATGAAACAATTATTTAAATAACAATGTAAATGTATTCAAGTTTAGATTAATTGAAAGTATCTAATCAAAATCAACTATAAATCTCTTAGAAAATTATCAATTGACAATCTTATTCGATATTGGAAAGTCACTTTAAGAAAACAATTAACTAAAATTAAAATTGAATATATATATCTAAAAATTTATTAACTTTAACCATTCCGACTATTTTAACATATTAATTAACTATCATAAACTTACTAATTTTAAATTTTAAAAAAAATTGTGTGTTTTTTCCTTCGTAGTTTGGGCATGACAAATGTGGACTACACTATTAGTCCTTACCTCCCCTGTCATGCCCGCTCTTCTACCTAGTGTGGAAAACTTTGCTAACTTTGGGCATCATCTACTAGGGGATACTTTGCCCTACAATTTTCTCCTAGCCATAAAAGCTCTTCATTTGCAATTTGCCATCGGTAGAGTGCTATCTTCAACTACCACTATAGGCCCTCTTGCTATGGGCTTCCACTACCATGCTATGATCATGAGCCTCTGCCTTTTTTTTGGCATGGGGATCCCTTCAATTTCCTTGGGCTTCCATGTAATGGGTGTTCTCCATTTTATTTCTGCTGTTGAGCTTTGCTACAATTATTGAACTTTATCATCTCCCTCCTATTCGTACTCAGGTAGTAGCTTGAGTTAATAAACTAGAAATGGTATTTGAAAATGGTTTCTCATTTTCAAGAATGATGTATCCCTCAGGAAAATCTACTTGAATGCTGCATGGATTTTTGAACATTGTGAATTTTAGTTAAGGCATGGATCGGCTTTGCAATCAATTTATCACAGTTTAGGCTTGAAATGCTGGGAGCACAAGAAGATGATGATTTGGGGATCCTTCATTTTTATTTCCATCTAGAAATCTTTGTTTTAAAATAGGGCCTTTATTCATACAAATAAAAGTCCCCATGTCTTCTCACAAGGTGGATTAATCCATAACCAACACATTTTGAATTGTTTGGACAATCTCCTTTAACATTCAAATTTGACTTTAGTTTTTCCCCTTTAATCTATTTAGCTCTCTCATTGCTCATTAGGTATATACATTTATACACCATTTGATTTTCTATTGAGTTTGAAACGTTGTTACATCCTTTAGACATTCCTAATTCCTAACATCTTATTAATTTGACAGGAGTGGGTCTAACTAATTTTTTTTTCAAACTAAAACAACTGACCTCCCAAACAATCCGTTAATCACATGATGCTGATTTGATTGAAAATCAATCACTATTGCAACATTTAAAACTCATTATACCATTTTCTATAAATCATGATTTTATACCCCGCTGCCTCTAAAACCAGCCTTAATAATGATTTTATACCCTACTACCTCTAAAATCAGCCTTAAAAATTGAATGAAACCAACAATTTAGCCCTAAGATCTATCATACCAATTCTTTGCTCAACATCCTTGCACCCTATCAAATCTCATTGCATGAAGACACCTGGGTCAAAATATATTGACCATCAAAGTTGACCGGTTAAAACAACCTGTAGATAAACTTTTCAAAAAACCATAAAATGCATTATGTTTTAGCTTTGCAAACTGGGCAAATAGATGCTTGAGGGTACAAAAATTGGTAAAATAGTTCATTGCCATGAGGAGAAAGTAATTCTATGATTTGGGTTCATGAAAAATCATAGGATGCATTTGGAAAGTATACAAAGTGGGCTACTTAGAATTGCAGGACATGGGACATTAGTAGAAAAGTGTTTTTTGCAAATGGAATGGCCTCAGGAAAGTGTGCAGATAGATTCAGCAAGGTTTACAAACTAGCACACTTGAAGTATTTTTGGAATAGAATGTAGGGGTATAAACCATTTTATCCATGCAATAATAGATTTAAAGTTATAACATCCTGAATAGGGGTACCAACCAATATGCATTTTATGACACTAGTAAAAAGTTATAAATTGCATTCAGAATCACTTTGAAAACTGATCAAATGGATTTGTCATAAGCTCAAATCTAAAGTGTAGAAAGTGTGTGACATGTAGAATTCAATGCAAAAGGATTTTTCTTAGTAGGGTCAACTGGGTCAAAGATATAGTTTGTTAAACAAGGCTTCCCAGATTTATGAGAAATATGCATCAACATGATAGAGATAAGTAACCAACTTTGAGGGACTCAAAACCTAGTCAAAAATTATCAAAATGACTCAAAATTTGAAATATAAGTTCATTGACATGCATAATAAATAATCTTAAAGTGGTGAGTCATGAACCATTTCCGAGTACAAGATATTCAAATTCAAACTAGGCCTCCTATTGTTGTTGGACACTTGGGCAAAAATGTAGAACTGAACACTGCTCAAAATAGAACTTCACAGAATGATTTAGAATACTAGTTTATCATTATAGGACATGTTGACATGTTGAATACAAGGTGTTAGAAACATAAAACACCTTTTGGGCCTTAATACGATAACCAGGTACATAAGCATGAAAATGTATTTATACGGTCAAAATGACTCAAAAATACTAATGGTACTCAAAATGGGGAATGCAAATTTGAGTCCCATTAGTGACTCTATTTGGGGATGCATGCCCCTTGTGGGCATGGAAATGATTTAGATATCTAGAAGAAGAATACCACTCCAACAAAAACTTTCTCTAAACAACTTATTGAAAGTATGAAACCTATTCTAACTATACAAAATGATGGCCCCGGGCCACTGTAACTTCTCAAAACTTCTTACCTTTTTTAAAAAAATGATTCTAATTTATATCTTTTTGAGTTAAATTGTAAGTATCATTTCCATCAGTTTCACCACAAACATTAAATTTTCTCATTAGTAGATTAGGTGAAACAAAATCATTCTCATAGTGCACATAAAAATTTGAATCACTTTCTTCGTCTTTCTCACTATGAAAATGCATATTAGCATGCTCTTGAATATAAAAATAAAACTAAGAACTGTCATGAACATATGATAGATGCATGTTATCAAGAGGAAACACAAAGTATTCATATTCCACTTTGTTCAGAAAGTTGCACATGTCATGAAAATGCAACTCACCTTGTGTATCTGGGTGGGAAGAGTATATAAAATTTGATCCCTGCCTACTTGTAGTCATATTACTCATTAAATCAGATTTACAACTTGTTGCAAAATCTCCACATGAAAATTTTTGTTAGTTACCAAGTCTGAAAAACTGTTTTGAAAATGCTGATCCAAAATATGCTGATCACAATCATTATCCTTCTCTAACAAATTGTTAAAGGGAACACTAAACTTTATAAACTTACCATGAGGCTAATCATTACGAGATTTTTCAATACAAAAAGGAAACTCAGAATCAATAATACAACTTTCATTGTTTTCCTTTTCATCTCCTGAAAAATCAAAACTTATTGTAGTGCAATCACCAATACAATAAACAATTGAGACAGTAGCAAACTTTCCTTCAAAGACATCCCTTGCATCTAACAAGTCATCATGTGCATATACATCTAAGGTACTATCATTTGCACCTCCAAAGTTTGATAAATATTTTTTAGATTCTATATCTTTTTCAACATCGAACATTGGGGAAGTGACTTGATTAAATGAAGAAACACTATGAGGGAAAATACAAACATCCTTAGAAGTAGTGACATATTTCTCAAAAGCATGAGCCAAAAAATCTAAAATCTCTTTAGGGCTCAAGAAGAATTCCTCAAAAATCTTCTCCTGGCTGTAATTATTATTTAGATGATATAAAGAACTCATAGCAAAAACAACATTAATATAACCATATGAAATATTAGAATCATTACAACATTCATTTTTATCAGAGGAATCATTACCTCTAATGCTGTTATAAACTTCTTAAATCTCATATTCACTATCACAAGACTCATTTTCAATTTCATATCCATCTTCTTTATGCTAGTTGCAATCCTCTGATTCATTAAAATTTGAATCCATCTCTTCACACTCAGAAGACATATTATCATCATTTAAATAGATTCATTATATTCATCACTGCATTGACTTTCAACACACTAACTATTATCATTAGAACACATAATATGAACTCTATCATTATCACTTTCCATCTCCTTAATGAATCTTTTAGCTTGAAAAAGCTCTTGTAACCTTATTGGTGCTAGCCAATTAATTGAATCAAGCACTATAATATCTAGGAAAACACTAGGTAAGGAAAATTCCTCCGGTCTAGAATGCAAAGGAATCATATTCATTACTGATTTAAAATTTATATAAACTTGTTCAACATGTAGACCTTAAATACTCCCCATTTCCCCTTTGACTATACTAATAATCATATTGTGGATTTTCTTATTCAACATAACAATATTACTAGCCACAGTTTCCAAACTATCAAAAATTGGTAGACTAACCTTAGATCTGATGTCTGACTCCATCTTAAAATAAAAATGTCACTTCTTTCTCTAGTGTTGAAAATCATTGAATAGAGGTACTAATTTTTAACATTAAAATTTCATAAAAATGAAAATCATGAAAAGTAAAATACCTTCAATGTTGATGCAAAAACTTTCTTCTACTGATGTTGGCACAAGTGTGAATTGATACTCTTTCATACACTGATCAAAATCGTGTAGAATTTCCACCTCCTTTAAGAGGACCAATAAATCATAGTTATGACTCACTTTTCAACATTTAGATTTCTAATAACAACAAAGGCAACAACACTAAACTTTAATCAAGAAACACTTCTTTTCCAAGAAACTATCAAAAGCTTCATATCTTCCCATACAATTGAAAGTCCTTCAAAATGTAAACATAAAGTCAACTAGTATATAGTGGTACAAAAATAGACTTGCCACCCACAAATGTGAGTGTAGGATTAGAAAATGGGCTAATATCTAACATACTATGAGCAAATCACAAACTCAATAAACATATGTTGATACCCCGTAGTCTACCATGAATTCCAAATAAACAAAAGGAAGAACACAAAGTTAAAACTCCCTCTTTCACTTGTAGCTCCCATGTCCTTCTTTCTTCTCCATGTGATATAGCTCCATTTGCCTATAATGCACACAATTTGGAAGCAAAAGCCTATGATAATGATAATGCTATGAGAATACTAGAAGAAGTGATTTAAGCTTGAGAGAGAGAGGAGACCAAAGACTTAGAACCTAGGGACTGACAATGAGAGGAAGAATGCTCAATTTATAATCAAAACACAAGATGAGAGCATTGGATTTGTCACCTTGGATATGAAACTTGACATATGGCACAAGATACTAAATCTAGGATTGTATGACACTTAGAAGTCAAACATGACTAAAAATGGAAGAGGATCTATGATACATCATGTCAAACCTCAAACCCACTTAAATCCAAGAATATATGACAATGGAAGCCAAATATAGATATGCATAAGGGAATATGAATGTATCGATTATGACATATCTTAGCCAAGTGTAAATGGAGAATGCATAATGTGTCATACCCATGTATCATTATGATGTCAAAATCATGTGGAATACTTGAATTAAAAATCCATTATTCCACACAAATAGAAATTAGTAAAAAATGGAATTATGGGTGGAAAATATGACTTAGGAAATTAAGAATTTCCATGGTTTGTGAGTGATGAATTAGTTAATTAATAAAATTAATTAATTGAGAAGGTTAGTTAAGAAGAATGATTAGTAAAATGACATAGGTTTAAATTATGGATTATTTAATCCTATAGAGAAAATTAGTAGATGATTGGCCGATTTGATTAAATAAGTGCGACAATATCCTTTGATGAAAATTCAAGGATGATGTAGATTGACTAGTATGATGATGGATAGACCAAAGCCATAGTAAAATTAATTGATTGATTGAAATTGATAAGATGCCAAGGAAACATGACATGAATTAAGGACACGTAACATATAACTGACATTGTAAAATACTACAGGATCAAGATTGGTTGATAGGGTCAATCATAATAACATCAACATACATTGTTAATGTTATTAAATGGTTGATAATGCTATGATTTGATATTGAGAGACTCAACAATGTCAAAGATCAGATGATGTGAATGATAGTTTGACCTAGCACTGAGAGCCATGATAGTACTAAGGTTAGATTGATAAGATTTGATAGATTGATAGGTTTCCAAGGCACTGAAACCACAAAAATGCCTAGGATTGGATAGATGATGATTGATTTGAGATATTTGACATGTTTTGTGATGATTATGGTTGATTCTGGGTAGATTTTTTCAAAATGATTTGCAATTAATGTGAAATAGGATATGAATGATGAGAGACACTGTTGAAATATGATCAAGTTGGCCAGAAGATCAAAGTTAGTGAAATGAGAAAGTGGGATGAATTAGTATGAAAATGTGATGAAATTGTAGATGCGAACCATTTTTTAGCATCTATAGTGAGAAATAAAACAAGAATTGTCACTTGACAAAATCTAAACTAGAATTTCAATGGTAGGAGAAATAAAAATCATCAAATCAATCTTATAGATTTACAATCTTGAAAACAAAGAACAAACCATGCTTGTTCTTTCTTGACTCTGAATACTATAATACTTTGAAAACACTTCCTAGCTAAAATGACTAACGATAGAATTACTAGTGACTATAAAATCTTAGTTCAACCTTCAAAGCTACTGTTGTCCTGGATAAAACATCATTGGGAGGCATGAAACATCAACATGACCTTGCTACTAATAACAAGCTTTGCACATGGCTTTCTTCTAATTGTATTCAATCATCTTCAAATTGAAATGCTCCCTAGCAGAGTTGCCATTTTGTTGGCTTCTGAATTAACAACTTTTAAATAACCTCATGGAAGAACATCTAACTTAGTAGTAGCTAACTCCCATCCTTAATGCATCTATTCAAAGACCAAGGCCAACTATAAGGCTATTTAGCTCTCTTTCTTCTTCTTCAAGCTTTACAAGACCTAGTCGAGTGAACCTCAGATTCTTTATATGGTTCCAGTGTAAAGGCATATAACTAAATATAAATAACAGATAAAACCTCTTAATCTTCTATGTTAATGCAAACATTCATGGGCATGAAATAGCTAATAACAGAGCACATGAACCAGATAAACCAAGTGAGGGAAAATCTTTCAACTCTTAACATAAAGGGAAAGGATATCTGATTAATGATTGAATCATTAGTGTAACCCAGGTATGCAACAAAAAAAACATGTAACCTCTAAGCTAACCAGTCCCTTATCCATTGGATATCATCTAGATCTTAACGTACACATGGACACTTGAAATATACTCATATATCTAGACATCTAATCTATCTATCTAGCTTGCAAATAGACATCTATCTTCATAAAAACTCTTATATTTATTGTAATATCCTCCTGGTGAAACTTGCAACCTAGTCAAGGTAAATAAGCATTTACTTGGCTCTTCATTCCAACAACAAACTTATCTAGACATACAACCTTAAAGGGTTGCAAATGAGTTTAAGCTCTTGGTTCTTAAACACAAAACATTGCATATAATAGAGGGAGGAGATGAGAATCAAAATGAAACTAAGAAAAATAAAGCTCTTTTATTAATCTCATTGAAACCAATACATCATTTGTATGTCAAAACTTAGAAAATAACACCAAGAAATGACTTTTTAGTATAAAATGCTTCAAAATAAATACATTGCTACTATTCATAGTAGAGAAACACTGAGAATGGTATCACAACTCTATAACTAGAGGCAACCTTGTGGTCTCACTAGTCATAAAAATTAGAACCTATACAATGAGTAGAGATGAAGAATTTATAGAAGAGAAGATATTTTAGGATCTCGAATCTAAAACTAACATGTGTCCTACTGAAATTGTCTTCATCCTGATGTTGTTGAAACTAATCTTCTTCATCTACTGGTAATCAAAGATCATTAATTGTTGTGACAAAATATCTAATATATCTCTTAAAGAAATCAACAAAATATCCTTTGAAGAAAATATTAGATACACATCATAGAATGTGCTGAAGCTTCAAATCTAATTTTGGTTTGTCACTTCTGCTTTTTTCATGAAATTCAACTATACTGTTGGAAAACACTTCATTTCTCCCAACTGCCTCTAAAACATCAAATTTTACCTTTACAGGTATGTAAGACACTTAATCACATCAAAATCTAATCTAATCCTAATATTACTTCATCTGAAAATGTTAAATCTGCCTTTGAATTTAGATTGCCCCAAAAATACAAATCTACTTGTAGCTGCTTCCAATGAAGACCTATATAAAAACCCACTGTAGAAATGGATAATCCATCTCTTGCCAATTCCAATGGTATATTACAGTGTCAATTTTCATTAAAAATTGTGCCTTTGAGGTGCATTTCAAATTTTTGCCCCCATATTGTGAACAAAGTATAAAATGAAAAATTTAATTGAACTATATAGTATAAATCATATAAAATAATTAAATTTATTCAAATCCTTTCAACTTTTGAATTTTTATGTGTTGAAATAGTTGAAAAATCTCTGAACCTTTAATTTATTATTATTTTCCATTCCCTTCTGCCACTCTTTGAAATCTCATTAGCCAACTACTTGGGTGGGCCCCACAAATATCATTGAAACATTTAAAATTTATGAATTTACGATATTATGATCAAATTGTAACATTATAGATCTCTTAACTTTCCTCTTTCGATCCTATGAAACCCAACTTGGTTTAATTTTATATTTCTCCACAATAATTTTTGGATAATGATAAACACATTAATCTTTAATATTCCTATTGTAGCATCGTATCAACTTGATTTAATCTCCTTGATCTTGCAAATTTTGTAAGATTGTAAGCCTTGAACTTCAACCTCTGATCTTATGTCTTTAGTGTAGCATCAAAGCTCCACTTTCGTTGTCTCCTAACAAATCGTAGGATCATGGCCCAATTTCTCCAATCTCCCAATCCCATGAACTATCTCCATCTTCTTGCCATGTGACACTCTTAACTCCTGCACAAGGTTGGTCAAAATTTTACTTACCGCATTGTCCACTTGGCCAAAATGGACCCACCATGCGACAAGCTCGATGACTTACAAGATGTGTGTCCTTGAATACACTTAGCACTTGTGTCTCTTGGCTTATAAATAGCCAAAGAGACAGTCGCATTCCCATGTGGGACAAAAAGAAAAGGCTTCCTCTCTACATGCCCATGGAGTGCCATTCTAGCCATCTAGGTCTTCTTCACTCCCTCATTTTGATATGGAGCTCTTACTATTGGTCTATTCTCAAGAGATACTTCTTCCTCACTGACATTGTGAGATGCATCTGATCTTCTACATTGGAGTTTGCTTTGCATCTTGATTTCATTTGCCATGTAGTTTCTGTAAACTACGAGCTATTTTGATCTTCAATTTGGATTGTACTATCTGTCCCTACCTCCCCTGTTGTGCCCACTTTTCTACCTGGTGTGGAAAACTTTGCTCACTTTGGGCATCATGTGCTATGGGATGCTCTGCCCTATGGTTTTCTCCTAGTCATGAGAGCTCTTCATTTATAATTTTTCATGGGTGGAGCATTCTATTCAACTACTACCATAGACCCTCTTGCTATGGGCTTCCTCTGCCATGCTTAATCATGGGTCTCTGCCTTTTCCTTGTTGTGGGGATCCCTTCAACTGCTATGGGCTTCCATGTAATGGGTGTTCTCCATTTTGTTTCCACTGTTGAGCTTTTCTCCAACTATGGAACTTTATCATCTCCCTCCTATTTTTACTCAGGTAGCAGCTTGATTTAATCAACAAAAAATGGTTTCTCATTTTTTGGAATGATGTATCCATTAGGAAAATCTACTTGAATGCTACATGGATTTTTGAACATTATGTTTTTTACTTAAGACATGGACCAACTTTGCAATCAATTTATCATAGTAAGTTGGAATCAATTTATCATAGTTTAGGCCCCAAACACTAGTAGCACAAGAAGATGATGATTTGGGGATCCTTTATTTATATTTCCATATGGAAATCTTTGTTTTTAAATATTTCCTTTATTCATATGAACAAAAGTCTGTATGTCTTCTCACAAGGTGGATTAATCCATAACCAACTTGTTCTGAATTGTTTGGACAATCTCCTTTAACATTCAAATCCGACTTTAGTTGCTCCCCTTTGATCAATTTAACTCTCTCATTGCTTATTAGGTATATACATTCACACACCATTTGATTTTCTATTGAGATTGAAACATTGTAACATCCTTTAGACATTCCTAATTCCTAACATCTTATTAATCTGACGGGAGACAATCGGGCCCCATAGTGGGTCCGGCTAAAAAAATTCAAACTAAAACAATTGAACTCCCAAAAAATTTATTAATCACATGATACTAATTTGATTGAAAAATCAATCTCTGTCGCAACATTTAGAACTCATTACACCATTTTCCATCAAATCATGATTTTATACCTTGTTGCCTCTGAAATCGGCCTTAAAAAATGAATGAAACCAACAATCTAGCCTTGAGATCTATCATACCAATTCTTTTCTCAAAATCCTTTCATCTTATCAAATCTCATTGCATGATGACACTTGGGTCAAAAGATATGGACCGTCAAAGTTGCTCGGTTAAAACTGCCTATAGATAAACTTTTCAAAAAACCATAAAATGCGTTTGGTTTTAGTTTTGCAAACTAGGAAATTGGATGCTTGGGGGTGCAAAAACTGGGAAAATAGTTCATTGCCATTGGGAGAAAGTAATTCTATGATTTGGTCTCATGAAAAATCATGGGACACATTTGGCAAGTGCATGTACTCAAAATTGTAGGATAGGGGATATTAGTAGAAAAGCATTTTTTGCAAATGGAATGGCCCTAGAAAATTGTGCAGATGGATTCATCAAGGTTTACAAACTGGCATACTTGAAGTATTTTCAAAATAGAATGCAGGGGTACAAACCATTTTATCCATGCAATTATAGATTTTAAGTTATAGCATCCCTAACAGGGGTACCAACCAATATGCATTTTAAGACACTAGTAAAAAGTTATAAATTACATTCAGAGTAATGTTTGAAAATTGATCAAACTGATTCATCATAAGCTCAAATCTAGAGTGTAGAAAGTGTGTGACCTCTAGAATGCAATGCAAATGGAATTTTCTCAATAGGGTTAACTGGTTCATGTTTATAGTCGGTCAAATAGGGCTTCTCAAATTTTTGAGAAATATGCATCAACATGACAGAGATAAGTAACCAACTTTGAGGGACTCAAAACCTAGTCAAAACATATCAAAATGACTTAGAATTTGAAACATAGGTTCACTGATATGCACACTAAGTAATCCCAAAGTAGTATGTCATGAAATATTACCGGGTACAAGGTATTCAAATTAAAACTAGGACTCCTATCACTATTTGACACTTAGGCAAAAATGCAGAACTAAACACTGCTCAAAACAGAACTTCGCAGAATGATTCAGAATGCCAGTTTATCATTATAGGACACATGGGCATGCTGAATGTGAGATGTTAGAAATATAAAACACCTTTTAGGCCTTAATATGATAGCCAAGTACATAAGCATGAAAATGTATTTATAGGGTCAAAATGACTCAAAAATACTAATGGTACTCAAAATGGGGAATGCAAATTTGAGTCCCATCAGAGTCTTAAAGATAAAGTTTTATTGGTGAATAAATAGAGTATTTTTTATTATTATTTAAAAGAAAAGTGTTATAAGGTTTTTATGGGGATCTCACAAATATTCTCTATTACCATTTTGGGAATTAAAAGGTTTCCCATGCATTTGACAACATCCTATAGGTGCTCATTTCAAGATTTTTTTTTTGAAACTTAGTTTATTTTATGGCAAAATTTAAGGGAAATCCAATGGTCTAATGGGTAATATTTCACCTAGGTAGGTGATGTTAGAGGTTTTATTAATGTACTTAGAATAGATTATTGGTGTGATAATTTAGGTTTTTTTGATTTAAGAGGAGGTGATCTATTGTTTATATAACTTGCAGACATAGCACACAGTTAAAGGGACCAAAACTATTCTATATGTGAAGATGATCGCTAGTTAAAATTTGATTCTTTAGTGCAAGCCATGCAAAGCATCCCACTTTTGGAAAAACTGAGCTATCCCAACATAATTCAAAAGCATGATATGTGGTCTAATTAAATTGGTTGTGCTGGAGAACCAAGTATCCTAGTTTAATAGAGTAGTTACCATCTTTAGCTAGAACACAAAAAAGGAAATCTAGTTGATTAGACATAAAAACATTCCTTTCAGCTAGTACTTGTTTGAAAGAAGCAGCTTGATTGTGGGATATAGGAAGAATTGAGGAGTCTTGCCAAATGACTAGCCCTATAAATCTATGAATAGCAGAGAAATAAGTAGAAAAAGATGTCCTACAAACTTGAATCACTATGCCTGAAAAGTCCTTTAGAAAATCAATAGTGGCGAGGTGGAGTGGGGGGGGGAACCCATTCCATGAATCAAACCAAAAGTTAACACTATTTGTATTGTTCACTTGCCATAATATGAATGAAGTAATAACCTCTCAAGAAGCCATCATTAAATCCCAAATGACAGACCCCTTTGGTGGGTCTAGCACAATAAGAAATCTGGAAGGTTTCAAGTCATCTAAATATTTCTCTTGTAAAAGGTGACACTATTTGTAATGCCCCGCCAAGGGATCCAAAGAATTAACCTAGAATTTCACTAAGTTTGGTGACATTTTTTTTTTTTAAAGACATGAAAGTAAATACCACATATAACTTGTACATAATAATGGAAGCAATAGCAATTTCCATCTAAAAGTAAACATAACATACATAACCGATTTCATTCTTTAAGAATCCCTTAATGTCGAGTTACATCTAAACTAACTAACATACATGAATCCATCTAGTACAACATCCACATGAATAATAATGATAAGTCCAATGTTCATACATTAGATTTCCAAATGCTCAATCATTCACTGTACATGTCATAGGGTATGAAGGCTTAAAAGAATATACATATGTGAAATAAGGTACATCATCCTATTCCAATCCATGATACATAAAAGTAGAGATAATCACATGATACATCATCATAGAAGACATATACATCCATCATAAAGATCAAACAAAATAAACTAAGTGCACGGTTCCTCCCAACCGTTAATAGCATCATTAGATCATTGTGGGCCCTAGCCATCCCTCCGTGTGTAACATCCCAAATCACCGAAGAGATCATCGATATTAACATAGTAGGAATGTCACTCCTAACATATACAACATCATATGTAGAAAGTAATCTAACATGCAAATATAAGCATAAGATAACACCATCTAACATATGCTAATCATCAATGAAAGGATACATATCCACCATCACGAAGGACGCATCAGCCACGATGTCTCAATGAATCTCAAATGATAAGAGTGGAAAATACACTACCACCTGACCGTGTGGTACCTAAGTGGTCCAATCCCACTGTGTTGAGGAGATAATCTCAAGTCCCAAACAGGCTATCAAAATCACATAGCATAAATCCCTATAGTCCAGGAATCCTAAAAGTATACTAACTCAAAGGTTCTAATCACACACAAAATCGGCATCTAATTCCCAGAGGCACACAATGACATGTAGGAAACCTACTATGCAAGCGGGAAAGTGTCATCGCATTTATCATGTACAAGTTACTCTGGTAGTTAGCTAAACTCCACGGGTCCATACTGATCTCATGCGGCTACTAGTTTCCTCTCATACTGACGAGGCATACTACGGAATGCACGGTCGCAACCATGCGTTCTCACTACTCCTATCCTAGCCTGTACAAGCACTCAAGGAATGGGCGAGAACATCAAAACAATTATCTTTTTAGGTTCATTTAATCCCCATTTAGTGTGTAAATGTTATCACTTATTAACCAAACTTACAATGAGTTACCCTTGCAGCCACTTAGGGCCCTGACCCCCATTGCAAGCCACTTCCTGACACTACAAGTAGATTACCTACCCTAAGCTCATGGAATCATAAATTTCAAAATCACAAAAGATAATCCATAATAAAATCATCAAATATGCATAAAAGCATCAAATATCCATAATAAAAATCATCAAACCTCCAAGATAAGAATCATCAAATCTCCATGAGCATTCAAAAAGAATCCATAGAAAATCATGACCACAATAGCTCTCTATTGGCAACTGAAGGCATGACTGATAATCATAAGTATCCATTGGTTCTCAATAATCAAAATATATCTCAAAATAAATCACAATATCCATTGGTTCTCAATAAGCAACCAAGAATATCTCAAAATCATACTGATCGAAGACTCCAAAATGGTTGAGGCAAACATGTCACAACATAAAATCATTAAGAAATAAATCCACATTTCAGTCCCATCATGGCGACTAGAAAATAATCCAAGGATAACTAATTGATGACTCAAAAATGATTAGCTCAAGTGTCTCATACGCATACATCTCAGCTTCACACATGAAGACTGATGAACAAATACAAATATTTCATAGAGCATACGATCACATTACCATGGTTGAGCTTATAAAGATCAAGACCAAATAAAATAAACATGCCATCACATCTCATAACCCCCAAGCCTCTGGTAACAACCAAGGACTGGTCAACACTAGTTAACCCAAAACCCAAAATAAGAAGCATATAGAATACACGATGCAGACACATGTTTTGGTTTACTAAAATGTCATAGTTGAATCAAGTGTAGAGTTTTAGTTTTCAATTTCAAGTATACTTCAAGTGTCTTAAGTTTTATCATTTGACCTACAAGTCAACCCATTTGTTTCCCAATAGCATTATCCTTCTATTATTTAAAAATTACATTCTAAGAATAGCTTAAGGGTAAATATTCACTAAAATGATAATCATTGACCTTTAATTAAATTATTCTCTTTATTTAACTATGATCCATATTTTAGTTGATTAACTTTTCTTTATTGTTACTTCAACTTTTCAACATAATCAAGGATCATTATTCATTTATAAAAGAACCAATTATCAATCTTCGAATAAGAAGAAGATAACTTTATTTATCTCAATCCATTAACATAGGTACACCATCTATGACCTATTAACATCTTATTAATTTTCAATTAGAAACTTAATTAAGTATTACTAAAGTTTGAGTCTTTTAATTTAATCGTTATCATCATTGACAACCATATAATATCTAAAGTCATAAGAATAAGACCTATCAAGTTCAATATAGATAATCTACAATCTCGTTAAAATAATTATATCAAATAAATCTCTATTACATAATTTAATTATTAATTAAATCTAATTAACTCTCATTAATTGATTTAGTTAATAATTGCATAACCATAGCAACGTTCCAATTAATATCAGTTGACTAATAACTAACTAAAATTTTGTAAGATTAAGGTCAACTATAATCTAGTACACAAATATTTATATTCATAGTTCAATAATAATAACTTGTTAATATTTAATAACAAGCTATGTTGGAAATCTTATCTATAATGACCACATTCGTCATTCTTTTCAAATAACTCTCTATCACACAACTTAATTATTAATATCATGGTTATGATATCAACTCAATGAATATCAATTGATCAATTATACTTCAAATCCCAAAAACTAATATCTTTTTACAAAACTTTAATCATTAAATAATCTCCACTAGATTATCTCTAATCAAATTTGTTGATAACTATTTAAACCATTATTTATTAATAGTTTGTTAGACCCAACAAATATTAATAAATAATAAACTCATCAAACTATATTTTCATAAGCCCCATTAGTTAATATTTAACTAACCTTTAAGGCATATCAATAATTTATAACCAATATAATAATTCAAATCGTAGCTATGTTATGACAATGTTATAATGTAACTATGACTCCTTGTCAATATAATAATTCTGATTTAAATCTAAATCCAATATCATTAAAATTTGAGTCTCTTAATAATCATCATTAAACACTTTTATAAATTACCACCTCTTAACTATATATTAAATAGTATTTAATATACATTAAATAATTAATATTAAAAGTCATCCATTCTCTATTGAATTCAATATCTCTATCCATCAGCTCTACCAACAAAATTTTCATTAAAAATCTTCATTAATTCATTTAGAACATTCTTATTAGTCTTTAGACTAATTAAATAATTATTAAATTCTAATTATATTACTTTGATATATTATTTTTGTGAAGTTTAAGAATAAAGAACTCTTGGTTATGGGAAATGAAGAAATATCTGTCCTTGAATAAAGCAGTCCCAGTACGACGGTCATATCTCCCTAATGAACCATTGGATCGGGCTGAAATTAAAATATGTTGGAGAGGGCCAAGTTGCACCAATTCTGACTGGAGCGATCGAATAAATTCGATCACGATAAAAAGTTATGAATGACTGAATTCGGGTCTATCCAAGGGGCAGCGACAGGACAATTTTATGATGGATTAAGAATTTCCTCTTAAAATAATTGTTCTCTAAATTTATCTAATAATCTCACAAATGGATTTGGCTATAAATCTTGAAACCGTTTTCAAATCTATTTCAATTTGATTCTAATTCGAACCCAAACCCGTTTAGATCTAATTTCTTGAATTTTCTATTATTTTCTTCTCAACCAAATAGCATATCTAGATTTCAATTCAAATTGCAAATTCATTCATGGAATATAATTAGACACATATAACAATCATGATGAAGACAGGAAGATAAATAGTGCAAAGAGAATATGCGAATATCATGAGTGCACCTAGACACCGATGCTAATCCGTCATGCCTCAGAAGTCCATAGAAAATCTTTTCCTTCTCCACCATTCGCAATTCCTCCAAGATCCAAGACAACCAAAAACTTCCAAATGACTAGAAGTGCTAGAAGAAGCATAGAAGCATGTAGAAAATATATGAGCATATGAACTTCTCCAATGCATGTAAGCTTTGAATCTTTCGTTTTAAGCTTGTAGCTTGTACCTTCCATTCCCCAATTGCTCTCCATGCTATAACTAAGCTTCTATGAATGCCTGAATACAAAGAGCTCTCAAGAAACCTTTGGAATGCTTCTTGAAATAGTTGGAAGGTGTCACCAACTAAGCATGGGTCTTTTCCAACCTTTTTGATGAGTCGTAGAGTTGTAGACACCTTGTGCTTAATTGATGCACTAACCCCCGTGTTGTTGACACATGTTAATTCAATCTTAATATATTTATATTTTAATCATATGAGATTTAGAATCTTTTAATAATTTAAAATTTATTTTTCACTTTTAAACTTTATTGCTAAAATATTTATTAGCTTTAATAATATTATTATTTAGTCATTTATTTAAAAATGAGCTCCAAATATATTATAAATATTGTCACATTCCAAATTTAATATTATAACTTTTATCTTCCAATTTAATTATTTTATTTTCAAATTTAATTATTTTATTTAATTAATTTTCTAATTAATTAAATAAAATAAATATTAAAATATCATATTAATTTTTTATTTAATTAAACCATTAATTAAATCTTTTAATTAGGCTTAATTAATAGAAAATACTCCAAAGACTCACAAAGGTAAAAATACGAAAAACCCATCATAGCCAAAATACATACAAATAAAACCAAAGGGTTTATATCACGAATTACATCATTTGACACATTTGAAGGGTACTCAACTTAGATACTTGTCCTAATTTTTCAATTAGAACAAATGGCTTAAAGGGTTGGGATTTGGACTTGAGAATTTATCTCCCCTCTGTTATCATTGAGATAATGTGATAAGGTACGCTCATCCTGGTAATTCAAAAAAGTCAATACCTGGTACCTGCAACCTACATAAAAACTATGCATGTACAAGCACAATATATACTAAACTAAATAGGCAATGACAAGAAGTGGTGCATCATGTAGATCCCGACTAGCAGGTGACTACGACTCCCTTCCTTAACCACATTAGACACACCATACAAAAGCAAACACACAAAGAAAACACACACACCATACACATGCAAGTATGGAGTAAGTATCCATAAGAAAACACATATGATAATAAATCATCTTACTAATCATCATTAATAACTACAAACACTGAAAATAATCATCATACATACATGAAATGTAGAGTCTAAGTAATCTCATCACATATCAACTAAATCCATAGCACAATATCTGATAATCTCATAATAATGTTACTAACCATCAACATGAAACTAGCTCTAAAAGAGTTCAGCAATGATAACAAAATGCGAACCAGGGGAAGACACTACACTATTTGGTAGAGGATTTTTCATACATTTTCCAAAAAAGTTTAGCACCAAAAGCCCTATTCCTATTGGTAATGTTGGGAAGTTTGAAACCTCCTATTCTATAAGAGGTTGACATGGCATGAATAGAAATTAGTAGTATTTTCTTTTGACCATTCATATTATCTAACCAAAGAAAGGTGTGGATTAAAGTTTGAACTTGAGAGATGATACCTTTGGGGGCTTATAGAATGGAGAAGTAATGATTAGGAATGGCAAAAAAAAACTTTTTTGATAAGAAAAATTCTACCCTAGAGGGATAACTAGTGAACCTTCCAAGCACTAATTTTACTATTAATACAATCAATTGCATATTTCCAATAAAAGGGTTTGTTTAATCCCATAAAAAAGGGGACACGAAGATAAGTAGAAGGTAATTGATCATGGTGAAAACCAAGAAGATAGATTATTATTTGAGTAACCAATTGGGATGTATTAAAAATATAAATTTTAGATTTAGTTTCATTAATACATTGACCTAAAACTTGTGTATATAGGTCAATGACTTTTTTCATAATTTGTGCTTCATGATATGTAGATGATCCAAAGAGTAAAATATTGTCAACAAAAATAGAATGGGTTATGGACAAAGATGTACCTAAAATATTGATACCTTTCCACAACCCTTTTTGATTAAAAGAGTTAATAAGTCTACTGAAGGCCTTGGCCATAATGATAGATAATAATGGAGAAAGAGGGTCACCTTGACAAAATCCTTAGGAAGAGGAAAATAAAGTTATTGGTGCACCATTAATGAGAAAAGAAAAATGTGCACCTAAAATGCAAGCTTTAATCCATTTTTACTACCTACAAGAAAAACCAAACTGATGAAAGACTAGAAGAAAAAAATACCAATTCATTTTATCATAAGTCTTCATCATATCTAATTTGGCAACGAAGGCTGAAATATTATGTTCTTTGATGGAATGAAGGGTCTCATGGGCTATTATAGCTCCCTCAGTTGTTTCTCGACCAGGAATAAAACCTCCTTGTCCTATTGATATAATTTTGGAATAATGGGCTTAATCACAAATAAATAGCCTTTTTAATAATCTTATAGATAGTGTTACATAATGAAATAGGACATAAATCAGCAAAGAAATAGTGTTACCTTTGGGATGAGAACAATATTGGTGGTAATGAAGTTCTTCAAAATGGAAACATGTTTCCTGGATTCTTCAAGAACCTCTAGTAATTCAAAACAAATGACATCCCAACATTTAAAAAATAATAATATAGTGAACCCATTAGGGCTTGGTTCCTTATCAGTAGGCACATAAAATATTACAACATGAATCTTAGAAAGAGTAAATAGTGTTATAAGAATTAGATTATCTTGTTGCATAATCAAAGAAGGAATGGAATCCAAGATCTCATCCACAAGGTGAGAAGAGGGGGAATCCTATGGTGGAGAGGAAAGCAGATTAGAGAAAAACCTTACATTCTTAATTTGAATGCCCTTAGCATTAGAAATCAAATTTCCTAGATGGTCATGAATTGTGAAATTGTGTTATTAGCTTTCTTTTGTTTTGTAGATGCATGAAAAAAACTTAGTATTTTGATCCCCTTGTTGAAGACACAATTCTATAGACTTTTATCTCCAATACTCTTTCTCTTCCTTACATAATTTAGACCACTCCTCTTGCAAATTATTCTGTCTTGAATGCCTATCAACATTTAAACCATGGAGTAAAATATGTTCATTATCCCAGCTAGTTTTTCTTCTACCACCTTTTTCTCCTCAAAAATATTTTAAAAAAACATGTTTATCCAGATCTTGATAATCCCTTTGACTTACTGCATTTTCTTGTGAAACTGAATCATTTTGGCTCCTAGCTCTAGTGGATCATCCTTCCACCATTGTTTTAAGAGGCCATCAAAGTGGGGATGATGATACCATACACTTTCAAACCTAAAAGATGGTCTAGAAAAACTAGTAAGAGAAGAATCTAATGGAAGAATAGACAATTAAATAGGGAAATGGTCAGATTCTAAATATGGTAGTATATCTAACTAGATAGTATAATTCACCAATTTCCAACATTGTGAACACAAAAATCTATCCAATGTAATTGCAATCCGGTGGAACCCAACTCTTCTATTAGTCCAAGTGAAAGATCCAACTTGTGGGGGAACATCAAATAGAGAATTATTGTAAAAAAGTCATTGAAGTCCTAGGTAGCTCTAGGAGGGGGAATAATACCTCCATACTTATCCCCGGGATGAAGAATAACATTAAAGTCATCAAAAAGAATAAATTTGGCACCTACTGATTATTGGATAAAACTTGTAAGAGTAAGCCATAAATTTTTTTGATCTGATGTATGGGTAGGGCCATAAACATTAATCAAATGGAATGAAAGTTCATACTGTTGAATGGATAACATTTTATAATTAGTTCCTTGATGAAGATGTTGAGCCTTGATAGTCTTAGGATTTAATAATACAACAAGGCCCCTAGAAGCACCTAAGCTAGGAACATGTGAGGAATTCCATATTGACCAACATCCAATAGATTTTTGAAAGTTATTTGTTGATAGCTTAGTCTCTTTAAGGAAGACTAGATCACATTGGATAGAATCAAGACACTGCTTGATCCTCTTAAATATGTTAGGGGCACTAAGAATTTTTTCCTTAATAAGATTATTTTCCATATGCCATTATCTAATTTTCTATGGGATTTATTCCAAGCATGGCCAATCTTATACTCTAAATCAATGTTTTCATGTCTTTGGAAGTGCATCCCTGCATCTGTAGTATGGGCAATTTGGTGGGAAAGAAACAAGAGAATTTGTAGATAGACATCATCTCCAATCCCTCAATTTTTGGAAGGATAAACAAATAAATAAATATAAGGGTAAACATGTTTGTTCTCCTTGGGATGGATATCTTATTCGTTAGTGGAAGGGTTTACTTTTTCCTCATCTTCCTACATGATTGTGTCCATCCAAGATTCCTCTTATTTGAGCACAAACCAAGTAGATTCTTCCAAGTGAGGGTTATTTCAAACTCAATTTTGATGGGGCCTCTAGAGGAAATCTAGGAAACTCTAGCTATGGCATAATCATTAGAGATTTTAAAGGTCATGTGGTTAAAACAAAATTATCTTCTCTCCCTCAATGTACTAATTACAAAGCTAAGGCCTTGGTCTTGATTTTTGGTTTAGAACTTGCAAAATCACTTTCTATATCTAAGCTATATGTTTAAGGGGATTCATCCATTATTAATAATACATGTATTAAAATTCATGTATATAATTGGTCCATACAATATATATTACATCAAGTATGGTCTCTTCTTGATTCAATCTCTGAATGTTACATCATGCATACTTATAGAGAAGACAATATTTTAGCTATTTGTCTAGCTAATTTGGGTATTGATGGGGTTTATATTAACTCTTTAATTTCCACATTTAACCTCCTTGATGTCCCCAAATTTGTTAATATTGTGACAGAAGAATATGTATAGAATAAGGTTGAGTCCTCCTCATTTTTTATTTGATAGTAAATCACGACTTCTCTATGATTTTGCATGTTTTTTCTTTTATGAATTTCACTTGTTCTTTTGAGATATTATATGTAGGTTAGGGTGTTGGATTGCACTTGCATCATATGGCTTTCTAATATCATGGTCTCAATTGGAGTTTTGGATGTAGATCAATGATGGTAATCTTTATGACAATTTTTGACTAGGCTCTTGGTTTTGTCTCTAGCACCAAACAATGAATTGTATTCATATGAGTTTTGGGCTCTTTGTAATCACTATATTCTCAATTTGGGAATTTTTAGGACAGGATTCATTAGTGTTGATAGATACTCTCTTGATGCAGTATTTCTTCTTTTGCATCCTTTTTGTATCAGGCAATGACAAGAGTTTTACTTTTCTAGTTCTTTTTTCCAAGAGCTATTTTGAACCAATTATTATTAATATAAATATAATGTTTTGAAAAAAATAAATAAATGCATTATTTTGAATTAAAATACTAAAATAATCATTGTAATGCATACATATACCCAAGACATCATAAACATCATCAATAAAGCATACTAAACTATCTGAATGCATATATCCTAATCATCAAGGTACCATAATTAACTTCATCATCATAAGGTGAAACACCTCATATCATCATTAGTACAAATCAATTTTTAAGCAGTCAAATAATGTAGTAAGTCTCAAATCATGGGGTATCAAAACATGAACATATCAACTGATCTCAATTTCTAGTAGGACACCTAGACCATACAATGTTAATTCATATCCATCATCATAATCATTATACGTAAGATAACCATAGTTTATCTTGATGTCCTCTACATGATTTCTAGCAAGAAGAACAACATTTCCCCATACCATTGCCTTATTATGCTCATAAATCCATTCAAATATCCTATAAAGGATTTAACATAGAAATTCATACTAAAATAAGTACATACAAGGAGGGATCATATAGATATCTTTCCTTTCATACACAACCCCTTAAGCTAGACAAGCTTAGTTTGTTTTAGAAATCTCACCATTAATTGGTGAGCTCACAATGTTAGTAGGTTTGGCCTTTACAACCTCATCACCTCTTTTTTTCTTAAATTTGTAGTTCTTTTTGGCTTCCTCCTTGTCCATAATCTTGTTCTTTCCTTTGATATTAGGATTATGCTTCTCATACCTTATATTTGATCTCCATTCTCTAGGAGGATGGCCTATCTTGTTGTAATCATAACATGCAGGTCATGCTTTTTCCTCTCTAGGGTCCTAAATAATTGCTCTAACTAGTCTTTAACTTGCATATTTTTGTAAGGAGTCCATCATTTCTGTAGGTTGAGCATACTAGCATGGAAAATTTGTTCTTCTCAATAAGACTTGATGTTTTTGGAGATGACTACTTTGATCTCTTCTTGGATCTAAAAACCTCAACTTTATGCCCATACTTGTTACATAAGTAATACATTAAATTAAATCTTTTCTCATTTGAGTGAGATTGACATTCTTTTGAAGTGTGACCATACTGGTGGCAGTTGTGACAATACCATTGAAGGTGTTTTGGACAATAGGCAAAGCGGCCTGTGTATACCAACATATATTCAAAGTGTGTCCTACCTTACCACAACAATGAAATTTTGGTTTCTTGGATTTCATACTTTTAGACAATGTTTTTACTTAGTCTTGTTGTCACCTTCATAGCCAAGAATGGTAGTTCTCTTCATCTTTCTTTAAGCTTTGAGCTTCTCATCTATCTTCTTAGAGCTATCATTAATATTTTTTAGCTTTTCATTTCTCTCATTTTTGCTTTTTAGTTCTTTAGTCAAATTGTAAATTTTTTCTCCCTTTTATCTCACATCTTCCTCAACAATTCTCTTTGCTTCTAGTGCATCCTCAACTTTCTCTTTTTCTAGTGCAAAATTATATTTCTCATCGTGAGTTTGACTCAATCTTGTGAAGTTTCTTCTAATTCTTTCTTTAGATGTGAAATTGTTTTGATAAACTTCTCATTATTGGTCATGAGATCATTGATTGTTTCTTTTGATTCATTTGACCTATTTTTCTCCTTTAGTTGCTCAATAAGTTCACGATTCTCACTAAGTTTCTTCATGGTTTCTTTCTCTTTGATAAAAAAACCCTTAACTTGACCTTCAAATATTCAATAGTGTTGAGAATGTCATCAAGTTTTTTATGAAGTCTCATGGCTACCATTTGATCTTCCCTCAAGATTTCAAGCTTGTCATTGCTAGGGTCTATACTCTTATGCCAATTTTTGGACCAAATTGGTACTGAGAAGGTAGGGGGGGGGGGGGGGGGGTTGAATTAGTATGAATTCTCCAACTAGTTTGTTTAACTATTATTCTAAGCAAGCTAGATAACAACCACTTAACTAATACCACAGTGAAAAAATAAGTACAATAAAAATATGCAATCTCAGACACAAATTTATACATTAAGTTACAAAAAAATTGTACGTGAAAAACCTCAATGAGAGGATGACAACCATTTGAGAGTAATATATCCACAAGCCTTTTTCTTTAGATAAAAGGTTGTCTAATTAGAGGCTACAACTATTCTTTCTAGGAAAACATTCAGTTATGAATGTTAACAACCTGTTGGGATTACATAAGCCTTTCAAAGCTACATTGTCAAAGGATTTTAAATTTCCCTTCTAGGAGGTACCTTGTTAGATGATTTACAATATCTTTACTATTAAAGAATTCTTGTTTACTATTAAAGCATTCTTGGTTAAGAGCTTACAACATGATTACAATGATAAGAAAGCAATCAAAATGATTATTCTAAATAGGTGGCACACCTTGCCTTGTAGATCTCCATTATAAACTTGAATATGTCTTGATGTTCTTTTGCATTGTTGGCTTCCCACGTAATATCCATGGTATCACCTTGTCACTCTCTACTTTTCCCTTTCTATAGTTACTTATATGTAGTGGCTCGCTTGTTGTCTTCTATGTTCTTCTTAATTCTTCTTCTCTACAACACTTCACACCTATTCTCTAATAATAAAGTTTCCAAATTATATACTTCTACGTTCTTTTCATTTCCAAAACCATAAAAAAATCTCGCTTAAAGTTGATGCATTCAAAATTTGAACTATAGATCTGAGCTATTCATAGTGAACCCGTGACACCTACTAGTAGGATTTAGATTGGTAGCCCTGTCAATCCTTCTTTGAGACTAGATATAGCCTTTGTCCTTACTTCACTCTTCCACTCCAACTGAACTTCACTCACATCATAGTGCCATGTGTGTCCCACTATTGTGTCATGTCGATGGTGACTCACCACATTGATTGTGACTTTACACATTGCTTATGTTCATGTATTGTCTTGACCTCATCTTCTCACTTGATCAAATCGGTGCAGATGTTGGTGGTCATGAGACAATGTGCACATTACTCCCTCTATTCATTGGTTTCCAATCAATGCCAAAACCTTGGTGTGCTAAGTGTTAGCATCACTAGTCTCCTTTCTTTATGCAATTGAGAATTGTAAGCCCAACAACGAACATCCAAGATCTAGAAGCCTAATTGTGACCTGAGTACCATTGTAAGAACAATAACAATAGGTCAAAAAGACCTTGTACAATCTCTCATGTGTTATGCATGTACTATTGGAATTGGGATATTATTAAAATATTATTGGCATTATCTATTAGAGATAAATATTTAAGTAGTATAATTGTGTGCATAATTATATCTAGTTGTCAAGCATGAAAACTAATAGAAATTCATATGGTAATCCATAGCATTGATTGGTGACAATTAAGTTAGTTCATCATAGCAATTTAATTTGTAAAGGAACAAGTTAATTGGTAAAGACAAAATGCAAGTAATGATTGGTGATCACTAGAGATGATTAATGGCTATAGCAGAAAAGTTGATAGTGTTAAGGGAATTCATAACTGGTCATGAAAGAAGTTAAATATTGAGATATGATCACATTGGATGGTTTGATATTGCAAAGTGAAGGACAAGATTTGCTTACAATGGTATGATTTGGAATGTTGGATTAATATAATGAAATGATGCAAGGCTACATTTAGAAAGCTAACACATTTTACCAATCTAAGATGTAAATACGTAAATCCAATTGAAGGAAAACATGATGAGGAGAATATTATAATAAGGCTTCAAGATATGTGAGAAGCTTAAGGTAAATGAGAAAGAAGCTTAAAGTTTGAATGGATGGTCATGATTAAAAGGAAAAAGAGAACATGTATACACAAAAATGTTTTGTGATGAACAAGAGGTTTAAGAAGGGAAATATAAGTAGAAGATAAGTGAATAAATGATGAAGGAAGTAGAGAAGAAATGAGATCAATAATTTGTAGAGTGATTGAATAGTTGTGATCAAGACATTGAGCAGAGCAGTGCACAACTTAGTGGTAGAATATTAGATAACTAATTGGATCTAATAGGAAAGGAGTTCCACAACCAAATCAAAGATTTAGTTGTTTCCTAATAGTCACAAAAGGTAAATCCCTTAAGTAGGTGAACCCTAACAAGCTCTAGTTGGAAATCCCCTAATAGGGTAAATTCTCAAAAGTGTCTTGTAAATCCTTTGGCAAGGTAGATCTTAGTAGATATGTTTGTATTTCCAACAAGTTACAAATTCACTCCTAACGGGGTGAACCCCTAGAAATGATAATTGTATGATTCTAACAAGGCAACACATTTACTACAATAACAAGCTTTGTAAGTATCATCCCCACCATATTTCTTACCTTCTAATAAGGGTTTTCACAATACCAAATCACTGTGTCATGTGTGATGAATGTGTGGTGGTTTGATATGTTAGGATTAACAAGACATAAATAAAAATTACATGCAAGTATATCCAATATCAGAAAATAATAATGTACACAAAAGAGAACATAAGACACACAAATTTAACATGGTTCACCCAATCCATGGGTTACATCCACCAAAAAATGAGTCCAATATTCTTATTATCTAGTAATTACAACCTAATTACAATTTGTAATCCCTTATAGCTTAATACCACCACAAGAAACTATTATTGTATCACAGATAATGAAATCCCTAACCGCAAGCTATTTTATACAAGAATTTTACCACGTTAGGGTTATAATTAATTACAACATGTCAGTCCAAAATTACTGATAAAATAGGCCCCGCATATTTTTTTACTATGAAGAGTGTACAATACTTATTTGATTAGTTACCACAAACTAACATGATATTTTTATGCTTTATTTACTGGTACCACTCACATGTTTTACTATTTGAAAGTTAGTAATTTTTTTTTTGTATATTAGTTTTTAAAGTTTTAAATTAACTATGTGTATTGATTC